>WMHX01000078.1:24931-336658 GCA_013420875.1 Thelonectria rubi
CCCCCCCCCCCCCCCCCCCCCCCCACTAACATCTAGGACAGAATAAAATAGAGTAATAGAGGGCTAAAGCTTTACTTACTCAAGATCTAGGTCAATAAACCAGTTAAGCTTCACTGCATTATATTTAGAAGCCTGCTCTGCTCAGCAAATCGTCTTCAAGGTTCTAGGGTCAAGAAGAAGAGCCAAAAGAGTGACTTAGGGTGAGATGGGGACAATGTAGCAAGACATTCTGTCAGTCAAGGGCACATACTAACTCACGGCGATATCCCCATTTCCTTCTACAACCGCTAAAAGTCCAAGATATCTATATATTAAAAGTGCGGAAGGGTTCATTGGAATGATGTGGTCTGGGTTATGAAAGATGAAACTTTGCCTCACTTTTAGGAGTAGTAGTACATAATGTCTTGACGCGGTCGTAGGAGGCTGCTTTCTATCCATTGAATACCCTAAATGAACAAGGACTATACTGTCAAGATACTCGTCAAAGCGTGAAATGGCAGTTAGGTGATCTGTAGGTCCTAGGATCCCCAGTATCGCTATGTCCTACATGAATAACAACCCTATCACAAATAGTGCATTCTTAGATTTATTTCTTACTCTCCATGGCTATTTTGTCCTCTATACAGTTCGTACAACGTTGGCATCTATATCAGGCTCATGCGCAAATGACCATGTCTTTGCAACTGCGAACACACTAGGACCAGATACCTAATAATAACTGTCTAGGATTACGGCATAATAATACTAACCGGCTACGTCCATGGTAACATTTTATCAAGTAATCAAAACCAGCCTATCGCCTTACTATGCTGTCTGGATGGTTAGAATTGGGAGTTGGTGATTGATTACCTCGGAACCAGATGCAAGCCTGCCGAGTTTACACCCCAAGTCCACGGACAAGATGGCTCTCATCGAGTTGGGCGACCTGGAAACACCAAAAGGTCACAGCCTTCAAGGCAAACAGCTCCCAGGGACAACTATGCTCGGATGTCGACTTCAATCAAGCCCGAGGCCCAAAGCCTCTCGGCTCCAAGACCCCCGACGATGTCCTCAAGGACCACAACAAGCACTTCACGTCCCCGAGATGGACTAGATATCCTGGAGTGTTCGAAGCCCCGTGTGTTTAATGTTACACTAAAGCCAGTAACTCCCAAGAAAATCGCCTCCGCCCTTGAACTGATGTGCATCAACGACGAGGCATCGAGCTGGTTCGCAAAGGCCATTCAAGTCACTGCACCCTTGAGCCGATCCGGGCAATCCCTGAATACTCTGCCAACCGAGCAAGGCTCACCAACCCGGGAAAACGCCATGTCCGAGAACCGCTTCTTTGGTCGCGGCAGGGTGGAGGCTGGGTACTCGAGACACGCTGTGGACTTGGGTAGAATGATCAAGGTTTGAAGAGAACAGCAAATCATACACGGACACTTTTGAATCATACACGGACAGCTAAACCCTAGGACTAGGATGAAGAGATTGCCCAAGAGGCACATTTCCGTCTGCTTCTCAAACATGCCAAGGAGGAGGCTCGGAAGACAACACAGCAGGGAGCCGACCCCGAAAACAGCTCCCCAGCATGCAGTCGACGGTGCTCAGAATTGCACGATCGAAAGTTACCATTAATGCGGCACTGCTAGAAAAAGTTAGCAAATACTCCAAACGAGTAGATACGGCACTGGCGGGCAAACACACGAAACAACTCTATAACCAACTGTCATAGACAGAAGTCAACGTGCTCGCTCGGCTCAGAACGGGCATGGCGAGACTAGATGTGTTAGATAGAACAAAGGATCAGAAGTCACTCTCATTAATGAGGGAATAAAGAACCTTTTGTCCTATGAGTCAGACTTAGACCATGTGATCGGATGGTCCCTTTGTTGTCTAGACCATAAGAACAACAGATAAGTCAGTCAGTAAGGAAGAGACCCTCCTTTATTGGTTGAGATCGAACATCTAAATGACTTAAAGCGAGAGATTGAATATATGAACAATTGAAGGATAAAGAATATAAGACTAACTTAGATAGACCATCTGATTAGAAAGGTTAGAAGTAGTAAATCATAAGGATTATCTTGAATGTAACGATTTAAATCGGCTAACCAACTATTAAACCAGAGAGATCGCGGGTTTATGTTGGCAGAGAGATCAGGGCGTTAGGGGCTGAGCAATGTAGGGTAGAACAAAAGGTGTTACATCTGGTGATATGTTCACGTAGATTGAATGTAACCAAGTTTTATTGAAAGCTGAAGTAGCTCTATCTAGGTAACGACTGTGGTGTTTATATACTAGCTACTTCCTTGGATCGAATGTAGTCGATCCGAGTCGAACAGACTGTGTTCGACTTGCATGTTTCCTCCGGACGTCGACCCGAGTCGACTCGAGTCGAACAGACCTCGTTCGACTTGCAGCTGGTTGGTCCCCTTTGGGGTTCTGCCGTGGGTGACCGCCTGGCCCCCACGGGGTCTCGACATGGGCTGTGACAGTGGGCAAGCCAGGTTCGTTTTTCAAGCGTAGATTCATCACCTCATCCTGATCACCCCGTCCAACTACCCCTCTAGCTATTGGATTAATCCCTCCAGGACCCAACTTGCCATTATATAAGAATCTGGTCTTCTTGGTGAAGGTGCGGCTCGAAGCTCGGCCCCCAGTTAAAGCATGCGGCAGCAGCAGCGTTGGCGTATGGGTATGTTTTACTCATTGTACCGCAGAGAGTCGTGTGATGTAATTTGGTGTGACTTAGGGAAGGAGATGGCTGTTGTAAGGATCTGAGTGGCCCGAAGTTTCGTGTTAGGCATAGTGAACAATATCAGATTGCCTCATCGCTCCCATCACCTACTCTGCTGATAGCTGCATGAGCTGCTTAACTGTGAAGACATCTCCGATAGCTTGCCCAACTGCCCTCATTTCCTCGGTTGTCCCAGGAAGTGGTGTTTGATTAAGTTTCTCGGGCATCGCTACGACTAGAACTGAGGCCTTCGAATGTTTATTGCCAACTAATCTCCTGTCACTCTCTCCAATCCAGCGGGCCAGGGAAACACAACATCTATCCTCGGATACCCTTCAAAAAAGCATAAACCCAGACGCCAACGCCCCATATACAGCCTCGGAAGAATAGCTCCGTTATCTTCTGCGAAACCCGTATGCCGTACTTCCAAGGATACATGACGATCGACGTCGTTGGTGTCGAAATCGACGGAAACCGGAAACTCCGGACGAAAGGCCGTGAAGATGAGCTTGGATTCGCTTCCTTGACCTCGGTCGAGCCCGACTCGGCCTCCAACTTCTACACTATCTCCTTCGCCATCGTAGATAAAAACAGCTCTGTATGGGGATGGCTGAGTAGAGAGACCCCATAGAGATCCCAGTCTAAGTGTAGCTCCACTGTCGATGGCGTCACTGAGCTCTGAAACCATCATCCTCATGTATCTCTGAGAGAAGGTCTCATTAGCGAAATGATCCTGGCCACACTCTGAATCGTAGGATAGATATCTTCTGATGCGGCGTTCGAGAGGATAATGTTTAAGGGATCTGAGCCTGTTGGCGAACTGGGTGAGTCGTATCCGTTCCCGCAGCGTTAGCTTGCCCCTTGGATTGTCCACCCAGGATGGTTGCCGATCGATTTCAAGCGAGTTGATGGTTTTGCCAAGCTTCCAAAGATGACCCTTGGAGAATATGCCATCAACTGTAAGTCGGACATAAGAAAGCCGGCAGCCTTTGTTGAAAGAGAGACTCCGTTTATCCCGCGGGGAATAAAAGCCTTTGAAGGATTGCGCTTTCAAAAATTTCGATGCAGTCATCCGTCGAGCCGACTCGTAGGATTTATTATTGGAAAGAAGTTCCCCGTTTAGAAGAGCCATAGCTAACATCGAAAGGCTGAGGCTGTGTTCTTTCAGTTGTAGCTTTTGGATGTCGAGACGGACAGGGTACTGGCAGCAATTGGCAACAACGGCGAGACGGTCCCACGGGTCTTTGATGTTTCTACCCTCAATGTCGGATATGATGGTTGGGGACATCGATTCATGCTCCCTCAGAAGGATGGTGTACCTCCCAGCTTTGGTGAGGATATAACTGATTGACTCCCTCTCTGTTCGATTTTGACGCCGAATTCCCTCAAAAGCCAAACAAAGTCGTGTAGCCTCATATGAGAATCTGACGGAATCGATGCACAGTTCTTCCTTTAAGTCTTTGAAGAGCTCGATGAAGGAAGACCGTTTCTGCCTCTCCAGCGCAGGATGATGAGGAATGAGGAGATTCATTGCATTTCCTGCTCGATAGCTCTCTTGAAATGTCCATGCTCTGGTCCACCAGAGGTCGCTTGTGATTTCTTTTAGCAGCACAAGTGCGCTTCTAGCCTCCTGCCGGTTTGTTCTGCCTGACAGCCGATATCGTGGTACCTGTCGATGCCGCATGACAAGGTCGCCACTAAGAATTTTCGCCAAGAGCACCAGGTCGGATGAGGAGTCAATAGGCCTGGCGAGTAGAGCGACTGGATGATCGCTAAGCTTGTAGACAAGGTCCATGGCTTGCAAGGCGTCACGTTTTTGGTTGCACCGAACGTGGCTGCATTGGGGTTGGCTGCAAACTCGCTGTTTGACGCTGTGCCTGTCGATCCACAAGAGTTTCAGCTGAAATTTTCTCATATATCTAAGGATACGATCGAAAACACAATCTCGAACAGGTGATTGGAAGTTTTGCATTTGGTCCCTTGTTTGCACACTGTATCGGCCATGTTCTGGTTTTTCGTGTTTCAGAGATGCTTCCCAGGTGTACGATAAAGCGACAAAATCTCGGCGCTCGAAGGCGTTGATCCAGTGACGTGACAATAGAAAGCACTGATGTGGCGTAGGGGTGAGACACTCAAGCTTCTTCACAAAAGACAGCTTTTTGTCCTGTGGCAGTGTGTTATTCTGAATATCACATAGGATAGAAACGATCGATTGGCCACAGGACGTCGAAATTTCGAGGAGAGATTCTTTGGTGTCATCATGCGTAGCCATTTGTTTGAACTCGGTGTTTGTGGATAATGGAGATTTGCCACCTCGAGAGAGGGACTCTGGGGAAAATGCGCGCGTTTGGCTCCGCCGCTCCGGCCAATCGCGCGACTCGGGTGAGCCGGGTGAGCCAGGCATCCACGCAGTTCGTAATGGCCAGCTCTGACGTAGATGCCCTGCAGCCTAGCTTCTTATTGGCTAGCTCCTATCACATCGCCGGTGAGTGAGACAGGGATGCGACACGACGCGACGCGACGTGACAAATACAGATGTGCTCAATCACGGTGCTTATCGCGCCATCACTCTGAACGTGCGATATCGATTAGATCCACCGTATTCACACGACCATGAACTTCGACTTACGGTCATACTTGATGGAGGGTACAGGTCCCGACTCTTAGGATCCTTGCCCCGTGCATGTCGCTGAGCCGCCTACAGATTAATCCAAGACGGTATCCAAGCCCGACGTTGCGGGCAGCAGCCCAAAAGCCTCAGCAGTGGCTAACAAAGCAACAGGGAGGTCATCTTCGCAATTTGGTCCGCCGGCAGAAAGGGACATTATGCTGTGGAATTCAGGGATCCAATTTGGCCATATATCTACCGCTACGACAAAATCACCGTCGCGTCCCCTTAATAGCGACGCGGCTTATATGGTCAGCGCCGACGGCGTAAGCCTGGCATGATGTAAATTGCAACTGAAGTTGTCACGGTCCTTGGGCTCATCTTTGGCGCAGCTAGGCCTATCAACAATGCATAACGAGGTTACCCCTTGCCTATTTTTAGTGGTGGTGCCACCTTGATGACGCGTCGTGGTTCGACGTGGCACAAAGACGGCCCATCAACCAGCTCCGTCGGACGAACCATTGGTCCGTCGGACGAATATTCCCCCGTCGAGGGATTTCGGAAAAACTATCAACAATATATCAACGAGGTTACCCCTTGCCTCATAGAAAACACCATACAAATTCAAAATGCGCTATTAATAACCAGGGGGTAAACTTATAGAAAAGTAAAGGGAGGTAAACTTATAGAGATTTTATATATTAAAATGCTTAAAAAGTATATATATTAAAAGATAATTTTAAGGATATATTGCTTATTAATTTTTAAGAGTAAAGAAGCCAGTTTGCAGTATTGCAATTAGGTTGAAGTTTTTAATATAATGTCGAATTAAGGTTAAGAGTGGACTAAGGTTGGTTAAATTAGCATGCCGCTAAGGGCAGTTGGCATTCAGGCCTAAACCTATTAAGCCTATTTATCCCGTGAAGCCATAGAATAAATAGATAAGTTAGCACCAGCGATAATCAGGAAGGGCCGCTAGATGCAAAGTTTAGTGCTGCCCCAGCAATATAATAAAAGCAATATAATGCAGCATAATAATATAAGATTTAGAAAAGGAGTTAATAGCAATTGTATTAGCAGCTATTAATCATTATTACTATTATTATAGAGCCATTTATTTATTTGCCTAAGTATCTATTTATTATTTGCCGTAGATATAAGATTAGATTAATAGCAAATAAAGTTGCAATAACTATAACGTGCATGATAAGCGAGCGGCGCAGATAAGCGAGCAGCGCACTTTTCCTAACCTTTAATATAAGAACTTTAATAAAAGTATAATATAGCATTTAATTAACTAAAACTAATCGCTCTACTCTCCTTTAGATATTTTAATAACTATTTAATATATTCTTATATTATAACCTATTTTATTATATATTCTATATTGCTTTTCCCTTATCAGTCTTAACCTTCCTTAACTACTACTTCTTAATAATTTAACTATTACCTGCATATTAATATCTTTCTAATTAATCTTATCCCTTCCTTTATTTATAATTATTTTCCCTTTATTTTATAATTAGGTTTTTTATATTTTATACTATTTACTAAGAGTTTTATTTATTTATTAAAAGATCTAATTCTTAGATTTTAATAATATTATTTTATGCATTATTGCCTTTATTCCCTTAAAAAATAATTTAAGTGCCTTTAAAATAGAGAATAAAGAGCTATTTTAATACCTTTTAATTTATCTTTTAAAGTATTTAGACTGCAAGCTAGCCTTAAGGGCCATCTTTAGGGTCTTTAAGACCTAAGGGTCAGGGAGACTAACCTCCTTATTAACAGGTATTAGAATTTATAGCTATATATTAAGCTTTAATATAATACTTTCTGAGTCTAAAGGAATAAGCTTAATGCCTCTAAAACCCCCCCTAATATTGCTTTCTATTATAGCAGCTTAATAAGCAGTATAAAAGGCTAAAAGGAAATTAGTCTTAGAAATATAAATTATTAAGTATTTAATTAACTATTTAATTTCTTAATTATATATTTTTTTAAGAGGCCTAAAATACCTAATATTAAGAGGCTAAAATAAATAAAATAAATAAGGCAATATATATAATATAATAATATAATTATCTTTATAATATTTCTTAAAATTAATTAAATAGTAATTTTTATATTTATTAAGGATTAAGAGATAATAGTAATTAATTAATTAGGCCTTAATATATTAATTAAAATACTTAAATTATTTAAAACTTATCTTATTATTAATCTAGCTATTTTAAATTATTAAAATAGCTTAATCCCCTAAAAGGTTACTTTTTTAATATTAATTAGCTAGGTAATATTAGCCTGTAACTATAATAAATAGCGCAATTACCCAGCCTTCTATATTAATTATCTAAATAATTATAACCTATTTTTAATTTCTAAGCTAAACTAATTTTAGCCTTTTATACCTTTCTGCACTTATAATAACTATTCTGCTTATAATTAGGCCTATTATAAAGCTAATCTTATTAAAATTATAAATATTAGCTAAATTAATACTATACTTTATAATTATATTTTTTATAAGTTTAAACTAATTGCAAATAATAATTAAATCTTTATATTTAGCCCTTTAATAATTATATTTATAAAAAAAATGCATCTTAAGGTCTAATTATTACTTAATAAAATTAAAAGCCTAATACTTATTAATAAGTAATGCATTATAATTAATAAGTAATTAATTAGTTATCTCTTTAATATTATATAATTATAAGGGAAATCCTTATAAATCTAAATTAAGAATAAACTAAATAATAATCTACTCCTTTAGATTAAATAGTCTCTATAAATTAGGGATAGTATTATATTAAGATTAAATGCCATTCTACTAGCAATATAGCCTCTACTCTTTAACTTTATAAATACTAAAAGCCTGCTAAATACTTAATTTTAAGTCATTCTGGAGGGCTTAAAGGGCAAGAAGGGTATTTACTTTAATATTTAATTATAGTATATTTAATTATAAAGATTTAATTAATAAAGTGGAAAATTAGATATAGGAAAGAAAAGTGCGCCGCTTACTTATCATGCACGTTATTACTATAACTAAGTATTCGGGCAAATAAATAAATAGACGCAGAGCTATAAATCGGATTTATTAGGGTTTTTATATAATAGAATAATAAATAAAGGATCTCTTTTAGATAGGAGACTAATATATATATCTAGCTTTAGTATTGTCTTTTTGTGTTAATTACTTCCTTTTAACTTAAGGTTTAATTATATAATAATCGAAATATTAATACTAAAATTACTTCTTTCTTTATAAATAGCTTCTTACTAGCTGGGATGCAAAAGTATATAGTAGTATTCTATGCTAGCGTTACTTTTAGCCCAGACTTAAGTATATACTTAACTTATAGTTCCTGCCCTCCTTCCTAAAGTTCCCCTATAAGCTGAGATAATAGATAGAGTTTAGCTATAAGTGAATAGGGGTGGTGTAGTGGAAGAAAGATTAAAATTATATTACTTTTAGTAATAATATTACTACCCTTAAGGAGTTTTAAGGGCCCGCAATTAGCAATATATATACTATAAAGAGGCAGTATATACTAAATAATATCCTTTCCCTAATAATATTAGTATGCTATTTAGTTTTCTATTAGTCTAATATATATATAAGTCTCCTGGAAGTATTTAAATATATTTATATAGACTTTTTATAGTTTAAACTGCTAAAGCATGCTAATCTATTCTACTTTAATTATATTATTATATTTATTATATGCTCTATTAGTAAGCTTCTGGCCCTTTATATGAGTAGATAGAATTTGAAGTATATTTATTTTGTGACCTGCTAGTATTTGAAATCCGCTACTAGACAGTAAGCTGCAATGGGCTAGGGAGTATAGATATGTATTAGTTTCTTTTCTTTTTTTTTTTCTATTGCGGATAAACCTTTATGCGGTATTGCTGTCTATATGTTATGCTTTGCCAGGATAAGTATGCTATATCTAAAGGGCTCGGAGAGTTATGACCCTATTGCCCTTGTTTTTCTAGTTTTCTGATAGTGTATGTAACTTTCTGGGAGTTTAAAGTTAGCTAAATATGGGTCAATTTATTAGCTATTTCTAACCACCTTTGGTTCCCCTCCTTGCGCTTCTTCTCCTCGGTCGCATATGTCTCCTCAAGCTGTAATTAGAGTAGGTAGATTGAGTATGCTTCTAAGTTTGGTGCTGGTTGTCTTGATGTCTGAGATAGATGTTTTTAAATCCTGATGACTGTTGTTGTTAAATTGGGTCATGTACGTAGCCTTGTGCATAGAAGGTCATGTGATTAATAGACCCGCAGCCTGGTCACGTAGTGGGCTGCGAACGGTCACTGGGCTATAGGAAGGGAGGAAAAAGGGGGCCTATAGGGGCAAGAGCAGATTTTAGGGGTTAGAAATATATAATATAATATAATAGATAAATTAAAGTTATATTAAAAGGTATATTAAACTATTTAATAATTAATAGTTAGATATATATAATATATATATTAATTAAATATTATATTAGAGATAAATTGCTTAATATTTACTAATTAATTATAGTAATAACTATATTCTTAATTATTAAGCTTAATATTAGTAAAGACTAAATTCCCTAGTTCTTAGCCTTGCAAATAAAGGCTAAGAACTAAGACCTTTAGGTATATTTTAACCTTTAAGCTAAAAATAAGCTAACCCTTAATATAATAAATCTAATTCCCCTAGATATTATAGCCTTCTAGAAGTAAAGCTCTTACTAATTAGGTACTAATAGCTTAATAGCTATAAAAGTAATAGAGCTTAACCCGCATTAAGAGCCTAATAAAGATAAGGCAGTCTTAGCCTTATAGATTAAGGAGCTTACTATAAAGGGCCTTATAATATATAATGCACTATAGATTAATTTTAAGTATTATACTAAAAGAAATAAAGCTCTAAAGAAGAAAATAATAATTATATAAGATTAAATTATAGAGTTAATCTTTAATTCCCTTAAGTATTATTACTGCCCCCTAAAAAAATCCCTAATTAATTAGGTTTTTACCCTTTATAAATAATTCTATATAATTAAGGCTAAATATATATAATTTATATATTAAATATTCTATAAAATTATTACTATATTAAAGACTTATTATTTTATAATTTATAAGGCTATAAGTAAGTAGGTTCTCTATTAGAAGAATGCTCTTTATAAAGTTTAAGCAATTAACCTATAAGAAGCCAAAATAGTAATTTAATAGTTTATTAACCTAATTGCAGCCCTATAATATATACTATTAAAGTCTTAGGCAAATGCTTATAATGCAATAAAGGTAGATTAGATCCTTAATAATAGCCTTAAGGCTAATATTATTCTAGGAGCTATTTAATAAACCCTTACTAATTATTTAGACCTTTTAAAGTAAATTAAATTTAATTAAAGGGCCTTTTATAATAATATCCCTAAATAATAAGGGAATAAGGGCTAATTATATTATAATAATAATAAGAAATAATTTAATTTAAGTATTAAGATATATTTAGAAGTTAAATACCTTATTTATTTATAATTTAGTTATTTTTTTATAAAGTATTATTATATTTTCCTAAAAAGGAGGCCTAATTAGTTTCCCCTATAGGATTATATTATAGACTAAATAAAATAGAGATTTAAGGATAATATAGATAATATTACTAATTAAATTAAAAAGATAAAGATAGAAGGCTCTTATTAATTAGCCTATTAGGGCAAGTGCTATAACTTAGCCCTTATAGTAATTGCAGGCTAATTGCCTAATAAGCTTTATTTACTTAAGAATTTTATATTACTAGATTCTAGAGCCTTAATATATATCTTTAGGGATATATACTATATAAAGAACCTTTATACTGCCTTAATAGGCGACTTTATTTAGGTAGGTATTAAGCTGACCCTAATTAATAGCTATAGTAAGGCTAAGATTACCCTTATTTTAGCTAATAGCTTGCTAAGAAGGATAAAGCTATATAATATAGCCCTATATATAGCTCTTATTATAAACTTAATCTACTTTATATAGCTAAAAAAGCAAGGCTTCTAGTAAGATATAAGGCTAGGAAATAACTGCCTAAAGCGCACTAATAGTAGCCACTTTAGGGAAATCTAGAAGATTTATAATTAATAGGTCCTTAAATTTAAAGAGATTATAGCCTAACTACTAAAAGCAACTTTAATAATAGCTTTTATAATTAATAAGCTACTACTTACTTACTAAAGGCATTACTATATATTATAGACTTACTATTAACCCCTATAAGGAGATTCTATTACTTAATACTAAAGGCTTAGCCACTCTAGTCCTAATATTCTTAAGTATTTAATAATAGCCTTAAGGGGCATAAAGCTAAAAATAGATAATTTAGAAGGCTTATAATGCATTATAATAATAGATTATAATGCCTATTATAAAAGCCCTTTATATAAAATAATAAAAGTTCTCTTATAAATAATACCTCTAATATTTATCTAATAAGATAATAAACCTAACTATTAAAACCGCAAAAATCTAAAGATTAGAATAATATATTTTATAGTTTTTATATCTTATTAGTTAAAGGATATTAAGAGAATATTATATACTTGCCTAATTAGGCAAACTATTACTGGAATAGGCAAGTGGGTCTAATAGCCAGACACTATATTAGAAATACTATATTGCACTATTCTCTTATTAGGGCCCCACCTTCCTATTATAGCTATTGCCGCTTAATCGGGCAATTAGCACCTTCTATTTCCAGATGTATTAAAAATTTTATACTAAATACATTTTAAGGCATTATATATTCTAAATGCAGATTATATATTCCTTATTAGTCTATAATAGGAATTCCTTATATTATTATAATTATTATTAATATACCTTTTATCTAATATATATATTATTATATATAGATTAATAGTAATTAAAAAATCGTCTATAAATAATAAGGGTTTTTCCCTTTCTATTTAGAATAATTTATTATTAATTAAATATATTATCTCTTAACTAATTAAGATAATCTTTATACTATTATAACTACCTCTATTTGCTAATTCGTAATATCTAATTAGAATCTTTCTATCTTTTTATTTTATCTCTTAAACTTCCTTTAAAGCTTCCCTCTATTACCTTTCACTATTCCTTATACCTTTATAATAGTAATATAGAAAAATATATAATATTACTAAAAATAATTTAATGTAATATATATAATAAAATAAGGAAATTTATTATTATAATAAATCCTAAAATATAATTAAATAAAATCTAAATTTAAAAACCCTAATAAATAATATATATTAAAGGAGCTATATAAGTAATTTATATATAAAGTCTATAAATATACCCTTAATAAATATTAAGAAATTAATAAAACCCTTAAATGCATTAAAATAATATATATTTTTCCTAAAATTAAAGAAATAATTAAGAGAATTCTTAAATAATACCTTACTTATAAATAAATTAAGCTATTATTTAAATTACTATTTATATTACTATTACTATATATTATATTATAAGCTAGATATATGCATTATATATCTACCTAATAACTTATTAAAAATATAATCTCTTTTTCTTATTAATTTTATTAATTATTTTAACTTTTTAGCTTTTTTATATAATTAAACCTTAATTATAATAAGATTTTCTCCTCTCTTATTTATTATTATTATTATTATTAGGCTAGATTAATAAGACTATTAAATACTTAATTAATTATAGTAGCTATTTCTTATAAAAGTCTATATTAAATAGGTCTAAAAGTATTATATCTTCTAGAAATAAGGCTTTCTATAAGTTTAATTTATTTTCTTTAATTAGCTTTTTTAATAAGGCATTTAGTTTCTTTAGTTCTTTTTCTAATTATTAAGTTATTACTGTATTAAGCCTTAATATATATTTATATATATAAATTAAGATTTTATATTTAAATATTATAAAAATAACTATTTTTATATAATTTATTAATTATATATTAAATATTATAATTAAAATACTTTCTTTAAGCTATTTTATATTCTCTAAATTTAAATTAATAAATACTTTATTTAGCTCTTTACTATTATATTTAAGTTTATTTTAATAGCTTTAAGTAATTAGGCCTTTATTATCTTATAGGGCCTAATAAAAGTAATTCCTTATAAAATATATTATAAAATATAAATTATTAATTTATTAATTTAATTATTATATAATATTAATTAATTAAAATATAAGGAATTATAGGTATTAGAATTAGTTTATAATTAATTCTAAGGGAAAAAAGAGTAAGCCTTTTATCCCTTTAGTATTAATTAAGAGGTAATATATTTATTTTGAACAGGGTCTTAATTAAGCTTATATTAAGTTATTAAGGCTTATATATATATATAATATAATAGACCTTATTAATTTAAATTATTAGATCTAATTTAAATATTAAATTATTATTATTTATCTTATTAAAGAGAATTAAGCTGCTTTAATCCCCTTTTTAAGTATAATAAAGCAAAAAAAGAAAATAATAATAAATAATAATAAATAGACTAAAGTATAATACTATAAGCTATATAGATATTTATAACCCTTACTAGTTATAATATAATTATAGGACTTAATTATAATAGACTTTATTATAAAATTACCCTTTTTATTAAACTTTATAATAAGTATAGTTTATAATAGCATTTTAATTATTATTAATAAACTTATTAAATTGTCTTATTTTATTTTATATTAAAAAGCAACTAATATAAAAGAATTTTCTTATATCTTTTTGTAATATATTATTAACATATATAAACTACTATTTAAAATTATCTTAAATAGAGAATTACCTTTTTTCTTAAACCTTTAATAATATTTTATAGTAAGAATTAAATTAAATTATAAACTAAACATAATATAAAGACCTTAAATTAATAAATAAATAGAATAAATAAACTAGGTTCTAGAAACTTATCTTTATTATTATATTAATTATTTTTAGGATAATTAAATTAAGAAACTATTTATTATATAATTAGTCTATAATATTGCAATTAATAAAAGCATAAAGATTATATTTAATTATATAAACTTTAAATTTACCCTTAATATTTATAGAGAATTATAAAATAGATTTATTATATTAATAGCTATATTTATATTAAACTAGCTTAAGAATTTATATAAAGAGCTATATATTAAACTTTCCTTTATTTAGAATTAGTATAAATAATATTATAATAAAAAGAGATTAAAAAGACTAATTTTCTTAAAGGGAGATATGGTACTCCTTATAATAAAAAATATTAATATAAAGCAACCTAATAAAAAGCTTAATTTAAAATATATTAGCCTTTATAAGATTCTTAAAAAAAATCTTAAAAAATAACTATAAATTAAACCTACTTCTAAAAGTTAAGCTCTATTTAATCTTTTATATTTCCCTATTTAAACTAATAGAAAATACTATTATAATTAAAAATAATAAGAATTAGGATATAAAAGTTAAAGCCCTATAAGAATATAAAATAAAATAAATCCTTAATATAAAAAAAGAAAATAATATAATTAAATACCTTATTAAATAAAAAGAACATAAAAATAATAAAAATATATAAGAACTATTAAAATACCTTAATTATATATAGTGCCTATTAAAGGACTTTTATTAAATATACTAAAAATAAATAAAACCTTAAAAAGAACTATATTTTAATTAATAACCCTATAATCCTTTAGAAGCTAAATCTTAGAAAGAGCCCTTTCCTTAATAGAATAATACTCCTTTATATTTTAATATTCTAATTCCTCTAATTTATTTAAATTCTTATAATTATAATAAATTATCTTTATTGCCTTCTCTTATAAATATTTTTCTTAATAATGTAATTACTATAAATAAGCTAAAGCCTTTAGTAAATTAGCCTTTACTTACTCCTTCTACTCCTTTAAATAATCCTTCTTTTATAAAATATAAATAATTATAATTTTAATTAATAAGAAATACTAAATAATTACTATTACTTATAAGCTTAAGAAGGAATATCTCTAAGATTATATTAAATATATTTCTTTTTTATATAAAAATTATATTATTACTTTCCTTTAGTTATTATATAAAGATAATAATTAGCCTTAAAATAAATAAAATAGTATAGTATTTTAAAATTAAACTTTTTAATTATTTTAATAAGATTATTATATCTTTTAGTTATAATTTTTAAATGTAAAGTAATCTTAATAATATAATTTAATATATTATTAATTAGAAAATAAGAAAATAAAAATAAATAAATTTAGAACTAATTTATAGGAAATATAGCCTATTTATATAGTCTTTAGGGCAAGACTAATAGAGGGGAAATATTATATTATAGCTTATATTATAACCCTATGAAGATTAGGCAATTAATTATAGTAGAACCTTATAGACTTATAAATAATAACTTATAAATATTAACTATTAAATGCAAATTAAACCTAATTAATTTAATTTAATTTAATTATATGAATTAAATTAAGTTAATTTAATCTAAATTAATTATAATTAATTCCTAAAAGTAGTATATATATAAACACATTTATTTAAGCCCTTAAATAAAATATAATTATTTTAGCTTTTAATATAATTACTTTATTTTAATTACTTTTAGTACTTTTAGTAATTAATAATTAAGTAATATAATATTTTATTTATTCTTTTATATTATTTAACCTAATATCCTAACCTCTTTACTAATAATACTATAAATAACCTCTATAATATTTATTAGGAATTAATCTAGACTGTTATATTATAAACTAATTTTAATACCTTCTTATATTTTAATTAATTAATACTATATAATAATTAAATTAATAAGTTATTAATAATATATTTTATAAGGAATTATCTTTATTAAGCTCTATAATATAATAGGAATTTAATTACTTAAAGCTATTAAAATAGATTTAAATATAAAAATAAAAAGCTAAATATAATACTTTTTAATTTAAATTTAAGGAATAAAAAATAGCTTAAAAAAAGCATTTTAATTATAATATTTAATATAGACCCTTATAAAAAGTGGCTATTATAGTTAGTTAAGCATTTAATAGTCTTACTAATCTAACCTAATAATAATAATAATAATAAATAAAGGAGGAGAAAATCCTAAACTAATTAAAGTTTAATTATATAAGAAAGGGTTAAAATAATTAATAGAATTATATAATAGGAAAAAGAGATTATATTTTTAATAAGTTATTAAATAGATAACTAATATATATATTTAGCTTATAATATAATATATAATAATAATAATATAAATAGTAATTTAAATAATAAATAATATAATATATAATAATAATAATATAAATAGTAATTTAAATAATAAATAATATAATATATAATAATAATAATAAATAAATAATATCTTCTTAATTCTACTTATATAGCTAAATATAGAGATCTAAGGCATTTAATAAAATCTTAATATAATAAATAATAATTACCCTTTATTAAATTAGAAAACTTTTAGGATTAATTAAGAAAAACCTTAAATAAATATAAACCCTTTTTATTTTAACTTAAAAATTGCCTAAGCGCTTTAATTAACTTAAAATTAATATATAATTAATTTATAATATTTTGTTTGTTTAGTTAAACCTTTTTCTATTTCTTATAGCTCTCCCTATTTTACTTAATCTATTATAAATAATCCTTAAATTTTAATAATAGCTTTAATTATAATTAATATTATAATATAATTATATACCTTATTATATACCTTAAGTTGCTAAACTAATGCATATAAGTAAGGATTATAATTGCCTCTTTTAATTAGGCTTATTAAGTGCCTTAATAGCATTAATATTCTATTTTTATTAGCTTATAGGGGTTAGGAATTTAATTCCTTTAGTAATTATTTTTGCAGTTTATAAGGCTGCAATTTTATTGCATTTTAGTGCAATAAGGTCTACTTAAAAAGATTATGCCCTAAGCTAGATTTAAACTAGCGACCTTATGCAAATAAGGGTCCTAAATATATAACTATTATACTATTAGGGGATAATAATAATAATATAAATAGTAATATAAATAATAAAGTAAAAGTATTATATAAATTAATTTTTATTAAGTTATTATTAATTTATTAATTAAATTATTATATAATATTAATTAAGAAATAATATATTTATATTAAATAGGGGTTTAATTAAGCTTCTATTAAATTATTAAGACGTATAATATTTATAATATAATAAATTATATTAATTTAAATTATTAAGTTTAATTTATATATTAAGTTAGTATTATTTATTTAATGAAAAGAATTAAGCTATTTTAATCCCTTTTCTAAATATAATAAAGTATTTTAATAATAATTATTATATAATAAATAATATTTTATTAAAAGGTTTAATAATTTAATTATATTTTTAATTATTTATAAATTAAATAAAAAGTAATAATTAAAATATATAAAATATATAAAATATTCTTAATAAATTAATTTAGGATTTTATATAATTAGAAAATTATTAATATAATTATTAAAATTATTAAAATATATTATTAAAAATACTGTTTATATTACTATTACTATAAATATTATATTATAAGCTAAATATATATAATATAGCTCATTAATAACTTATTTAATATATAAAGTCTTATTTTCCTACAAATTTTATTATCTTTTTAACCCTTTATTATATAATTAAATCTTAATAATAAAATTCTTATAATAATTTAGATTATTTCCTAATAAATTAATTTAGAGTTTATTTAGGTTTATATTAATAAAGAGGCTAAGGCATTATATTAAGTAATATAAAAGAGTAAATAAAGAGTATTATATTATTTAATAATTAATTAAAAAGTAATTAAAATAAACTAATTATATTAAAAGCTAAATATATTTTTAATATTTAATTATAATAATTTAAATAAAATTAATTAAAAGTTTTAAAAAAATTAATAAATAATATATAATTTTATATTTAATTTATAATTTTCTTTAGTTTATTTATATAAGGGAATATAATAAATTAATTAATAAATATATAGCTTATTAGGTTAGGCTTTTTATAAGCTAAAAATTCCTTCCCTTTATAATTAGTATTTTATAGAATTTAGCTATTTTTTAATATATTTAATACCTAGAAGAGGTATGCTTAATACCTACGGCCAGTTATAATCCTTCATGCATGATGAGCGAGGGACATACGTACACCGTCCATGTTTTCCGATTCTAGAAGGAATGAAGCTCGTACAGTTGTGCAATCGCACTGCACAATATCGCAATCAAGCAACAGCGAGCAGCCTCTGTCTGGGCGCGCTTTGCATCCTTGACCTTGCAGAAGCCAAGGTTGACAGGGGCAACGAAGCTGTCCCATGCTAAGAAGCTGGCCATGCTCAACTGGCGAAGCATGGAAGTGTAGTAGATGACAGGATTGTCTCTTTTAATATTTAATGCATGGCGAAGGACCTCGAAGGTTCTCCCAGGACGAGACAACCGGCGGACTAGTGCAGTCTGCTTTGCGACAAGTGTCCAGATAGCGACATCGCCGGGAGCCCATTTGCTTCGCGGCAGGAGCCACGAGTTGAGTAACGCGCTGAACTGTGTGAGACGAAGCGACTTTTCGCGGTTGAGTGATACGGAAACGCAGTCGCCAAAGAACGGCTGATTCGGAAAAGCTTTGGGATGCATGATGAAAGTGTGAGACGGTAGCTGCAGGCTGAAATAGCAATGATAAGGAGAAAAGGAATGGAAGGTGATGTTCGCCAAGGCTGGCCGGAATCCTAAATACTCACGCCCGGCCTTGTGATGACACTGACTCAACCACGATCCCTGTCCACCCAACTCTCCCAACTGGGATAATAAAAAGTGTGGCACTCTGGTGGCTCTGCGGTACAGCGATATGCCACAGGTTTATTATGCGGACAATGCCGCATCATGAACTACTAGTGTGAAAAGCACCGCCTCCACAACGTCGCCTTTCCCCCCAGGGGGGTGTAGATCAATTTAGTCCAGCACAGCCCAGCTTTCAATACTTGCAAATTCCCCATGTATTGAGTACGAAGAGGCGTAATACTACCCCTCGCTTCTGCGGGTTGTCTTCTGGTAGTTATACACCCGGCCTCTCTCCAAGGTCCTTCGGTCCCCCTAGCCGCAAATGGTAGAAGCGATCCAAAAGACAGTCAACGGAGGGGAATTGATAGTGAGAGACGCGCCTAGGCCCATGCTTTGGCTAAGTTAGCCCAGACCAAAGCCTTACTACCGAAGATGTCGCCCAGACATTTATCAAGGTTGATAAGGCTGATGAAAGTAATGTGCAGTTGAAGGTCATGTCAGGCTTCCAGAGACACTTCGGTATGTCATCTGAGGTCTATCCGACGAGATCAGAGATCTTGTTTCGTTTACAAGACAGCCAGGCCATCGGTGCTACCCTATCGATCTTCATCAGTAAGGGCCAACGACCGACGCTGGTCTTATCGCCTCCACACCTTTGTCTGGATCAGGCAGCTGGTTACGTTTAACAGTTCGGCTGCGTAGGCATGTGCCCGATTGGACAGGACGAACGCTAACAGTTTCGAATATCGTCGAGACGAGAAGCCGTCTACGCAGCTGACGCGCTGGGGTCTATGCACTTCAAGTCTTTGGAACATGTCATGGGAAAAGGGACGGCACTTGCCGAAGCATTCAAGAATGATGACGAGTAAGGGTACCTTGGCTCATATTGGAAGCCGAAATGGCTTGTTTGGTGTGCAGTAGTATATCAGGACAATGAAAGGAGAGAAGCTGAGCCGACATCTTCCTCTAAAGCAAAGAATAAGAATAGGAGCTCTAACCACTTGCATAAATCATAGTTACCATCTCAAACAAACACAAAATGAAACCAGAAGCACTCGCCAACCCCCCCAGCGATGCCATCCGTGTCAACGTCTGCACCCATGTCTCATCCACCGTCATAGGCAACGCCAGAGAGGCGGCTCCTCCCTAAACCTCGAGTACCATATTGGGGCGATCTTCTGCGAGCAGACGAGTCCTACAATGTACAGAGACATACCACTGACCAAGTCTAGAGAGTAATTTGTCCCCATATCCAGCTTGAGGAGACTCAAACATCCTGGTTCTTCGTCCCCTTGCCCTCCTCACCTTGCTTGTTGTCTGTCTGTGGAGAGGTTACTTTATCAAGAAGCTCCCTGTCGATCACTATTCCTATCTGTTCTGCTTGCATCGCTGCGTACTCGTCTCGCTTTTTCCTGAAGAGTGCGAGCTAGCACAAATACTAGTGTAAGAAGCAACGTTATTGCTTACTGGAAGATGAGGCTGTCCGCCATATAAAGTAAGAAGACGAAGAGAGTTGCCAATGCTATGAGAGCGGCAGAAACCTTCCAGCCATACGTGTCTATACAGGTGAGATTTTAGACGTTATAACTTAAGTAGCACGGGGACGCCATACAGTAAGGAGCTTCTGTCGCCGTCCACAAGAGGGAATTTGACCAGGCCTGAATCGAATAATCCGCGGCAATAGAGACGCCAACAACAAGAGCTCTTGCTTCGGGGTCTTGGGGAATACTATCAAAGGTAAGTATGATACGATCTAGAGGTGTGAGAGGAGCACACACATGTCGGCCAACTAGGAGAATAATAAAGGCGCTGTTCCGAGAACCGAAATAACTGGCATAAGCCGCCGTGTCGAGGACCCGGTCAGGGATTGAAGTCCAAATACTCATCGTAGTAGAGGGTACTAGTGCAAGCACCGTCTGTACAATAATAACCTGCCATCGAACTTGCAGGTAGTCGGACAAAATAGCCCATATCCAGACGAAAAGGATCTGGATGGCTCTGCCTCCCATAGGTATGGCGTTGACCTGAGCGGTAGTCCAAGTCTGGGAGCCATCCGCGTTGGTCCGGCTCTTCAAAAAAAGTTCGAAGTATTGGATCCCGTAATTTCCGATTACCGTACAACAATACAGCAATGGAACAAGAAGCGTGATCCACGATTTGAAAGTGCGTCTGCTCGTCGTTAACTAACGTGAGCGCGAGTCCGAGCAGGAGAAAGTGAAGGAAACTCTGGGGAGGAAGACTTACTTGGCTCCTGCTCAGGATACGGGTGAAGGCTTCCCTCGGCCATGTCGAATCAACCTCTCCAGCGTCAGTTCAGCGTGTTGCTTTGTGAACCAGAACGCCCGCGGATTCGGACGGTTGGGATAATCCGGCAGCATCACGAAACCGAAGCTCCGGTCAATACAGTCAGGATGCAGTTGACGATGAATAGCACCTGTTTCGTACATCAATTGTCAGCCAAATCCAACATAGGTAACAAGGAACAGGGGTCCATGGAGAGGGAATACCTCCAGCCTGCAAGGCCATGTGCGCCATGCAGAGTGCTGCTTATGCCAGCCTGAATGGCACCAGACATAAGGCCGCCCATAGCTTGACAAGAATGATAAAATCCCATTCCCTTCGCCAGTTCTTTGGGCGTATACCAGTGCACTGCGGTTGAGTTAGGAGCTTACAGGCATCACAGACAGTATGGTGGCGTAGACAGAGGTCGAGTGCCTCTTCTCCAAGCTTGTTACTTACTAAACAGCGTCATCATACCGGGCCACGCACTACTTTCGCAGAGACCAAGGAAGACGCGGATAGCAAAGATTTGCTTTGCGTTCGTCACCGCTGCCAAAAGGCCGGTGAGGATGCCCCAGGTGATTTCCAACCCAGGCAACCAGTAGCTAGGCCGGACATATATCAAGATGACTTGCGAGGGGATGAGCATTACGCAATAACCCACATTAAAGTAGGTTGTGAAGCTGGAAAAAGTCGTGAGCAGCGGCGCGAGCAGAGGGGCCTGAGTTAGGGCCATGTGATACCTACTAGTTGAGCTCAAGGCCGTAAAGTTTCGGGTCCTCCTTCATGCCCGAAACGTATGCGTTCTGAATATTGGTCTGGTCGAGGTACCTAGGAGACGAACGATCAAAACACTGGCAGAACATGACGCATTTCGTTTCAACATACTTGATAACTAGAGAAACGATAAGCAAAGTAGTTTAGAGGATGTTTATTCATCGTACCTTGAGAGATGCAGCCGAAAGCAAGTAAAAACATATCGAGTCGCTTCACCAAGGACTTCTCCGTGATCGGACGGATACGCTGGGTCGAGCCCTGAGAAGGATTCGAGAAGGGCCACATCGTTGCAGATTCAAGCAAAGAAAATGTGGCGTAGAATATTTTCTGGCTGAGTAGCTTGAATAGCTATTCTCGCGCTAGAATGCAGAGAATAGAGGATTTATATACCTTCAGTTGTGCATATCTTGCTCCTCTCAACTACCCTTGACTCCTCTGGGGTTGCTGAATACTCATCTGCAGGATATGTTTGATTGCCCGGAGGTATGTACTACACTCGAGGGGTTTCTCGACTTCATGGCGGCGGCCCCCCGCCCCCGCTATGCGGAAATGTCCGCATATCTCAACGCTCTCCACGGTCTACTCGAGAAGCCGGGAACTCCATGTTGGAGAACTATGGACCGGGGTTATTTAGCGAAAGGTTCTTGTCGCCTCGCGACAAGGGCGATGGTGCGAGGGATGGAAGATAAGGTCTCATCTCTTTCACACAGCCTTGCATCTGGAACGCTCTGAACAGTACGCCGCACCCCTCCCACTACCGCATCCAGCCCATCCAAACATCGTGCCACAGACACGGGTGCGGGCGGCCAGCAGGAGCCCTACCTCGTCAACGGCGCCAACAGCTTGACCTACGGTCTGACGATCTTTGGCTGCTCGTTGTTCGGCGTGTCCAGGGCAAGAGTGCCACCCATGCATGATGCTATCCATCCCTTTGCCTGTGAAATGTCCATAGACGTGCCCCAAATGCTCGTCAGATTATTCCATCCGCTTGGGGCTTCCTCGATAACCACCAACTTCCCCTCCAAATAGGAGCAAGGGTGTGTCTCATGCCTTCAGAGTCCAGAACTAACAAGAAGATTTCATTTGTCTAGTGATCTCAATTGTTCCTGGTCGAATCATGACTGTTGTCTATGGGGAATCAAAGCCTAAGGCTTCGGCAAGTCTCCCCGCCTGATAGAGCACAGGCTTGTCCGCGAATTAGCCTCGGGGGCCATACTCCTACGGTTTCTCATTGAGTGTAGCCAGAGCTGTCGACGACCAATTTCGAAGCGGCTATGCGGTGGAACTTGTTTCTGGATGATGACTGTCTCTGCGATCTCAATTCCATAACTCGGTGCCTCAAGGCAAGCAGCGGCGAAACTACAGCCAAGTGACGACGTGATGGTTGGTGCATATCTGGAAAGTGGAATGAGTCTTTTCATGCATGCGGCAATCCCCGCAAGGTAGTTAGCATCCTGGAAAAACGTAAATAAGGATGGGACTTGGACGTCAAGGGCATAAAGCTCAGTCCAAATATATTGGCGTTGCTTAACAGATTGGAGAACCTGGCCAACCGCAAACTGACTTTCCGGGTCTTTCTTGTCAGCTGATGAGAAACCCAGACATCGCATCTGCAAAGCTTTGACGGTTGGTGCAGTCTCCTCCAGACGTTCCTGATATGCTTCAAGTAGCATGTTAGTTCCTAAACAGAATTAATTATTTTTGCCCCCGACCATTTTTCCGTTGCCTTACCTCGTCGCATTTCATGTCTATTGACTTATGCATAGTGTTAAGTTTCATAGCATCCTAAAGTCCAGAAATGTCCAGCAACTTCATCAAGCGTCGAGCCAGAGGACGGTTTCGAGTGAGTCGATCTAGGCATCTCTGTCTGTGAGGTGGTGGTCTGGACATCCATAAGTTCTCGAAGTCAGTGTTTCGTTGATTTCGGAAGTGCATAATCTTGCAAATGATTTCCCCGTCTGATCTGCTCTTCTCATTTGAGAATTCTGCCTTCAGCTTACGTTTAAGCTTTATACTCAGTCCTAGTACAGCTTTAAGCATCCATACCACGACTGCTCCTGCTTCACTATACCTTCAAGGAACAGGTCCACAGTCCACCATGCATCCTTGTCAGGGAGAAATTCTCTTTCAGTTTATATACGATGACGCCTTTGGAAGGACCTCATGCGGTGGTTTTCTGGGAACTTTAGTAGTGGCGGATCCTTCTCTATGTTATTTAGCAGCGATTGTGGACTTGTATTAGCGGCAGCGGTTGCAGTTTGCAGCGAGTGTAGATTAACTTTGCAGCCTCTGAAAGTGGCTTGCGCAGGACGACATCTAATTTCCGCTCTTCATTCCCAGCTGAGACATTCAGAAGGGGGAAATCCAAGTCAACCAGTTATGCTCCCTGGGCTAGGCATGCACCGAGGTATTCGTGACAATCCAGCCTGTCTCAGCCACCTCAGGCTCGTTTCGCCTGCGACATCAGGGGCGGGTGGATATCAGACTGGAACTCGTTCGAACTAGACGCGAGAGGATGACCAAGCAAGAGGCATTCAGGGGCCAATGTCTCAGAACTTGCCCTGGCTCCGCGCTCCCTATAACATGCAGCGAAGCCTCTTCGCCGACGCTGCTACGCAGTACGTACACGGGATCCAGCTCGCCCCCCTCGACCTGTCGCCCGCCAACATGAAGACCATGAACGCCCTTTTCTTCGCGCTTCTCCCCGGCGCCGGCCTCGCCTTCCCTCCTACGTCTCGCCTCTGCGAGCTCGGGGGACTCGTTGGCAATTCAGCGTGTAATGCAGCAGTGAGCCACGACCAAGCCGTTCTCGATGCGACCCCGGTTCGAAGAGCTAATCAGTCGTCACGCGTTCCGCAGTGTCCAACCTATGGCGGATATTGCACCGGCGAGCAGTGAGTCTTGTCTGCATGATAACCCGTCCAAATAACTCGTCTTCATGACTAAAATGTGTTTAGCGCCTGCGTATGTTATCAGGATGCGGCCCATACGCCGTATTCCCAACTCAAGAAGCAAAAAAAATTCAAGGCGCTGGCGAACTTAGACAAGGGACCTGGACCAGTCTATTAAGCTTAGATCAGCAGTTCGTGGGTGGTTGTGATATTGGCTTCATCCCAGAGGACTTACGACTGGACTCGACGAGTCGACTAACTACAGAGTGAATACGGGTCTGGGCTTGGAAATGAGAATGAATGGTTTGGATTGCAAACAAACCCGGTTATCTCTACAATTTGCGCCTTTGGTGCTTTGTATATTATATTACGATTACTATCGCCAGTGTGTCGTGTTTCACCCACGAGCCACTCCTCTGAGGCTCTAAACGCAGCTGCCTTATGGTGTGTCTATGTATCTTCATGTCTCGTCCCTCAGGTCAGACATAGCAGTGTTTTCGTCAATAAGAGCTTTACGGGGGGTCCTCGACTTCTCCCGTATCACTTACTAATGCTACTAACCGTACCCAACTCGCCATCCAGCTCTATATTCCCGCCATCTCGTCCTTGTTATATTAAGAATATTAAGCCATTCGTGGACAGTCCTCCGGTCATGGTGAGCCTTCGTCTCATCAGCCCTCAAAGTGGCCGGAGGGGCAATTTTGCGACCAGCTAGGAGGTGACACTGCTTCTTGTCCTCGGCATCTCGGGCTATGCAGTGTACCGACCCAAATCCTTCCTTGCCTACTATTGGCCACGTCTCGTTGCATGGATCATCTCGTCTCCCACCTCGCTGCCTATCATTTTCCGAATTCACCACAGACTAGTGTTTTTTACTACCAACGCTGCGGGGTTATTCCGCTGACGAGGCCAGTCGCCGCTGACGATGCGGAGTTGTGGACAGGGAACAGGGTCAGACCAAAGTCCTCAGTTCGGTTTTTTGATGTTCTGACTGGCGGCGCAAGAAATGTCGCATACCACTCGAACCCCATTCTCCCTACCGAGACATGGCCTTCTCGTGAATATCGGTTCCAGGGCCCCGAATGACGGCATCGTTAGCCTCTTGTTCGGGGCGGCCGTTTGAGTCCCCGGCAGGGATAGTAAGCAGCTGACAGTCTTGGTGCAGGTCTGCAGGCTGACCTGCATCAACAGTTGTCGCAACGCATATAGGGGGGTTCTCTTGCCTTGCAAGAGGCATTTGTCTTTTGCAACAACAGTGAATGCACCTGGGACTAGATCTGCGTCTGGTCGTGCTTCTTGACGACTTTGAGTTGTCCCCCCAGAGCCAATGAGTCACGTATGACACCCATTCAGTTCAGCTTCGTCGACGTGGCTTTCCCTATGGCAGATGGAACGCGTAATGACGTTCAGCTCAGCTCACATTTGACTTGATCACTTATCCCAATCCAGCATCAGCGTGTGGAAGGCGATTGCGTGAAATCGATAGTTGATTCTGTTCGGGTGGCTTTGGCGACATGATTTGTCCTGGTCGTGAAGCGACGAGATTCGTAATCGGTGCTATGGCTGGATGCCTTATGAATAGGAGTTTAGACATTTCTCAACATCGACTGACATGACATTTCAAGATGTTTCTGGGAAGTACATAAGGATCAGTCTCCGGCCACCGAGGAGAGCTTCCCAAATCAGCATTGAACACTCAACCTCCTTACCAAACAACATAATCCAAAACATCTACTCATCATCAAATCTTTGCACCCTTCACCATGGGCTACACCGAGATTGACAGCTCCAAAAAGGCCGTCCAGGTGGTCTGGGCCGCCGGTGCGCTCTACAAGCGAGACCAAGACGGTTCCATCTGGCGCTGGGACTACTCCTACCCCTACAACAAGAACTGGTCGTCCGTCACCGGCCCGGATGACCTCACCGCCATCGTCGGGGCCAAGGACTTCCTCTACAAGCTTCACACCGACGGGAAGCTCTTCCGCTTCCTCGGGCACCAGAGCGAATGGATTCAGGTGCACGACTACGGCCACATCCGCGACGCCATCGCCTCCGACGACAGCTACTACTACATCCTCAAGGACGGCCGCGTCGCCGTCGACGGCATGATGCACCCCCTGCAGTCCTACGCCCAGCTCGAGAAGCTGTACAACGCCCTCCAGGCCCAGGAGAAGCAGGACAAGGCCGACATTGCCCGCCTCCAGGCCGCCAAGGCCGACGACGAGCGCACCATCCAGCAGCTCAAGGCCGCCCTCGCCGCGGCGGAGACCAAGGACCGCGATCTCCAGGACAAGGTCGTCGGCCTCGAGAAGAGCCTGGCCACGGCCGAGGCGGCCGAGGCGAAGCTCACCTCGGACCTGGACGCCGAGAAGAAGAAGGAGTACGACGAGTGGAAGAAGTTCCAGGCGCACGACGCCGAGGACCACAAGGCGCTCGAGGAGGCCCAGGCTCGCGCCAGCGCGCTCCAGAAGAAGGTCGACGACTTTGACAAGGCCATCCGGGGCACCGTCATCCCGGACCTGCAGAAGACGATTGACGGTCTGAAGAAGGATATCGGGGGATACGAGGGGTTTGCTGAGACTTTGAAGAAGTATGAGCAGTGATGGACGCACCTACGCTGGCAATGGCATCGTTGTAGCTTCTAGATCATAGCAGTATGAATCACTACTATTCTCAACATTCAGACCGTATATCTTGTTCGAAGTGTTGAGTCTGTTGGTTGAGCAACACTCTTAGACATGCACGGCTCACATCAGCATATGTCTCTAGCAAGCTTCGGTCTTCAGGCCAGCCGCGGCAGTGTCATGTGCTAAGCGGTAAAGGTGATTAATCGAAGCCGGCAAAGCCTTTATAGGCTCATGGGCGATACCCCCCGGGACATTACGTAGACCAAAAGCATTAGTCTCGATGTATACGAGTGCACGGTGGCATAAATCGTCTTCCATACCTATCCTCGTTGACATCAGTGCGACTGACGTGCTCCTTTAAACTCCAGCCCTCACACTCTAAAACCCCAACAAACCTTCAAGGTTATCTCCAGCTACTCGGACTTAATAAGATTAAAAGGACCCGGACTCCAGTCCAATTCCACTGCCTTTACTTTCCACACCATCTCTTCCACTATCACTCACATTCTCTCTTTCCTTCGCTCTTACCTTCTCTCCCACCCTCTCTCCCGGTTTCTCTCCCATTACAGTCGACCACCATGACGTTGAAAAGAGGAACACGTGCTGTTCTCGACAGCAACGCGTCAACCTCGTCAGACGCCAGCAACCCCAATGAAGTTGACGGCCAAAGAAATCATCAAAATAAATCCACGCAGGATCAAACATCAGTTGATAGCCTCAACGATTCTCCCCCAATGCCGAATCAGATCATCTCCCTAGCCACCCTAATGTATGTCGGATTCACAGAAACCAAAGCCGACGAACTGTGGAATACTTGGAACGACTGGCTGGCCACGATCCCCAGATGGGAAACGAATATCGACAACGACCAGCTGCAAATTGCATTTCTAGATTTAATGACGGGCCCGTTCAAGGCGTCGTTTGATACCTGGCATGACGACGATGCGTATTGGAGGATAGTCATGACAGCGTACGGTCTGAACGACGAGGTCCAAGAGGCCATTCTGGATCCCCCCTTTAAATACCTCCGCCTATCGGACTCTTGCGCTTACTGGGCCCAAGACACTGTCGAGATGCGCTATGCTGGCCTCCAGCTCAGGTGGGAGACTGCGCTCAAGGAAGCTGCGGCAGGTCGCACAGCGAGCCCCAAGTGATGGACCAAGTCACATTTTAAGGCGCGGGAGATGGGAATGGAGCTGTGGTTGGCCGAGGTGGAACGAATAAGAATGTTTAGAATAAGCATGGAGCCTTGGAGGTCGCGCTCATAGTGCTAAGGAGCCTGAGGTTGGGTGTCAGGGATAAATTTGGAGTGAGATTCGCTAGAAATTCAAGATCAAAGACTATTTTCGCGTTCACCAGGGAAAGAGGACCTCGTTCTCCTCCTCCCAGGCCTCCATATCTCTCTTCTTGAAGGGGAAGACCTTGATGCCCTCCATATACGCCGTCAAGAACTCTTCCACATCTTCCGAGAAGGCATATTGCACAGCTGGCTTCTGGCCCCCTTCTCCATCAACGTACAGAACGTGCTTGTCTGTGACCTGTTCCCACGAATCCAACAAATGGTGGCTCGTATGGGGCCTTCTCAAGATAGTCCCGATCAAGAGAGGGGCCTGTCGAAACTTGAGCGGCGGCTAGTTGGACTTGTTCTTGTTTCGAGAAAACCAGATCAATCGCTTCCACTCGGGGCTTGTCTAGAAAACTCGCTGGATCTCTTGTTCTGTCAAGACTCAACGCTGTTGGGGATCGTGATGCAAACGATGACGAATGCCTCGGCCTTGGACTTGGGCTTTGCATAGACGGCGTAGTACTGCGCTACCTACCTTAGGCAGTAAGTTATAGTCGGGGGTAATTACCTTAGTACTCAGGTAGTATTTCATATATAAGGTAAGTAGGTACCTAAGTAGGTAGGTAATACTTAGGTCCGGTCTGGTCAGACCAGTTTTGAAAGAGTAATTGCCAAAAGCTTACGTTAAAGTTCGCCATAGAAAGTAAGTACTCAAACGTATCTTTACTGGCAATTTCCCATCACAGAAACCATTTATTTACTGCACCTTTGCATACTTCCCGCATCTTCAGGAAGACATCTTCGATTTGACAATTGTTTTCCCAAAATGCCGCGTGCACAGCGTCGCCAGATTGAAGCCACAGAGCCGCACGGCAAGCAACCACCGAGCAAGCCCAATCAGCCGCCTTCCACGCCATCAGAGAGCGACACAGAACCGCTCTTCTTTTACATGCCGAATGCCACACACGGCGAGTTTTGCCAGTGGTACCGCGCCAGCTTCACCGTCTCCCGCGAGGAGATTTCCCGCCTCGTCGGGCGCGAAGCCGCCGACGCCGACGAGGAAGACATCGAGTTCAACTGCGCCGAGCAGTTCATGATGTACTGCAAGGCGGCGCGCTTCGGCGACGCGGCCAGGCAGGCCCGCGTGCTCGCCACCCCGGACCCAAAGGAGCAGAAGCGGCTCGGCAAGCTCACCGTCGGCTTCACGGACGAGGGCTGGGACCCGGTCAAGAGCCGCATCGTCGAGGCCGGCAACATGGCCAAGTTTGGGCAGAACCCGAGCCTCGGGCGCAAGCTGCTGGCGACGGGGGAGAGGACGTTGTGCGAAGCGGCGTCGAGGGACCGCGTCTGGGGCATCGGCTACGCGGAGAAGCACGCCATGCACTTCCGGGAGCACTGGGGGGAGAATCGGCTCGGGGAGGCCTTGATGGCGGTGCGGCATCGGCTGCGCCAGGAGGAGGAGGCGACGAGGCAAGACAATTGGGATTGGGGGGAAGCGGACAATTGATGAATTGGGTCATGTATAGCATAATGTTAATGTGGTGGAAGGTTCGGAGATTGATATCGCAAAAGACAGAAGTACTGCCTAGAAAAGGTAGTTCTTAATACCTATAGTACCTTACTGGTACCATCCAATACTCAATTGCCCTTCATGATTCTGGTCTCGTCTACGATGTGAATGGCTTCATTTTCCTTGGTCCCGGGAGGCCGACGTGCTCATGCATTTGTATTCTCATAGACAGCTTACTCTCTGTATCCTCTATTTCAACCTTACCAGTGTACGTATATCCCATGCCCAACCTTTCTTGTCCGATACCGACGCGCAAATTGCCTCTAAGCATCGCCGACACCCTCATACTCCAGCTCCCGATAATCCCGCTCCGCCGCCTTCCACCAGTCCCTCCTCGCCACGTCCTCCCACGCCATGACCATGACGACCTCGCCAAAGTAATTCACACCCCCCCTCTGCACGAAGCCCAGCTTGCCAAACAGGCCCCGGCTGCCGGCGTTGCCCTCCTTGATCTTGACCATCAGGCCCCTCAGCGCCGGGCCCCTCTCGCCGCTGCCGTACTCGTCCAGCATCTCCTCGACGTGCCGCCGCAGGTACACCAGCAGCGCACACACGGCCGCCTGCCCCAGCCCCGCGCCGCGGTGCTCCGGCGACGCGATCATGACGTCGACTTCCCCCGTGCACCAGCCGCCCTGCCGCCCGTCCGCCGCCGCCGCCGCCGCCTCGTCGTCGTCCGAGTCGCCGTCGTGCGGGTACAGGAAGAAGTTGATGTCGCCGCGCATCTCGCCGTCGGCGTCGGCGACTCCAGCCTTGACCGACACAGCACCGGGCCCTCCTGCAGGCGCGCAGATGATAAAGGTCAGCTTGTCCGAGGCCGTCCGCCACGACTGCTGGTTTTCGTACTCCTCGTCCAGCGTCATGGGCTCCGACGCGGTGGCTTCCTGAATGTCCTACCGAGGGGGCGAGTTCGACAGTCAGCATCGGGCACAAGCATTGGAGGCAGAGAGGGAGGGCCGACGGGGTCTTGCATCCATGCATGGTATTGCCGCACGTGGTGAGCTTCGTAGGGGACGAGGAGCGCCCTGCTCGTGGAAATGGCTGGCGTAGATTTAGCACAGAACCGACGGAAATATTCTATAAAAAAAAAAGACAGGGCTGGGGGCGGCCTGACCTGTTGTCTTGTTAATCTTCATTTTGCGTCGTCAATTGAGCTGAGGGAGTTGTGAGAGGGAAACTGCCCCGTTGGCTTCATGCAGCGTGGTGGGAAAAACTTTGCATAACAAATAATTAGTACAGACCTTTGGTCCTCCAGATGCACATGTCGAGCAAGATGCAGCAAATAACAAAAGACACCCAATCGTAATTGGCTCATCATGCTAATGTCTACTATACACTTTACATTCATCTCAACATGAGGTAATCCTACACATAAATCGTACCTGTCCAAGCAGAGCAATTCACCCTGCTGAGGGACCATCTACCTCGATCCGCCCGGCCGTCTTGCTTCATCTCTTCTTCCTTTGAGTGTGCACCTGAGTGAAGTAATTCATCTTTTTCGCCCTCTTGGAATCCGGCCCTACCTTCGTATCCTTGCGCAGGGATTCCTGCCTTGCCTTGAACTCGGCAACCATGGCCGCCTTTTTCTGCTTCATCGCCTCGGCAAAGTCATCCATTCCCACAATGACCGGGAACAGCCTCCCTTCCCAGCTAATTTCTGTTCGCGACGTCATCATGGAGTTCTTCACCGGCGGATCCAGCCCAAACTCTAGATCCTTGCCCTTGACGGCGAATTCGACGCTCCGTCGCTCGGGCTTCACCCCGAGGTTGTCCAGCAGCGCCTTGGTCTTTGTGGGCATGATGGGCTGGAGAAGGATGCCGGCAATCCGCAGGCCATCGCCGGCCTTGTAGATGGCCCAGTTGAGAAGCAATCGACTCTGGTGGTCGTTTTCCTTGACAAGGCGCCAAGGCTCAAGTTCGGAGACGAAGCGGTTTATCTGCACGAGTTAGCACGCGGCGAGTGGTTGAGAAGGCGCCAGACGCGGGACGTACCTCTGCGAGGAGTCGGACGGCTTCACGGATAGCACCAGGAAAATCCATATCGTCCATCAGCTGCTGGTATCTTCCAGGGACTTCATCGAGAGCTTCCTCCAGGCCGCGATAGGCTGCTCTGGGGTCGGATTTAATGAGGGCCATGTCAATGCCTCTCCGGACGTATTCCACGGCCAATCGAAGCGACCACGTTCGTCCCTTGGCACGCGCGATGCGCCCATACGTGTTTCCAATGAGGTTTCGTAGTTCCTTGTCGTAGGCGGTCATGATAAGATCATTCGAGTAGCTCGTGTCCCTGCTGAGGCTACCATTTCGCATGAGAAAGTACCGAATCGTGTCCACTTCAAATCGCTCAATTGCGTAGAAGGGATTGACAACGTTGCCGAGCGACTTGGACATTTTGCGGTTGGACATGGTCCAGTGGTTGTGGCACAAAATCTTCTTGGGGAGGGGGAGACCGACGGCCATGAGCATCGCCGGCCAGTAGACGGCGTGGAACCGGATAATGTCCTTACCGATGACTTGCACGTCGGCGGGCCAGATGCCCTTGTCTGCGCTGTCGAGCTGCCACTTGGTGCCGAACCCAGCTTTGGTTAGGTAGTTGATGAGAGCATCTACCCAGACGTAGATGGTGTTGGAGCTGTCCTCCGGATCGCGGATGCCCCAGTCCAGCCTCGAAGCTGGACGGCTGATGGAGAGGTCTTCGAGGTGATTCTCGACCCAATTCCGAACCTCGTTCATGCGACTTCTTGGCTTGATCCAATCCGGGTTCTCGTCGTAGAAGCGGAGCAGTCGATCCTTGTACTTGGAGAGCGGGAAGAACCAAGTGTCCTCCTTGATCCATTCCACCTCGTTGCCCGACTCAATGCTAGCCATCATCTTGCGTCCCGTCTGCGGCACGACAGTCGCCTGAACCTCGTCCTCGGAATAGAAGCATTCGTCGCTGACGCAGTACCAACCCTCATGCGTTCCCTTGTACAGGCCCAAGTCTTCTGGAGGGGTATTCTTAAGGTATAGCCAGAACTGCTCGACAACGGCCTTGTGTTCCTCGTCGGTGGTTCGAATAAAGAAGTCGTGGGAGATAGTACCGGCCGACGCTAGTTCTCGGAACTTTTGGGAGTTGATGTCGCAGAATGCCTTGGGGGCCATGCTCTCCGCAGCGGCGGCCCGTTGGATCTTCATGCCGTGTTCGTCGGTGCCGGTGCAGAGGAACGCCTTCTTGCCATTGAGTTCCTGCCATCGTTTGAGGACGTCGGCCATGACCATGGTATACAGGTGGCCAATGTGGGGGGCTTTCTAGTCCGTTAGCCATGCCTGAGGATGCTGGGAGGTTTCCTTGGTACCGACCTGCATTGACATAGAAGATGGGTGTTGTGATGTAATATGGCTTGTCTGTCGAGAGCGAAGAGCTGGAGGAGCTGCTCCATCGTACTACCGGTGCGCGAAACGATTGACAGCCGGCGCAGGACAGGTTTGGTCGCTGAAGAAGGCTCGACCGAGCTTGCCGCAGCCCATGGAGGGCCTGAAACCTGAATTGCCTCATCCCTAAGGCGTTCTGCCAGCGCGTGGTTCACTTGGGAGCGAGATGTCGGGTGGGATGGATAAATTCGGGTTCGTCACGCGAGAGACGGCGATAAGACTGCAGGGGACAGTGCGCATTGGATCTCCCGATAACTGTGCTACCAGCTCAAGCTTCTTTCCAAAAGTTTCAAGAGCAGGCATCCATCATCTGCCTGTTTGCGCCAAACCATCCAACTACAACCAAAGGAGACACCTTCAATCTCCTCTCTCTCGAGAAGACACCCAAGACACTTACCCGCCTTTCGACGTTCGCCATGTCTCTCCCCGATGCCGATACGCAGATCAAGGCCTCGAGCGAAGGTACGCCTCGACTCCCCGCCGCTATAATCATCATGTCAACAAACAAGCAACAATAAACACCAACGGCAGTCACTGACGAAAAACTTGCGCAGCCGCCGACACCTTCGTGAGCAACTACTATCAAGCAATCAACAACAAATCCAACCTCGTCCCGTTCTACGTCAACTCCTCCCCGCGCTACGGCATGGCTGCCGACATCTCCATCAATGGCGCCGTGGTCGCAACTCCAGAAGCCTACCTGCAGCTCCTCGAAGCTCAAGGCGCAGGCGTCCAGTACGAAATCGAATCGTTCGATGCCCACGTTATGAACCCGTCGTTCAAATTCGGTGCGCCCGAAAATGTCTACGAAGGCGCAAAAGTCGAGAAGAGTGGTGGGAGGATGAGCGTCGTCGTCACAGTAATGGGCAGGGTGAAGTACGGGAAGGACAGGGAAGCACCACAAAAGATGTTCAATGAGACATTTGTGCTCGCGCCCAACTGGGACTCGATGGTGCGGAATCCGCCACGAGGCCTCAAGAAGTGGTTGATCATGTCGCAAAACTTCCGTGCCTTGTAGGACCTAGGCAGCAAGGACCAGCCACTCAACCACAAAAAGAACGAAAACTCGGTATATGGGTCAAGGGGGAGAAGACTCCGGCCTCGTCGGCTATAGAAAAACAACAACATGTGCATCAACTGGCTCGGGTGTTGGTTAAGGAACTGTCAAAAGGAAGATACCCAAGTTGGAGGAGAACGACAGGGCAACCAGAGTGTTGGGACCGCGATCCACGGATAGAGGGGGATACAAACAAAGGGCGCGCTTTAGCATATGATTCCCGACTGAAAGAAACGGTGCAAGCTTCTTCAGCCACGAAGTTATTCACAAGTTCTATTTGGATCTCGTGACCAGGACAATGGGCTCCCAAGTGATTATTGCGTCAGGTGCGGCGTAAGGTTACCCATTAATTCGGGACTAACAACTATAACCAAATTATAACATTTAACTTGTTAATATTGTTCCCTACGGCTGCGGAATGACCGACGTCGAACAATTGCGATGGCGTTGAAGCTCAGACGCCGGCAATGGCGGGGGCAGCACCAAAGCACCTGCCCAACCCCACCATCACCACCAGTTCACGAGCCTCCAAATCCCACCTCTACCAACCCAAGCTGGATCCTGCAAACATGCCCCCCAAGCCCAAGTCAAAAGGCAGCTCAAAGGCCCCCCATCCAGAACCAAAGGGTGAGATTTCCTAGCCTCCTCGCCCTGCCCTCCTCCTCCAGCTGACATCCACCAGCGCCGCTCGAACCCGAATCCCCTCCAAAGACCGTCAGCGAACGCTCCCAGCAACACTTCTTCCGCACGAACCCCTGCGAAAAACGCAGGCAAGAAGTCGGCTTCTTTGCCTTGTCCCCCGCCGAGAAGAAGACGTACACCCACACCCACCTCATCCTCCCCGTCTCCAAGAACCAGGTCGCCCTCTCCAACAAGGCCGAACGCGAATACTGGAAGCACGTCACCAAGGAAGGCCTGCCCATCCGCCACCTCCCTCGCAACTACGCCTGGGGAACCGATCGAACCGGTCGCGATATCGGAACGTACTCGCCGCAAGAGCTCGAGCAGCGATCCCTCAAACAGGCGCATCTCTCGGTGCTCCGCATCCAGCACCGCCAGTTCCTGAGCAAGAGGGATCTTGCCGCCAAGAACCAAGGCTCCGAGCTTTCGATAGAGGAGTTTGAGGAAGAGAAAGGAAGGCGGAAGAAGATGGCAGCTCTGCAGAGAGACCTCTACGGGAAGATATCCGGATCGCTGGCTAATGACCCAGAGTGGGATGATGTGATTCCTATTCCCCAGAACCAGATCGAGGGCGAGCTTGCGGAGATTGCCTACCCAGACGACTATGCCGAGGGTATGTCAGCCATTACTCTGGGCTAAGGGCCTGTCGAGAGAGAGGAGGTCACGAGAAGATGAAGGCGTCGTTTTTGTAGCTTAGCACAGCTGACACCCAGAGTAGCCGTATCCTACCTCCGTGCCGTCATGGTTGCCGACGAGTGCTCGCCGCGTTGTCTCCGCCTCACCGACCACATCATCGCCATGAACCCCGCGCACTATACCGTCTGGCTCTATCGCTTCAAGATCATCTCCACGCTCAAGCTGCCCATCCCCGACGAGATTGCGTGGCTCAACAAGGTCGCCCTCGCCAACCTCAAGAACTACCAGATCTGGAACCACCGCCAGTCGCTCATGGACTACTACTATCCCGCCATCGAGGACGACACGGACACCATCCGGGCCCTCTCCCGCTCCGAGACGGAGTTCATCACCACGATGCTCGCCGAGGACGCCAAGAACTACCACGTCTGGTCGTACCGCCAGTACCTTGTCAAGAAGCTGTCCATGTGGACCCTCGGCGAGCTCCGGTCGACGCAGAACCACATTGAGGAGGACGTTCGCAACAACTCGGCCTGGTCCCATCGCTTCTATCTCATCTTCTCCGACCCGACAGAGTCCACCCCCGGGTCCGGCCCGACGGAGCACGACCCCAAGATCCCCGAGGCCACCATCAACAGAGAGATCGGCTACGCGCAGGAAAAGATTGCCCTCACCCCGCAGAACCAGTCGCCCTGGAACTACCTCTTTGGCGTCCTGTCCAAGGCCGGCCGCAAGCTGGGCACGGTGCAGGAGTTTGCCGAGCAGTACGTCACCGCGCTGGGCGAGGAGGGCGAGGAGGTGCGCAGCTCGCACGCCCTCGACCTGCTGGCAAAGATCTACCACGAAAAGGGCGAGACGGATAGGGCCGAGCTGTGTCTGCGACGGCTCGGCGAGAAGTGGGATCCGGTGCGAGAGGGGTACTGGAAGTATCGGATCGCGCAACTCAGCAAGTAGATCTCGGGCGCGGACTGAATGCCGTACATATCTACTCAGACCAATACAACTTTCTAAGGCACTGCTTCTCACGCGACCAAGTTTCTTTACCTCCCCGGGGTGGCGAGAGTTGCGCAGCGATGGTGCTTCGTAGAATGAGATTTACAGTATCAGATCGAACGAGTTTTTCAGATCAAGAATGCCATCGAACCCTAGGTTTGCGATTATGCTATTCCAAGACTTGAAGCCAAGTATGCATTCCGTGTTGTCAAAAGACCCGTAGTTCCTCCAGCTTCATTAGTTGCGTCCATTTCACATTGCAGCCCAGAGGTGTGAGCGAATATACGATACATCTACACCCACTGGAGATTACCAGATCGAGCCAGACAGCGACAAGAGACAAAGGAATCGTTCAGTGGCGTTCTTGTCGTGCGGTTCCGAGAGGACAGCTGAGACGCATGTCCAAGCCGTGTCCTCCACCAGCCGGGACCAAATTCCTCCTCGGAGGAAAGCTGAACAACACGCAGAAGGTAAAAAAACAATTTAAGAAACGACCCATTTGCTTGTTGGCCCATCCACATAACTCGCAGACTGTTTACGCTCTGTCGGTGGATTTAGCAAAAAACGTCCCGAGGAAACCGAGGAAACGTCCCGAAGCGTGGCAATGCTCCGTGAACCGCTGGTGACATCCAACTGTTTACAGGTACTGTATTGACCAAGCGTTGCCCCGACGAAATATCTAAGTGAAGCGATGGAAATCACATGAAGAAATATAGGCAAGGAAAGATGAAAAAGTCCCATTACTAATTATAACCATATAAGTAAACCCCCAAGCGAACGCCGTCAGCCCTCAGCCAAAGTGGCGTCGCTCCCACCTCATTTGCTTCTCAAGGATAGGATAATCCATAGTTTCTCTCGCAATTCATAACAACGTGACGTCAATTGGCTCGTTGCCGTATTGTACAGTGAGTAAAGTAAGTAAGCAGCTTCTCGGCGGATGCAAATGTCTCGAACAACGGCAGCCAGCCGGAAGGGGGCCGAGCATAGGAGGTGTAACGGCCCCAAGGCTCGTCGAGTCGGTTCTCACCGGCTCTCAACACGCCAAAACTTCCATCCTTCTCTCTCGCCGCCATCTCCGTGAACACCCACTAGTTTTTCGACGCCTTCGTTTCCATCCGCGTTGAGGAACATCTCCAGGTCAATCTCCATGCCACCCTCGTCGTCTTCCTCCGTTCCATTCTTGAGGACGGCAGGCCAGAGAACACCTACGCCGTCACCGCCGAGAGTCGTCTCGAAGCGGGCGTAGTTCTCCTTCCCTAATCGCTCCTCCAACTTTTCGAGCTTCTCTCGCGGGGCATCAGGGCGGAGTAAAGTAATGGAGCAGCCACCGCCACCGGCGCCCGTCAGCTTGGTCCAGCCAAGGCCCTCGTGGTCGACGAGCTCGCGTACTCTCTCCAGCCTCGGGTGAGACACCCCAAGTGACACCAGAAGGCCGTGATTGATCGTCATCAGTTCGCCGACCTTCTTCAAAGACTCTTCTGACTCGTTGTCAAAAGCCACATCTTCGATGACGTTTCCGGCGGCAGTCGTCACCTTATCCATGGCATCTAATATGGTCCCAACAAGTTTTGGGTGTTGCTCTTTGAGTTTGGCCACCTTGCTGACCTCGTGCGCGGTCGACTTCGCCTGCTTCGTATCCACTAATAGGAGGGGTAGTTCAGGAAAGTCCCAGAGCGGTCGCACAGAAGGGGGCTTAGAGTAGTCGGTGCGCTGGAACACAACAGCTTTGCCCTGCGTGGCGACTGTGTTGTCGACACCAGAAGGGTTCCCGTGGATGCACATTTCTGAGACGAAAGCCCATCGATTGATTCTTTCCACTTGCAGGCGGGCCTCATCTGGGGGCTGGTCGGGATGAGGACCTGACAAGGTACGTAACTGAAGCAGGAGGGCAGAAGAGATGCACACGGATATGGAGGCACTGCTGCCCAGGCCGGCACCGATTGGTATTGTAGATCGAAGAGTGTACAGACAGCCGGGGAAGGAGGGCCATCCTAGGGAGAGGAAGAGGTACAGGAAGGCGGAGGCGGAGTTGCGATGTACCCTTCGTATTTCTTCCGGTCGGTCGGCCGAGACGACGGCGATATGGGGTTTGAGCGCATCGACGAGGTCGGGATCGAGCTCGGTAACGAGCGAGTAGTAGGACTTCTTCTTCGAGGGGTGCTGGAACGTGGCCCACGGAAGGTCGTCAATGTTCCAGCTGTGTACGAGATCGATGTCGGGAAATCGAAGAGAAACGGTGCGCCTCGACTTGGACAGAGTGGTGACGTGGAGATAGGATCGTAGAGAGATTGCAGCGGCGATAGCAGCCTAAGAATCCAAGCAGTTAGCACCTGAAGAGGCAATCGACGGGTCCTAGGCGTTACCTTTCCATGGACGACGGAGTGTTCGCCAAACACAATGACCTTTCCTGGAGCCGAGACCATGAAGGGGGGCGCCATGGGAGTCGACATCTTGCGCTCCATCCTCGTGCGTCGCCCCAGCTGGCCGTTTCCATTGACAAAGGACTCGGGGATGGAATCCGAATCGGAGCCGCTGCTGGTGCTACCGTTGGCTCCGTTGAGGCCATGGAGGCCATTGAGGCCATTATGGCCGTTGGCCATGTCCGAATGTCTGGCAGGCATCAAGGCGCGAGCAATTGGGTCGATAGAGGTTGCGCCCTGGCTGATCGGGGGTTTTGGGGCTTCTTTGTAGATGTCGTCACGAGTGGGAGTCGCGGGTCTTGGAACAGTCGCACGTCGGCCAGAAATGCAAACGTGGGTGCACCTTGTCGATGGTGGGCTGGAGGTGTCTGTGCACGGCTGTGCCTTGTGACCCTTGCAGCCGGTGTCTCTGGTGGCGGTATGTAAGCGGTTTGCGCTCCAAGAAAAGTGCCGAGTCGGAGGAGATTCGGGTCAGGTTCGAGGAGAAGGCGGGTTGAGTCTGGAGAGGGGCAATGGCAACGTGCGGTTGGCGTAACGATACACGGCCAAACCAGGAAACAAAGGGAATTGGCAGGTCGAGGTTCCAAGGGGTAAGGTCGATGGGGCCTAATAAGAGAGAGATTGGCTCGAGAGTAAGGAGGGGAACGAAGCCCGATGAGAAGAACTTGGGAAGGAGATGGGTGTGGAAGTGAATCTCCTCTGCTTCGGACCTCCCAACAAAAGAGGAACGCGAAGGAGACAACGGGGAATAATAACTAACGGCGTAGCGTCACGGAAGCACCGTCAGTTGGTTCGAAGAAAAGGTCCCGAATTCTCGTTTCCTTGCTGCTCCCTCCCCGCACTTTCCAATTCGAAATCCGACAGGCCGCCGCAACGGAGGCTCCAGGAGGCGTGGCAGTGGTGAAGAGAGGCGTGTGCCGAACAGTGCGTATAGAGGGCTTGTTATGGCGGACTTCGTCCTGTCCAATGTAATGATAGCGTAGTTAACAAAGGTCTTTGACTTCGTGGAGGGTTGGGAGTTGATAAGGCTCAAGAAGAGTTCCCTGGTATGGCTAAGACGGCGGGCGGCCTTTAAAGTCCCTTGAGCAGAAACAGAAAACGGACGGTCCAGTACTACATGTACTTTGTATGTATGATGACAGGCTTCGGGGTATTATTATCAACAGGTCCCGGTGATGTCTCATGAAGTGCGGGTGTGTGTGGGTTGTGATCAAGCCTCAGGGTGTGCAGGGCCGCAAGGCGCCGTCTTCCGTAATAGGCAAAGGTCAAGCTGCTTGCTGAGGTGGGTCACTTGTCTGGGTGAGACGAATGGAGGATTTGGGGGAATGTATCCGTATGGGGATCCGAAAGACACCCACTGACTACTCGTCAGTCAAGTTCCTCATGACAGTTAACAACAGCAACGAGGCAGAGGCCAGGCGGCGCAGGAGCGGAGGAGAGTGTGTGTGTGCAAGAGGGCAGCTCGAAAAGCCTCAGTCCAGAAAACAAGGCAGTCTCTTCGAGACGGAAAGAGAGTGGAGAGCTCCGTCACGAAAAGACAGGGAGTGTGTAATGATAGACCGCCAATTGGAAGAAGTGGCGGTCTAGTGTGGCTTCTCAAGTCCAGGCTTGCAACAGCTCGGGTCCGAATATTTCTCATCTGTTGCTGGTTGGCTCACGACTTGATTGCAATATAGACAACGGCAAGGCCCGGAGGAAGATGCAGAGACGGCATCCCATCTGGAAACGAAGCCTGGGAGCTTGCACCACCGGCCGGTGTCCCCCGCTCCCCGCCTCCGGGAACACGCAAGCGAAGGCCAAACTTGGACCAGCGGGAAGCTGTTGGGTTTATGGCACTGTATACGAGTACAGCACATATGTGATACGGGATAAATGAGGATGACAATAGGAGAGATGCGGTTGAGAAGAGGGGAACGCAATCGTGGTGGGTGGGCAACAGCAACAGAAACAAAGGATGAGAGGCATCACATACCGGACATGGACATGGGTGACCAATCACCTCGAAAGCCAGATAAACGACAAGGATGTAGCCTTGCTGATTGCCGGTATTTCTCTCGATCTTCTTCGCTTGGATATGGCGGGGTCGTGTTGGGTAGAGAACTCTCAATGTCTCAATGCAATGCGCGGCAAGCCAGAGCAAAGCAAATATGTTGCATCGAGAGAGCTGAATCCGAAAACGAGTTCGAATTTCGCGAATGCGCCTTGGATGGGAGGGTCCAGGCGGTTGCTAACTGGTCGAGATGCTGGACCCTGCAGCTCCTATGCCGCTCTGGGGTTAGATGGGCGTCGATTGTGATTGATGCACTTGGCTGGCCGGTTTTAGTGGCATGCAACTGGGAGGGGGAGACACAGGTCCGGATATGCTGTCAACTGGACGAATTGCAGGCTAATGAGGGGATCCCGGGACGCGGAGACGGAAGGACGAGACACGATGTGATGCCGTGCGAAACGGTCGGATGCGATGTGCTGTGGCACTTGTGCGATGCTACCTTGGGAGCGTCCTCCAATCTCAGTGTCGTAAATTCCTTGCGTCGCGGGTTGCTGGGCGGTCGTGGGAGGAGTGGCGAGGGCGCACAGTGAAGTCAACTTTCGAGGGCCGATGGCATTTTTGAGCACTCGCGGCAGCGGCCAGGTGGCATGGCCGGATGCCTGAGGTTGACATGCAGTCGAGGATCTCGTGATGAAAGGTTGGAAAGCGCTGACGAGACTTGACGTATTCCTTCCTCTTGTGAGCTGACCTGCGCCACGGACCACCACCCCAGCTTTTGCTTCGGTTCGAAGCATCTTCGGCCCGTGTGGCTCGTCGCCACTGGACACCTCGCAAGGTCAGCTCGCCATGTGTGGCAGTGAGGGCATCCACATTCCCGACCGAGCCTCAATTGCTTCACGTACCCGGACAGGGTCCATCTTGGATAAAATGCATCGACAAGATCTGTCCTCGTCATTTCGCCAAAGGCCCTTGCTGTGAGGATCCAGTCGGGGATACCGGGATAGCCCCGAGGTTGCTCGCATGTCTGGGGAACATTGCAAATAGCAATGCCACCGTTTCTGCGGCTACAAGAGTCATGACAACCTGCCCAGTTACGAAGCTATTCCGGACAGTCCCTATAATACGCTGGGACTTATGGTCTCTTAGTTCGCCCTGACATTGTCCGTTCCCAGCGATTGGCCGTGATGATTCGATCCCTCCACGATCGCTTGCAGGGTTGGAGGATAAGTCACCACTTGTGTTATCCGTAGAAGCGGCTGAGTTAACTCCCTGTTGTTTGCTAGCTACTATTTGGCAATCGGGTAGTCTCGTGAGTCAAGACTGTAGTAACCAACCCTGTTGCAAACAAGCCCAATACACTCATCATCGAACAAGCCACCAAGAGGTCGGGCATCATTGCATCGCATCAATCACCTACCATGGCTTACTGTGTCGTTGACTGCTGCGTCATGCAGCGACCCCGACCTTCATCGACACCAAGTTCCTTTCGTCTCATCTAGAACGCGAGTTGGCCACCTTCAAATGGTCCTTTGGACAGGGTAATAATTGCCAATGTACCTACGCCAGGACCAGGTGACTACCAACCGTGTGGATCGTACGAAAGCGCGAAGCATCAAAGCTCCAAGCATCGCCTCACTTTCCGCGAAGACCAGTTGCGCTCGAACTTGCCGATTCAGCGTGGCCATTTATGACCTGCCCTTCTCCCCTTGCCGCTTCGCCATCGCTGCGCATCCTGTCGTCCTCGACTCAACTGTTGCATCCGACATCGCCTGCCCAGAAGAGGCGAAGAGGGCGTTCCCCCGTAATTCGACCCGCCCCCGTGTCAACGCAACCTCAGCGGTGCCTAATCATCACCCGTTCCAACACAATCCCAGCTGTTGACTTGCATTCCGTGCCTTTCCATCAATTCCCTCAACTCAACCCCCCAAGGCAGTGCTCCGCGCCAATCCCTCATCATGGTCGTCAACGAATTCGCCCTCATCCAGCTCAAGCCTGACCTGGACAGCGTCGAGTTTGAACGCCTTGTCCACGAGTCCGCAGACGTTCAGGACCGATGGGTTAGAGAACACCAGCCTCATCTTCTCCAAGACAAGCCATACGAGACCCTTAGCACCTTCTTCGTCAAGCGCGAGCCTGATTCCTTTACTCTGATCATCACTGCCCCGTGGGACTCCCCAGAGGGACATCACGCCTGGATACAGAGCCAGGACAACATGGACATCTTTGGCAAACTCGCCGCGTATATAACCGGCGAATCTGGCTCGGCCATTGTCTTCCACATGGACCCGGCCGGCGAAGAGGCCGAGGTGCGTGGCGATATCTTCGCCCAGGGGAAAACTATCAAGCTCTGCAGATTGTCAGTCAAACCCAGCCAACAGGAGGAAGTACAGGAAAAGTATCGAGCTTTGGAGGCTCAAGCAAAGGAAGCGAATCCCGAGAGCAGGGTGTGGGCCGGTTGGAGGATCGAAAAGGACGACGATGCGAGGGACTTGAACATCTTCTGGAACCATGGCGTGCTCGACGATTTGTTGGACGACTTGCTGAACATCCCCGATGCCGAGTATGAGATTCTCGAGTGTGTCAATGTCGAGTAAATAGCCAGTCGAGTAAATAGCCAGTCGAGGGTCACGGTTTGTGCAGGTGCGAATAGACAGGCGTGACTTGAATCGTGCTTTTTTTCTTTTAGGACTCTATCCGAGCATCCTCCCTTCAGAGCACATGAAATGCAAGGTATCCCGAGACGCCCATTCGTGCATGTGAATCCTCCCACTCCCAAGGCAGCCCTTTTCCTACCGCATACTCAAGCAACTTAGTTCTTCTTAGAGACGTCGGTCAGTTGCAGGGCTGCGCAAGCCAGGGGTCAGCATCGTTCCACAGATTGAGTTTTTCTCGAGTCGAGGGCGAGGGGTGAGGGGTGAGGGGCGCATACTGGGGGGAAGGCTCTGCTTCAGCTTCTCGGCCTTGTCGGCGTCCTTGAGCACCAGGGTGTAGAGGTACTTCTGGCATCGGACCTTGAACTTGATGTTGCCGACCTTCTTGTTCTTCTTGATCCGCGCGGCTGTATTGTGCGTTAGAATCCTTCATCCATTGTAATCTCCTCGGTAGCCAGGCATAATCGTCCGTGGTCGGGGCTCGGGAAGCTTCAAAAACGTACACGAAGCGTCCTTGCGACGGCAGATCTCGATGAACTGGAATTTCGAGTTAGCATTTGCGGCCTCGCGCGCAGGAAAACGCAGCGCGTAAATGACAGACATACCTTCTTGATATCAGCGACCTCCTGAGGCATTTTGGCGGTAGTTCAATGGGACGTTTGAACAAGGTCTTGACAAGCACGGGTTTACGATTTCGAAAGTTTTGGGAGGAATTATTTTTGTGCGTCGGTGTTCGCGGGGAGTGATGCACGGTCCACCTTGAAAGTTGTCGGCGGCCGGATCCACCATCTGTGGCGCAGTTTTCAAGAAACGTGGCGGTGCACAGGATTCAAGGTCAAGATGTGGCGCTAGGCAAGAAAGCAAGATCGAACGGAGGCAACTTGACACCTTTCACAGCCATTTATCAAGAGATCTGTCACGATCTTATTGCCCGAGTCCCTATTTGTATTCATTTAGTGTGCTAAAACTTTTACTTTGGTCTTTTATTCCTCCATCACTTCCACTATTGAGTCATCGACTAAACCATCACCTCCTCAGCCTACCCTACGAACCGAGCAGCAAACGATTGCGCAAGATGCCTACCCCACTGGACAACGCGATGAGATCCAAGGTGTGTAACCCGTGTCTTGGTCATCCAGCAGTACATCACAAGCCTTTCTTTTAAGGCCCAAGCTAACTTTGAGGTAAAAGAACATGATCTGGGGTGAGTGTTGATTGAATCATCTCTTCTCCATAGGGTAGGTCCATATGCTAAATGATGCAATAGCCTTTGGCCTGGTCGTTGTCGCTGCTACAGCCAAAGTGATTTGGGGAAGCGAAATGTTTCCTCCCGAGAAAGACCCTCAGGGTGAGCCAGAAAGCTGGACTCGAGAAGAGATGCGTAGATGGCTGGCTGCGGTGAGTCTCGTCTGCCATCGATTGGTGGGCCGTCTGCTGACAAAGATCAAGCGGAACCTCTATCCCCAAGACACTGACACCAGAGAGGAACTTCTCGACAGGATTAAGGCGAACATGAGAACCCCGAGGGCTTGATTGATTGTGGCATGGTCTCAGAAAGCGACTGCAGAGTTTTATTGTTTTTTCTTTTTGTTAGGTATTACTATCCGTAAACCCATTTGCATTCTCTTTCTTGATGGGGGTTCCATCTCCGTTCATGTACCAGTGATGTATCACAGAGGTCGACTCAAAAACGGCCTGCCCGCATGGATGAGCACGTTGATTGTAGCCTTCTGGAAATGTTGAACACTCTTTAACATGTCATCTTCCAATGTTAAGGTGAAATGGTTAAGGTAGGTAGGTTTTGCCATGGGGGAGGGGAGCCACTCGCTGCAGGGAACCTTCAGGTTCCGCCCAACCACCCAACCATTTTCCTTAGCCGTCTCACCAGGCCATGCACGTGCCCTCTGGAAACCGTCCTGCAACATGGACTCCATCCTCTCTCATCTCTCTCCATCGCCCAGGCTGTGGAAACATACATAATCCATCTCTTCATCACCGCCGACGAGCCTCTCGCGACCATGACCTCCTGCTCTTAGCCGACTCGCGCTCCCGAGCCTCTCCCACTCCCCTCCCCGCGACATCGATTAGATGCTTGTCGCGACTCGACCACTCTTCGCACATGTTCCCGACGTCATAACTCACGATCCACACCATGGCATTCCTCGAGGACCCGCGCTTGCGACAGCGCTGGAACCAGATCACTCACGATGCAGAGGCCGTGACAGAGAACGCCGCGGCCGGTATCTGGACATTTCAACACAACTACATCAACCCGTGTTTTTCGTCCTTTTGGAATTCCATGGAACAATGCACTGCCGTCTGCCTCGGTGACCCGGAAGAGCGCATGCGAAGGCGCAGAGAGCGCGAGCGAAGCCACCCCGGAGCCGAATACAGTTTTGATTTCTACGATGATTGGTACGAAGAGGAAGAAAGCGGCGGCTTGTTCAGCAATTGGGGCCATGATGATTGGGACCGCCTGCTCGCTGGAACGGGCAGCCAGAGGAAGCACACCGGAGGAGAGACGTCGGAGCAGCCCTGTCGGAAGCGAGGTATGAGCTACGGAACTCGAGGCGGACGACGAAAGACGAGCGAACATGACCCTACCATCATCCCTAGCACACAACCCATTGGGTTTCTAAGCAAGCTGCCTTGGAAGATGGGCGGCACTCTGCGATACAAACCGAGCGCGGCCGACCTGCAAGACCACCCCAACAAACACGGTGACGGCGAGGGTGAAGGAGAGGCTGAGCCTCTCTTGGGATCTGACGATGACTCCGACTACGGCGAACTGCTCGTGACTAGGAAACGCAGCGGAACGACTGGGTCGGGGGACACCTCGGATTCCTACCGGTCGCGCGGAGACCTGTTCCCAAGTGACGGGGAAGGCGAGGAAGATGCGATCCCACTGGACGACGAGGTGACGTACGACATGGTGAGGAATGACCGTAGCAGTGGGAGGAGCGGGAGCAAAGGAAAACGTCCAGCCAGCCGATTCTCCGTCTCGAGGACAGTATCGCGGACGACGCTTGGGTCAGTCCGGTCGAGAGACTCGCTCCAGGTATCTTCCAGAGATTCGCTACAACCAAATCAGAGAGCCAACTCGATTCCCTCGACGCCCGACGTGGAAGATGTACCATCACTGCATCACTTGGCAATGGAGGAACAAAGATTGCAGCTCCAGGAGGATGAAGACGTGGCAAGGAAGAAAGCGGCGGCAGCACAGCTGGCGGCAGAGAAAGGCCTCAGCGGTACGAGCCCTGCTACACGGCCCGTGACGGAAGTCAAACCGGTTGTGGCTGAGGATGAGGTTTATGAACCCGAGCTTCGAAAAAGCTGTTCCAAAGATACTATCCGGGCGGTCGACACACAACCGGAATCGGATGGCCAGGCGGAGGCAGATGCGTCGGCGAAAGATCCAGGACGAGATACAACGCCTCGTCCAGAGGACACATTGTTCATTCCTGCGCGCCTACCAAGGTTTGGATGATGAAGAGAAGAATGAATGCTCATGGGCCGCAAACGCCAAAGGGACGACATGACGGATGGAGAGGGGAATTTGCATTTCTGGCGCTGTAAAACAAAGGGACAAGGGGCATGCAACGGGTAATGGATTGATATAAAGCCGAGTGCGTGTATGATACCAAACTGCGAGGGAGAGAGAAAGACGTAACATGTTTACGCATCCATGGGATCGGGCAACGGACTGGGTATTCTTAGGTAGCGAATGGCAGAATGGCAGGCGAAATAGATGGCAAGGCGGTTTTACGCTGCATTATCGACAACGACCACGGTCCACGTGGAATCGAGTTGCATCCCCAAGACGGAGCATGCTGGTGTTGACAAATCCCAAACAACCTCGGTTTCCCCGCAAACTTGGATCATCAGCCCCGAGCTTTCTCGGCTGTCAGCTCTTTGATAAATATCCCCGGGACCCCGCAGAGATCGGAAGACGATGATGCATCGGATGCAAACACAAGCGTCAACCCAGAATTCTGGGCGAGTCAATCTGTTGATACAAGGCGTCCTCTATTGGTGACGTCCTCGTTTGGCACTTCCTCGGACCTGCTGGTCTCACTCCGGCGTACTCCGTCGCCTTGCAACGCCTCTCTGGCTCTGACCATCTACTTACACCACCATCAGACACAACTCCAGCAAAATGGCGCCCACCGGCCCCATCACCACGCCCCTGACAACCCTCCTGGGCATCCAGCACCCGATCCTCCTCGCCGGCATGGCCCGGACCTCGGGCGGACGCCTCGCCGCGGCCGTCTCCAACGCCGGCGGCCTGGGCGTCATCGGCGGCTTCCAGTACACGCCCGACCAGCTGCGCGACATCGTGGCCGAGATGAAGGACAGCCTGACCCGCCCCGACCTGCCCTTTGGCGTGGACCTCGCGCTGCCCCAGGTCGGCGGCGGCGCGCGCAAGACGAACCACGACTACACGGGCGGCAAGCTGGACGAGCTGGTCGACATCATTGTCGAGAGCGGCGCCAGGCTGTTCGTTTCGGCCGTGGGCGTGCCGCCGAGGGACGTTATTGACAAGCTTCACCGTCACGGCATCTTGGTCATGAACATGGTTGGACATCCGAAGCACGCTGTACGCACGCTCACAAGACGTCGAAGCCCGACAGGAACGAAGCAGCTGACGCAATATATTTGCCATGTATAGATCAAGGCGCTCGACCTCGGCGTCGACATGGTCTGCGCGCAAGGCGGCGAAGGAGGCGGCCACACGGGCGACATTGCCAACTCGGTCCTCGTCCCCGCCGTCGTGGACATCGCCAACAGGTACCGGCCCCCGATGCTCCAGGGCCAGCGAGCCCTCGTTGTCGCCGCGGGGGGCATCTCGTCGGGCCGGAGCCTCGCGAGCTCGCTGATGCAGGGCGCGGCGGGCGTGTGGGTGGGCACGCGCTTCGTGGCGTCGGAGGAGGCAGGGTGCAGCGAGGAGCACAAGCGCGAGGTGGTGTCGTGCGGCTTCGACGGGACGGAGCGCACGCTGGTGCTGTCGGGGCGGCCGCTGCGCATCAAGACCAACGAGTACATCCGCGCGTGGCATGCGAGGCCCGACGCCATCAGGGAGCTGTGCGAGGGGGGCGTGGTGCCCATCGAGCATGACTTTGACGAAGGCAACGACGTTGATCCGCCGCACTTGATGGGACAGGTGGCGGGGGCCATTACGAGCGTGAAGCCGGCTGGGGACATTGTCAGCGAGATGGTGATGGAGGCAGTGAGCATGTTGAAGCTGGGAGGTGCATATCTCTCGGGCAAGAGTCGACTGTGAGTGTGATGTTCTGTGACATTACAATGATACTGGAGAACCGTTAGATGCCTTGTATTTATTCATCAGTGCATGATCATTCTCTGCTCCTCCCAAGCCGCCTTGTCGAACGGCTTAGAGGCTTTGAGCTCAAAACTTGAACACCTCAACGCACTGCATGGCTGAGACAGACAGGATCAGGGAACCCCAAAAAGCAGTAGACTTTCTTATCTTGATATACTGAATCCAAGTTTGTATTCTCTGCCGAGCAAGCATTGCTGACCGTAGGTATAAGGGGGACGAGGGGACACGTTCGCCGGGGCAATACACTCTGCATCTGCCACCGCTATAGACCATCCACGGCCACTCCCGGTCGAGGGAAAGACGAAAACGGAAGAAGTGCATGATCAAGGACCAATAGCTTAACACGTGTTGTGGAAGGAGCCGTTTTCGGGGCTGGCAAATGGGTCGAGGGCAGCCAGACCGGACCGTCCTGGCCGTAGCACAATCGGATCTCGTTGTTTGCAGGGCCTCCTGTATTCGAAAGCTTTCTTAGCCACTCGGTCTGCCATGGAAGAGGAGTTGGTCGGCAGGAAGTCGGTTTCTGTGACCCCAATGCGGTGCTGCTTCATTGTGCTCAACGTCGTTGTAGAACGGATGCGATTTGTCGGAGGAGTAGGAGCAGGATGCTGTGCAGCGGATACATCAACCCTGGGTATGCGAGGAAAAGGCGAAGATTTCTCTGCAGAGACAATACTACCTTTCGCTTTGACGCATCGCAATGGAGGGACTGAGAAACTTGAGGTGAGGGGAGGCGAGGCGAACGGGCAAACCTGGCTGGTGATGGCAGTCTGACCAAGGGTATTTATGCATGAAGAGGACTGTCTGAACCAAGAAGAGATCAGGAAATTGAAGATGCATCGACTCGAAAAAACTCGACAGACGTCAAGGGCCGTGGATCGGGGCATGCCAACCTCCCAGCAAACACGCGCCCTCAGAAGACAAGGGTATCGAGAAGGTTGAGAAACGTCACGGCGAGAGGAAACACACGGAAGCCAGAAGACCGTGCGACCCAAGGTCCATGTCGTGAGAGCTACGGTCTGGCTCCTGCTCGGTCGTGGTTGCCGAGGGGGGGAGTTTGGATGTGTTTGCTCGCCGTCACCGCTCATCTCCATGTTCCATCTTGTGGCACTCGGCCCGGTCGCTTAGGGAGGCAAGGTAACGAGATTGCGATGCACAAGGCTCAAACACTTGTCTGACCGACGCTGCGGGAGGTGGAACAGGGGAGAGAGGATGGTGATGTGAGCATGGGCGAGACGGCCTGGGTTGATCATGTGCGATGCGTTTTGACGATTGCGAAAGAAATGGTGCGAGAGGTGTTCTAATGCTTGCGATGTTGAGCATAACTAAATTAAAAAGCATCTCCACGTCGATGTCGATGGACGGATAATAGAGATGGGCAGTGTAGGGGCGTAGCGCACTCTGGAGAGCAGCCCCTTTGACTGCCTGGAGAAGCACACAACGCGAAGCACTGGGCGGTACTGGATTCCTTTACCGCAAGTTGCCTATCGTCACTTGCACGCAAGAACACAAGTAGCATCACACTCGGCTTCGCCGCATCAGTCCTCAGTCGCGCAAAGATGCGACTATAAGGTTGCCAAGGGAACACGTCCACGTCCGTCCCTTCCGCACGAATTCACCGGCACCTTCCACGACAGACGTGAGGTGAAGTCCATATTGACCGTCATATTCCCACTCTGCATTTTGAACCTTTCAAATCCACCGACACGATGCAACTCGACGCCGCCCAGGTCATGTGCCCGTGGCTGACCGAGGAGGACTATACGCTGATTAAGGGCCTGAGCCTCCCGGACCCGTACCACTGGATGAACATGCAAACCTGGATCGAGAAGGTGCTGAAAAAGTTCCACGGCCGGAGATCCGACTCGAGCACGGTCCGGCAGCGATTCATCCGGACAAAGTGCGTTGCCTGCCGGCGCTTTTGCGAGGACGTCGACGTCGAGAACGTGGTCGATCCGCCCGTGGCTCTCCCCTGCGGCCATGTCATGGGGTGGACGTGCTACTCGGAGTTTGTCGACAGCTTCGTCGCCGGCGAGGGATCGGAGCGTTGCCCCTGGGACGGACCGCGCGACGACGAGCCCGCGGAGTGGTCCCCGGCCTGCGGCGAGCGCGTCCTCTACCGCTGCGAACACCCCTTCCTGTTTGCTCGCATCCCGCCGTTCGGCCACGAGTTTTACCTCCCCGAGCGCTTCTTCATCAGGGAGGGGGGCTACGTGCCCGACGAATGCCGTGGGTGTATGATCAGGAAGCTCCTCATCCAATGGACTCGAGAGCTGTGGAAGGAGAGGGCGAGGAACAACGTCGTCTTGTATTGCGCCGGCATCAGCGGCCTGACGGATCGGGAATCCCGCCGCCTCCACACGACCGGCGACTACAAGACAAACTGCGAGGGGCATTCCAAGAAGCTCACCGACTACATTTCGGGGCTGCTCGACACGACGCCGACCCCGGCCGAGAACGGAGTGCTGGAGGATCTGGATCCCACGGTGTGGTGCTACGGTGTCGAGCCCGACGTGGTGGCGGAGGGAAACCTTGCGGAGTGAATGGGCGTCCTTTTGTGCAGCCCTGGGCGAGGCGTGGCAAGACGGAACCATGGGGAGATGGCATGATGGGCAGCGCTGCGACTTGTCGGGCAGGTGGCGAGGCACTGCCGATTCTCATTGTTATTGTGGTGTTTACTGTCGGCGGACAGCTTAGGGTCGTGTCGAGGCAATCGTCTGTACGCAGGCATAAATACATATAATGCTTATTCTCGTCTGCCAAAGAAATCACGGAGAAGCGTATGGCAGATTATCACATTGCGATGGAATAATGAGAAAGTGTCATATTGTCTGGCCCAGGCAGAGTCGACGGAATCGTCCACCGAGTTGGGGCCCAAGTCACTTGGTGCCTGACCACTCGGCTCACGCCTTTTAAGAAGAATCATGAAAATAGGCTTGAGATATGCCAGCAAGATCCTCTTGGACGCTGGGGCGAGTGGAAGTATGTGCCTCCCGACCTTGGTTGAGAGGGAGGGGCCTTGGGACGATGCTCGACACTACGATTACCGGAGGCTTTTGGCTGCTTTCTTTTCGGGTACCCGCCAATTGCTTGCAAGCCGTCAAGCCAGGCGCCGAATCCGTCAGCACCCGCTTTGATTCCTTTTCGCGTGGTAGACGTGGTTGTAGAACGAAAAGACTTTGTGAGTCTGGCTTCCGAAGCTATAGGTTGCAATTGAGAGACTAGCTTTCATCTGTAGCGTCGTTGGTCTAGGGGTTAGGATTCAACTCTTCCATTGAGAACAAGTTGAGGCACGGATTCGAGTTCCGTACGACGCAGATTTTCCTTTGCTTTTTTGGCGCCGTTCTTTTTGTTGGCTTAATTGCTTCGAGTGTTTCTATTGCCGGGTCGCTTGTTTTTCAAGTGTTGGCGAAGCAGCTGGCATCAATCGGGGATCGTGATGGTTTCCCATCGTGCTCTGTTGCTTGTTTCTGAGGGCACTCAGGAGTTTGCGCCGAACCATCACAGTGCAATAATAACTTGCTTTCCATTCCATTGCACAGGTCCCCGTTTCTTTTACTCTCAGCCATTTCGTCATCGGCGTCCCTTCACGCACCGCTTCGCAACGAAGCCATTCCGTCAGGGAGCCGGGACGGCTAAAGGAGTTCCTTTCTTGGTGAAGTGCTCCCACATTTTCCCCTTTGGCACACGATGCGGGGAAGCTCATGGTCATGGATGTGTCGCGAATCGAAAGCTCGAAACGTCATGGCCACATCATTGCTCTCCCGGCCAAAAGTCATGTGCTCGATGAGATTTGGGAGTTGGCATTCGTTCATAAGCCGAACATGTCACGCCGATCCAAGGAGGTCCATTTTAACCCCCCTCTCCAACCGAGATCCAAACTTTGGCATCGCATCATCACCAACATTTCACAACAATGGCTCTCGCGCGCACATCGACCAACATGCTCCGGACCCAGCTCCGGCCTGCCGCCGCCCTCTCGGCCCCGCTGCTCGGCCGCACGCAGCGTCGGGCGGCCGCCACCTTCAACGCCGGCAAGGAAGACCTCGGCGGCCCTGGAGGCCAGCAGCCGGTGCCAGAGCGGCCCGGCGGCCCCGAGATGCTGAAGCGCAACTGGTACGTGTTGGCCGGGGAAGAACGGGGCCATGTCCGCGACGAAATGCTGACAAAAAGGGTAACAAACAGGATGCCCATCGCCGGCGGCGCCGTGGCCGTCTTGCTGGGCGTCAGGTACCTGTCGTCCTTTGACCGGCCGCCGAGGACCAAGGAGTCGGACTTCAAGGCGTCCATGTCGACCGAGATTGGCTACATGCCCCCGGCGTCGCCCAACGCCAAGCACATCCGGGAGACGGAGGTGCAGGCGTTCGCCGAGATGAGCGGTCGCAAGGGCGGAGGGAGCATGGGGCCGTTCCGTGCCGAGTAGGGAGGGGCAAGGCCTGGACGAGCTGCACGAAAACGAGAATGCTTTACCCCCCTGATGTTGTTGTCAAGTATTCATTGTATCACACAAGAGAGCTCGACGGCGCCATTGCAGGATGGCTACCCCAATGCGCGCCCTCATCTGGAGAATTAATTAGGAAAACTCTCGACAAGAAGCTCACAATAAAATGGGTTGATTGTGTTATCCTATCGGCGGCGCGCCAAATTTGCTGACGCGGGCATGCGCCCCCATGGCCGTCATATCCCCGGGGGCAATCAGAGTGCTCGCATTATCCAGCACCCCGCGTTTCCAGACCTTCAGTTTCACATGCAAATCTCAAGAGAAGTTCCTCGTCGATGCTTTGATGCAATGCTCAATTAACAGACTGACTGGTATCGATACTCCATGCTCCTACTGTATGTCTAGACGTTGCTCCGTCTATCCAGTCCACTCGATGACGGTTTGACGTTTATGCTGTAAATATGTACTCGTCGAATATATTCCCAAAAAAAAAAAAAGAAATTCCCCTTCAGTTTCAACCACCCAATCCTATGAGCGCTTCCATCCGAGCACGTTGAAGATGCTGGTTCGGGGGTCCTCGACGGCGCCGGCAAAGGTGGCGCGTCGGCTGGCCTCGCTCTCGGGGCTGTTGTACTTGCTGAAAGAGCGGTCGAACTGGCTGGACGTGTAGGTGAGCTGGCTGCGGATGTAGGCGGCGGCGGCAGTGACTGAACAGAAGCGTGTTAACAATGGCATGGGACAGGTTAATTGCTAAGAGAAAAAACTCACCACTTCCGACGACCATCAGGACGGGGAGGACCCTACGAGGCTCTCTGTCAGCTCTGCGTTTCTCCACGCGTTCATGCGGGGGTGGGCTCAGCCTTACTTGGGCACGGCGGCGGGCTTGGGCATGGGCTGGGCGACCATTTCGAAACGTGGTAGTGGCGGCGGTGGTGGTGTTGTTAGGGTGCTCGTGTAAGTGAGACGAACGCGTGTGACTGTGAGGTGCGAACTGGAGGTTTGTGTGCGAGATGGGATGGAAAGTGACTCGAGAACTGACGACGATGAGGTGTGAAAGCGTCCGAGGGTTATATAGAAGGCGTAGGGCCGCAGGGCCGTGTGGTGTGGTATTGTTCGACGGTTGCGTGTTGATAGTTCGACGGTGGCATGATTGCGGTGCTGGGAGCCTGGGGGTCGTCTTGTTCGGGCGATTCCGGGGAACTGGTCCTTTTGAGGGGTGTTGGAGGGATGGGAATTGGATGCAGAGTGTTTGAGATGTTGTTTATTCAATTGGGTATTTTTTAAAAATTTTAATTTCCACTGATTTGTCCTTTGTTGATGCTTCAATTGAATGGTTCCTCGATTGTGAGGGAGCGTCTTGATTTGGATGTGGGCTGTTCTGGCGTCCCAATTGGGAAATGTTCCTGCTTGGGTACGTACCTGCACTGCGACTCTATCAAGCACCCCGACTCGACATTTGCTGTCAGTCCTGAACAAACCCAATCCCTCGGAATCCTCCATAAGCCCATTCCGTCGGCTCCAACCGGAGCCATGCCTCGTCCAACTTTCGATGTTGCAAACTCGAATAGCATCTCGGAGCCTCCTTTTTGCCTATGAGTTCACCCCATCTGACCATTGGCGGGGCCTCCCGACGGGACAGTCACGCCTCTCCAGCGAGTTCGACTCTGACCCATGGAATCGAAGCCCCCAAATCTGATCAGGTGGTTGACACGTACCAAATTGAACAAGATCTGCTCCGGCCTTGGGTGGCTGAAGATAATGTCCCGGCTCCTTGGCCGTCCGGCATTCGATGGCCCCTGGTTTCCTCTCGGAGACTGCCCTACCCCGGATGGGAGATGAGATGACTCCGGGAGAGGCGAAGGCTGGTCAGGGCTAGGGTCTGTTTCCCTTTCGCCGAAGTTGTGAATTGTCTGTTGCAGCCTGGACTTGTGTCGCGATGTGCTGCTGCGACTCTACGAGTGTGCGTTGCGTCTGGTTTCGCCGTTGGAGCGTCACTCTCTCACAACACCTCGTCCAAGTTCTTCGCCATTGGTACTATTGAGTCCCATTCAATTGGATAACAATTCCCAGAGTAACTCTCTCTCCGAACCGGTATGACTAACAAAACTCTCCAAGACCAATTGACCCAATCGCAAGAACACGCCCCGATATCCAACAGCCCGTTCCCATGCAACCTGCACTTCCAATAAACGCCCAAAGCAAAGCCACGCTTCACTCCTCCGAAACGCCCAGAAACGACCCGTCGCTCGGGTCAATGTCAATAAGGTCGCCGACCTGCACCGACTCGTCCACCTCGACCTCGGTCCCGTTCTGCAGCCGCGCCGTGGCCCTACCGGCCAGCTCCATGCGCGCGACTCTCCGCGACACCATCATCGGCGGCGCAATGGCCACCACCTTGTTCTCGTAGATGGTCAGGACGCACTTCTCCTTCATGTCCTCCTCGACAAAGGCCAGGAAGGGCTCGGCTTCCTTGGTGTCGACCTCGTACGTGCTCGAGTCGGACGCGTCCATGAAGACGCACGTGTTGCCCGAGATGTATATCAGCGTCGCCTTGACTTGGTGCACTTCGTCGTCTCGAGACCGGCGCCAGAGGTCGTCGTTGCTTAGGAAGGTGTTGCCGAGTTGAACCGCCATTTCGTCTTGTTTCTTGTCGGGTGGTAGGATGAGGTTTTGTGGGAGGTCTGACTTTCGAGGTGAGGGCTTAAGGGATGACTGCAGGTCTTCTGGGGAGAGCTTTGGTGGCTTGTATGTCTTCGGCTCTTCCCCAGGTTGCATCGGACTATTTATGTTTACAAAAAAAAAAAAAAAAGGCCGGTACTTCACTGCCGTCTGGAACCCAAGACAGGAATCTAGCCTCGACGCAGAGTTGCGTGGCGTAACCATGAGTGCCATGTATTTCGCCGAAAACAGCAGACTGACAGCCTCATCGCCAACCACATCCTCCTGTTGGAGAGTAGCTCGGCATGCCTCAGTTTACGCAACGAGACAGCCGAGCAGCATCACGTAGCCATACCCATTGTCTCGCAGAATAGGATAAATCTCCGACGGCGCCACACAGTCTGATGAGCTGAACCAAGCTGACGTAGCAAACGTCGGCGAAAGCGGCCGTAAGCAGATCCCGTGCCGTGTCTTGGGACCTGGCAAGAATTCAATGAATGCGCGTCACGGGGCTCGAGATGGGATACGTACTGGCGACGCTCCCTCATTCCAACGCTTGCCATGGTTTCTGATCTGCAATGCCGAATGCTTACTTGGTCTTCCCCACGCCGCACTTCCAAGGCCCATCAGCCAGCCACCCCCGGATCGCCATGCCGGATCCGACCAGAGGGACGGCTAGGCCGATGCTCCGAGGACCAACATTTCCGGGTTCCGTGAAGCCATCTCCACGATGGGCATTCCAGCCGCGATCGAGGCACTGCTAGTGCCAGTCGAGGCTCCACGCGGGCCGCCGCGAAGGTATTTGGGAGTCTGGGCCTAAAGTGCACCGTTCATCACAATCCTTTGCGGGAGCGTATTATTTGGAATGCGTTATCTTGTCGAGTGCCGTAAAACTGTGAGATAATATGAAGGAAGCAACTGACGAGGTTCGATCTATCCAAGTTTTAGTATTTGGGCTTGGAAGAGCACCCCAACCCTGAATACGGCTATTTAACTCATCCTATGGAAGCTACCCTGGATAATGTCATCAAGCCGGACTGTGCGTCTTGCGTGCTACACAATGTTAATTACCGTAGGTGGCCGTCATCGCCTGATGGTCGTGTCAAGGACAGCCCTATCCGCAAAGTCCAAGCGATTCCCTTGGCAGATATCACTCTCGACGGAGATTCATCGTTAGCCTGCATGGTCTTGGCGTTCCCTGTCTATATAGCTATAACTCTATCCGAAGCTATGCTACTCTGTCGTGTGAGACAGTTATCAAGGGTTCAATCCGTAGCGTCGGTAAATTTGGGAAGGATAATGGTGTACCTCGATACCTTGGCACCTATGGTAAGTCTACTACTCAGCTGCTCGATAAGCGCTATTTAATCAGTTTATCAATTGCTTGGGAAGTCAATCAAAGGAGAGGACTATACGAATAGAGGGAGCTGGTTCCTTCAGGCTTTATGTCTTCTATTTCGTACCAACCCAGTTCTTACACTGACTCGGCAAATGATTCGCTACGATCACTCGCGTCAATAGACTACACCGAATACCTGACGACACTTGCTTCTTTTTGACCGCTTTCCTCCTCCGACGCCGCAGGCAAGGGAGGCTCGCTGTAGACGGAAGCCAGAGGCACCCCTGGAGGACCCCCAGAGGGGAGGTCGGCTGGTATTTCGAAAGCTCCTCGATGATAATTAAATGTATCCGCAGTAATAATCATGGCAGTAGTTATAGTAGAAGTCAGGGGGGTAGTCACGAGAGCAGTCAACGGGCGTGTGGGTTGGTTGTATGAGCGTGAAATAGAGTGCGTGAGTGTGACTCATGCGAGAAACCAAGACACCAACAAGACTCCAGCTTTACTAGTCCGCAGAGGGCGGCAGACCTGAACCACCTTGTCCGCCGTATCATTCTAAGAGCTTTGGGCTGGGTTTAATGAGCTTCCGGCTGCTTTTGTAGGCACCGGTCATTGTGGCGTAGAATCTCGACCCTTTAGTCTCAGCTATTAATTTCATTCTTCCTCAGCTGGCCTGTGGCTGTGGTCTCGACTCAGCGGCACAAGCAATCTTGAATGGGAGCCAAGACCAGTTCAATCGTCCCTCGGGGCGAACGAGAATCACCAAAAAAATACATAAAAGAAAAAAATGGCATTCCTTGTCCGTCTACAGCGAATCGGCATCACCTCCCTCGCTGCCCTCTTCCTCGGTGGCTTCTGGTTCATATTGGCTGGTCTGAATGGCCTCATCGGTTCATCCCTAGACAAGGGCGAGTCTTTGTACCACCAACACCAGAAGCCCTTTTGCTATGGATCCAACTTGAGCGTACCGACTTGGACCGCAATCCTTGGCGTTGGGTTCGCGCTGCTTTCCTACGGCTTCGGCGAGACCTACGTCCACCTTTTCGACTGGTGGTGCAGCCGGAGAGCGCAGCGTCGCGGCGGGCTCGAGTACGGGCTCTACCTCAACTCGCAACCGCGAGCCCCCGTCCTCTTTGGCTACCGAGGCTTTACGGGCTTCATCGCGCTGCGCTACCTCATCGCTGTGGCTTCCATGGCCACCTCTATCGGATACAAGTTTGCCATCATTCGACCGGAAGTTGCATTCGACGGCACCATAAGCGATTCGTGGCTCCTCCTGCTTAACACGGGCTTCGACGACCCGATCGAGAGAGACGACAGCGACAACAATCCGTGGCTTACTGATAGCCCGGAGCATTTCCTCAATCGAGCGTTCCTGCATGAATCTAATGGCGAGGAGATTGATCCGCCAACTGCCATTCTCATGGCTGGGACGATGGTGTGTTTATCGACTGGCTTGGGAAAGCCAGATACCAATGGAACACTCATCACACGGGAGACTGTTCTTGTGGCTAATATGACAGAGGATGAGGGCGACTTCACCATGGAGGTGGACAATTCTGAATGGCTGGAGGTCATTTCGGAAGGGTACGACTGGTTCGATGAAAGCCAGGCATCATCACGCGCCGTGGTACAGTACAGTATGCCACGTGAAGGCCGGGTCAAGATACAGTGGGCGAGACTTTCTACACGGCAAGAAAGCGACGGCGGGAGCCTGCCTGTGACGCGGCGTTTGACATACAATATGCACCTCGCCGTGGCAGAGGTCGAGAGAACCTGGAACGGGAGGTCCTGTTCGCAATTAGACTCTGTCAAAATTTTATCCACGGATGACAACCTCGCCGGAAATCCAGATTACACTTGGTACACCTACGGACGAAGTGATTGGGCGTGGATTGATGCAATGGTGTCTACCTGGGGCGAAAGCACTCTCCAGGGCATCAGCAGCATTGTGCGGGTTGCGATGACTATGTTTATCAATACATACGACATGGAAGCTGGAGATTTCCCTCTGCGATCCGTGTCCAGGGATTCCCATCCCTTCGGCACCGAGGACACGCGAAAGATGACAACCAGAAACCGGAAGCCCATCGAGTATCCGTATCTGAGCGCATCTGGGTGGAGAGAGACGGGAACGACGACCCCTGTGGCGAGCATCTTCCTGGCCCTTGGGTGCTTCTCGGTGATTGTCGCGCTGGTCCGCATCTGCGTCGGCCCTCCGGTCCTGACGTCGTGGATGGCACAGCACGTCTTCTTGGCCCAGACCGGTGCGCTTACTGTTGTGGCGTCGCCCGAAGACCTGGCAACTGGATATACGGCGGCAAGCATGAAGCTGGGCAGGTTGGAGTTGGCAATGGGGCAGGAGTAGAGACAAGTGCAGATGGCCGAGAATAGACGTTTGAGCATAGGAATGCCGTGGTACGCTTTGGAGCGACGATAGCACAGGATGGAAGACTACAGGAAGTGCAAATGTCCACACATAATATATTATACGGTTGGCAATGTCTAATCAAAAGTAGGTCGCTGCTAACTTCAGGGGTAACGGAGAACGCGCATGCGGAGGACATCCTGAACATCATCTTCCATAAACGACCCTTTCATCGCTCTTCCCTCTCAACTTCATGACTTCGTCCTCAACGCCGAATCCCACCGCGCGACTACTCGTAACTACGCCGTACATGACCTTGCCCTTCTTCACCTCCTCCGGCATGGGCTCCAGCCCATCTCCCCATCCCGCCACCAGCGCGTCGAGCCTGCCGCTCGCCCTCGTCGTAGCCACGACGCGCGAGAACTCGAGCCCGTACACGCCCTTGTTCCGCACCATGGCCAAGACGCCCACCGCGACGGCGAGGGCGTCCAGCAGGGCGGCCGCCGCGTACGTGGCCACCAGCACGAGCGGGCTGTAGCGCCACACGTTCTCCCTCGTCGACGCCTCGGCCGTCACTGTTCCGTTCTCGGCGTACAGCAGCTGCGGCGCGAGGCTGAGCAGGCTGACGGTGATGTTGAAGTGCAGGTCCTGCACGGCCTGCCGCAGGTGCCGCACCGGCTTGGACGTGCCAATGGGCCGCCCGCCCGGATGCGCGTCGAGCGGGAACGGCCGCGCCTCGACCAGGGCCGAGTTGGCGATCTGCGCGTTGTTCTCGTAGTCACCCGACCGGCCGTAGGCGCCTATCGAGCCCTGCAGCGTCGAGAAGAGCGTCTCGTGGATGGCATAGGCGGCGTGGTTCTGGACTTCGCCGCTCCGGCCCACGCGGGTGAAGTTGACTGGGTTGAGGTATCTGTGGACAGGGTTAGACAACTTGGATTGAGTCCCGAGTAACTCGGAAATACGCACATCAGCCTCCCGCCAACTCTCTGCTCAAAGTTTGTGTAGGTCCTCTCGAGCTCGTACGTTGCGTTGTAGGACTGGCACTTGAACATGTAAAACTCCCACGCTTCGTCCGGAATGGGCGTCGAGTTGAAGCCGCTGTCGTACTCTGCAGTGCGGTACTCTTGGCGAAAGTACTGGTGGGCAACCCACAGCTTGCCCTCTTGCCACGCCTCATATTGCGGACAGAGGTCAGCATCGCCCTGCCAGCTGTCGCACAGGTCGCCGCTCGAGTTGCCAGCCGCGTACCAGGTTCGGTAGAATGGGCTTTGATAGTACCAGTTGAAGTAGGCCAAGCACCGCTCCCTGGCCGGCCTGCCGTCGTCTTGCCCGCAGAAGGGATTGCCGGCGCCTGGGTCGTCGAGGCCGACGTCGTCGCACTTGTACGCCGGCGCGACAAACGTCTGCTTGAAGGTGCAGTTGGCGCCGCACGGCGAGGGTGCGTCGACGATGCGCTTGCCGTACATGGTGTTGAGGATGAAGCTGGTCGCTGCACTGGTGGCCGTGGAGTATCCGTCTTGGTCGGCGCCGAAGCTGTTGAGCTTCGCGAGCTGGATGGGCACGATGGGCGTGCCGTTTCGGTACTGGAGGTCCATGAAGTTCTTGGAGAAGTTGAGCGTGTAGGCGGGAAACGCGGGTTCTACCGTGGTTCGCGTGGACGACACGACCGAGATACTGGCAGGCACAAGGATAGGCACGAGAACCAAGCCCCTGGAGAGTCAGCCGTCATTCATGTCCGGCTCTGGTGTCAGTTGCATTTACCAAGAAATTGCGGCGATGATGGTGCATATCGAAGCCCCTCCTAAAATCTCCAGCTTGAGGAACTGCAGAGGATCATTCTTGAGAGTGAAGAGGCCGTCGATGGCGCCCAGCGAGAAGGGCTTGCCCCTCAGACTCTGCCAGACAATCTGCGAATAGGCAGCGCCTACGGAGACGGAGAAGAGCAGCTTGATGGTGAAGGAGATGGCCGTTCCGCTCCGGACAATCCACTGGTTACTCGAGCATCAGCGACCTACGCCAGAATCCGCCGGCGAAGAGGCACCCACCTGCTGGTTGTCGGCCGGCCTGCCATCCAGGTAATTGTAGTAGAAATGATGGCCAAACGCGCACGCGATGCCCAAGGCCCAGCAGAGGAACAGCAGGATGGTCTGCGTCTGCTTGAACCAGCTGGTGCTCGAAGCGTGAGGACTGCTGCCGCTGCCGCGGGAGCTGTCGATGGGATCGTGATAATGGCTCAAATCCGGCGTCTTCATTGTCGATGCTGTCTGCGCTTCCCTCCATTCAGCTGGGGGTCTAGGGGATTTTAACGTCCAGTCCGCCCTGCAGGGCGAGGCATCCTACTCCCTTATTATTTTGTCTCATTTTCAGCCGTCAGCCACCACGCACTGGATACGGCGTCGCAGGACAAGCGCCATGCCCGTAGAGACTAGTGAGAGAGCTGAAGTGGTAACGACCCAGGGGAGGGCGTCCAGCCGCTGAGAGAGGGCCAGGCCATTTTTGGGTCACCCGTCATTGCCGTCTTGGCAGACGAATAACGAGACGTGCAATTGCAGCCACGACAAGAGCGAGGGGTCGTAAACTAGGTATGAGAATGCAATGGCGAGTCCAGAACCCCCCCAAGCGCTGCCAGTCTGCCTACCCCGAGCATCTGAAGGCGGGCTAGGCCTGCGGCTAACCTGTCCGAGCCTTCATGGCGTTTGACGGCTCGAAGCCACTTTTGCGTGCCGCCATGTAATTTGCACCGCAATCAAGGGCGAAGATCGAGCGTCTGGCCGTCAGGGAGCGACAGCTCGAGAACCTCCAGCGCAGGAAGCCCGCTGAGTTTAATCAAATGACGAGAGGAAGACTTGTAGAAATAAACGAGGAGAACTTGGGTCCCCTGATGCTTAGATGGTAGCACTCCATGTGTAGGAGATACCCGTCTCCGAGGTCTGGTGGGTGGTGGGCTTGTTGGGCTGAGCATCCAGGGAAGCCCCATGATGATTAGGCCCAGAACGCCCAAGCTAAAGTATGCTTTAATTCTAGGTTGGAGCCGAGAACCGGGCATTTGCGGGGCCTGGAAAGGAAGGAGAATTCGTCCTCGACTTCAAGGTGGACGTGGACGTCTTTGAGTGACGGCTGGTGCCTGGGACTTTATTGGCAGCACAGCATTTATACTCTCGTACAAGTCTAGCACCCTCCGACAACCACAAAGCAGAAAGCCATTGCTCAAAGAGTGAAGCAATGTCTCCCTAGCAGTCGTGGAGTATTCGTTGGCTAGCCCTCAGGCATATAGACGCTAATTATGGCGTTGCCACCATCGAACCACTCGCGTTGTTGGTCTAGGGGTTAGGATTCAACTCTTCCACTGAGATAAGTTGAGGCACGGATTCGAGTTCCGTACGACGCATTCTTTTTGTCGTCACCACAATCCTTTTTTGCCCTCGACCCGTATTCCGAAAGAAGATAACCTCGCTTACCTTCCTCTCCGATGTCGAAAAGCGTTGTTGGTCTAGGGGTTAGGATTCAACTCTTCCATTGAGATAAGTTGAGGCACGGATTCGAGTTCCGTACGACGCATGTCTTTTTGCCTTTGGATGCGATATTAGTTGCCGAGGTCGACTTCATTTCCATCAGCTTCGTTTCTTTCGGCTTTATTTTTTTTATCGAATGACTGGTTCATGAACTCTTTGCTATCTATTAGGCACTTTCGCCACATTAGCCCTGATATTATCTACAACCCCAAACTCCCCTGGCCTGCCGTCTGAACCCAGTGCGCATTTCTGGCTGGGTGCCCTGTTTCACAGCATCTCTCTATCCATCCAGATCAATATTCTCCAAGGCCATTGAAAGCCTCTCGCATATCCTCTCCCTCTTGACCCCCCTCTCTTCCTCCTCGTCCAAATGCTGCAGCAGCCTACCAGGCACCACACAGTTATATCCGTGATCCTTGCCCCCCTTTGCCATGTGGGCAAACACGGCCGACATGCCTTCGACGCTGGTCAAGCTCCCAATGCGTCGTATGCGTGACTGCACGTCGCCCTGGCGCGAGAAATCCAGCAACAGCGCCGCGAGGCCGGCGGCAATGCTCGTCGCGACCGACGTACCCGTCAGTCTCTCTTCCGTCGACGGCGGGACGAGCACGCCTTCGCCCAGGATGGCAAAGTTCCGGGGCTTCAACGTCTGGGGTGCCGGGTTGATGGACGTTGAGGCTTTGGCTCGGCCGTCTGTGCAGTAGAGGCAGATGACGTCCTGCATGCGTGCCGGAAAGGTGACTTGTTTGACGTTTCCGTAGTTTGACGCCGCCGCAAATATGAGAATTCCGTCGCAGGCGGCTCTCTTAATGGCTGTCCGCATGGACGCGTGATCACCCTCGAAGCCGGAAGCGATGCTGATAATGTCGACGTGCCAAGCTTCTGCCGCGTGCTTTATCGCCTGGCCATAAATTAGTCAAGGAGCAAGGGAGCAGTTGGGGGTGACGTGCCTCGAGCATCAGTTCCGGAGTATTCTCGTTTGCGTCGCTGTACTCAAACACTCGGGCAACGAAAACCTCGGCTTCAGGATACACCTGATACACCAGCTTGACCGAATTAGTCCCATGTCCCGTCTTGTCTTGCCTGAGGTCATCGCGATTGTTGACAAAGTCTCGGTAGCCACAAATGCCACGGGCAAACGGGTCGGCTCCGTTGATGCCCGTGTCAATGACGGCCACGCGGATGCGTTTGGGGCCCTGGTCAGCTCTGCTCGAGACGTGGGAAGGAACGTCTTTGAGTTTGTCCAGTTCGTCGAGCCAGCTCTCAACCGATGCTGGTTCGATGCTAGGGATATCTGTCAGTCTGGGGACGCTGCTCAATGCCGAATGCAGGCACAGGACTGCCGTACCAACGGGCCACCGAACCCTTGAAAGTGGTGGCTTTCATGTTCGTAATCCGGATTTCTTCAACGGGTCTTGAATGGCTAAACACAAGTTTGAGTTACCCCTGGACATCTTGATAACTCAAGGAACGACACTCACCTTGACAGCATCTTTTCCCGCTGTGAGGGGACGCTGATCGGGGCGACCTTCCATGTAGGAACCCGGTGAGCGTGCTGCGACTCCATCTGAACAATCGACCGGAGCTCAATCTTATCCGGCTGGCCATAGAGTCCGATAACAGTGTGCAGATAATCCACCACCCGCTCTTGGAGGACCTTCCTAACCTCGTCCACAGCATGGCGATGCGGCATGAACTTTGCAGGTCTCAAACAATCGCCAATGACCGTCTTCAGTATCGGAAAGGTGTCTTCCAGCCTTTCGGGGTCGTCGTAGAGCTTCAGAGCAGTGTACAGGTCCACGTCGGCGTTGAGCTGCCCGTCCGCGGAATAGCAGTCGGCATCAAAGTGGTCCTCGATGACCTCGCCGAGTTCGATCTCGAGCAGGATGATGCCGAGAGCTTTGATCTTGGGGAACTTGTGAGGTCGAAAAGAGGAGTCCTCGTCGCTGGCATCCGGGTCGAAGCGGGCCGATATGAAGGGCTCGTTCAGATAGACGCCTGCGCTGGTGCGACTTTGACGGCGCTCGTACATGAAATATATGCTCTCCTTTGTCCATCCTTTGCCCATCCATTCAGTGTTGTAGAACTGCCACACAGACTTGGCCAGAAGGTACGAGAGAAAGTGTTTCATCTTCAAAGACAGCTTGTGATTCTTCAGAATGGTGGAGAGAGGGACATGGGGGGAACTCGGGACCCATGATCGTGCCCCTTGGCACCATTCGATAAAGTGAAGTTGTTGGTCGGATACCACGAGAGACAACTGATATTGCTCCCTGGTGCTGATTCTCTCGCAAAAGTCGGTGATGTGGCTCGGTCCGTTCACAAGAAGCTGTACTTCGTCGTCGGGTGCGTCTTGGAACTTTGCCTTCCTCCTGAGACCAGTTAGCACCTGGCTGTCGTGGAGAGGACCTGGAAAGGTATCCAATACCTCCTCTTTACGCGAATTCGCGTTCCCCGCCAGCGGAATGGTTCCCCCTCCAGTTCGCGATGTGGATGCGCGAGGAACATGAGGTCGAATGCGGGCGATTCGTTCTCGCCGCCGCTCTCAACCGCCAACCTGAGCTTGCCTACAATCTCCTTCTTCTCGCTCTCAGCGTGGCAGGTCATGTACTCGGACAGGACCTGGTGCAGGGTTCGGACCGAGGCGGTGAAGTCGTCGCCGACCCAGACCTCGTTCTTGGTCTTGGGGTTGGGAGCCTCGTCCGCGGCATTCAATGGCCCGCTAAAGGCTTCAAGGATCCTGAGGAGGCCCTTCTGTCTTTTTATTGCTTCGCGGCTACGACCAGTGGCCAGAGTGCGGATGCCGTCAAGGGCGTTTTTGCGGTTGTTGGAACGTAGCGCCTGCAGTTCAGGATACCGATGAGCAAGGTAAAGTCCAGTTTTCTTCGTCCTTGCGAGATATGGCTGACAATGAAGAGAGTCACTGGATTTAGGCTGTAGGTGTCTACTGGTTAATCGCGTGTAGAATTAGGTACCTACAGAGGTCGATGCGCACCTTGCAGAGTTTATCAAAGTTACTCAAGATCTTCAATAGACGTGACTGCAGCTCTGGGTCGGCGGTCCCTCGGTCTCGAAGTTGTTGATTGATCAACCAAAGAGCCGCGGATAGTGCAGCGCAGAATCCGAGTTCGGCATTTCTCCTCAAGCCCTGCGCGATGGTGGCGAGCTGCTCAGTTACCTCGATTGTAAACTGAATCATGGTGGCCTCTTTCGCAGTCATATCTGTTAAGGGCATGGTGCGACTGGTGTTGACAGTCGCAAGGGGACTTTCAAACAACTGTGCAATGGAGGCCGGGGAGGTGAGATGATTTAACTCCTCGGGCAAGCTGAGCCTCATTGTTGTTTCAGGCGGCACAGGGCTACGATATTGGGGGCGATGATTAGGTAAGCCAATAAAGTGTTAGAACGGACAGCGGAGGGGGAATTCCCTGAATCCCTCGATGAGGATCGAAGCTATCCGCAGCAGTCATGAGGGACCAGGACACCAGGTATCTATTTTATCCATTTTCTTTATTTGCAATGGAAAGAATAATAAGGGCCCAGTTCAGGCTCACACCTGAGGAAAAACAGGCATTCATTCGTTACCTCCACGTTAGCAGAAAATGCAGCCAATTGCGTTGCAGGTGCCTTCGGGGGTGATTCCCCGCCTCCGGTCAGTGCATTTTGCCTCATTCCTTAGGTAGGTATCCGTACCTACGGTATTTCTTAATTCCTGAGTAACCATCTCGCGGACAGTAAAGGCCGCATATCTAAGCTGCACTAGCGACAACATGGATAAGTGCTGGTTTGTCCTCCCCCAAACCCATTATACCCCTCCGCAAGAAATAGACGAAGATGGCGTAGTCAAGCAGACGGGGCCCCTTTGCCTCGGCCATTTCATCCAAGATCTCAAGCACCTTGACCAGGTGATCAACCCAACCGGCCCTGACCCGTTTCCTCTCGACATGCCCATCTATCAGACAAAGCCCGTCAAGTTTGAGTGGGAGGAGAGTAACGAACGGGGATTCGACCTGTCTACCACAGCAGAGGCGCCTGTCGCGGCCGCGGCAGGAATTACCGCAAAGGCGTCGCTCGGGTTTGCTTTGAAGAAGACGGTCGGCAACTGCTGGCAGATTGATCAGCTCGACACAATCTTCGTGCAACCTTCACGGGCTTACATCAACCGATGTTTGGCGAGTGAACCCATCGCTCAATTCTTGAAGGACAAAAAGGTTGGCCCGACCTGGTCTATCTTTATGATTACCGGGCTGAAGATTGTTCGCGGGAACTCCACGCTGAGGATGTCTCAGGGTCGAGAGAGAAGTGTGCATGGAGGTCCTGGGGTGTAAGCCACTCTGATCCGCACCGAAATACCCGACAGCTCTGCTAACAGTTAATTAGAGGCATCGCCGGGATCGCTGAGGCTACGTTGCAGGGCGGCGTTTCATCTGGAGGGACCGTTTCTATCTCAACAGAGAACACGCATGACTTCATCTGGGCCGTTCGACTTTCTAAAATCACGAAAGGGTTGTTCGACAAGAGGTGGACCCAGAAAACCTTTTCTAAAGGCGCAACGTTCGACATGAGCTCGGAGGGTCGAGAGAACCTGGAGGCTGCGTTGACGAGCGAAGGTCTGATTCAAAGTGAGGTGTTGAGTGTAGATTCTGACGGCGGAAAGGAGACTGTCATTATATTGTAGATGGTTGTTGAAGGGAAACGTAGGTAGATAATGAAGAAGGCAAGAGATATTACATAAGCAGCCTCAGGATATAGAGTACTAAGTATGCTATCGAGCTGAAGGTGAGGAGCCCGCCACAGGCGTTGGGGAGAGAGAGAGAGGTAGGCTACTTATCCATATGTACGGGGTAGTGGACTTAAACCACCCTGTCAGCGTATCATTTTAGTTATCCATAATAAAAGATCAGGCCCCTCGTACAGCCGGAGGTTATTAGCACTGCGAGAGAAAAAGACTGTACGGAGTACATCGGATACATCGGATATATCGGATAAGCTACATCGGTACAAACTGCAAAGGGAGCTTTCGTGTGTGTGGGGATGTACCTTCCACGGACCACCTCTCTTTATTTAGGTCGTTATTCAAGGCTGACGATGCACCCTCCCCAACTCACCTCGGAACATGAGTGCGCAGCTTTCACACACAGCCGACCATGGATGGCAAGGGCGTCCTCTGCCGCCGAACAGAAGAATGCGTCTCGCTCTTCAAGGCCGTGTCATCTAACCCGAAATCCCCTGACGACGACGACTGGTTTGAAGATCGCGCTGCTGACTTCGCCTCGTGGTCACACGGCCTGAAGGCCCAGAAGACGGGTCGAAGCTCTCTCGACTACCGCCTGAGAAACCGACCGGATATTCAGAAAATCATATCGGGCCTGCTGGACAGCTTGGTGCTTGCATTGAAAGAGACACTACAGACTTGTAAGACGCTTCTCCAGGTCGCAGATCCAACTTCCAAGGCTCACATTAGCTAGCCGAAGAGGATGACAACGATGCCAACGAGCAGGATACAGCGAGCGAATCTGAAGGGAGCCATTTTGGCTCTGCCTGGTCTGAATTCTCAGATGCGGACAGTCATTCCAAGAATGAAGTAGCCGAACCCAACAGCCCAATACCCGAAAGCGAAACCCCTGGCCCTAGGTTTTACATCAAGACCAATCTGGGATTCCTGGCAAAGATATCCATCGCAATCAGGAGGTCGGGCACCAAGCTGCGGTACCTGAAAGCGGATGAATATCTGGAGAGCCACTTGGACAAAGATGAGTACGTGCAGCTGAGGAATCATCTGCTATTCATCACTTTGGTCGGTCCCTATGAGCTACGCCTCTTCAACGAGCTCCAGCGTCGATATCTTGAGGAGCGGATATCGCGATCCGTCGAGATTGTGATTCGTGCATGGATAACCGACACAGCATGATCGACGCCGCTCCAGCGCGAATTGGTCGAGACAAACGTCAAGAGGAGGAATCGGATCCTGTACGCGAGACAAGTTTCTGACGATGCTTCTTTTTCGACGAAGCCCAAAGAAGAGGCTACGGCAGTAGCGGAGGCCCTACCGATCCCCGAAGCGCTGGCCCGACCAAGTGTAAAACCGACGACCACTGCCGACCTCGAAATGGAGAATACGCCAGGGGACCGGATGCTTTCGAAGACCGTGCCATCCACGAAGTCGTTGACGGCGACTGAGTTGGGATCTCGGTTTGTCTTGCCGATAATCTCGGCCTACGAGCCAAAGAAGGCATTGTCCATTGCAACAAAAATGACGCGAACCGGTGCAAAACAAGATTATCCTCCTTGCCCTGTTGATAAGGGCAGTTTTCGGTGTCCGTACTGTGTCCAAGTTTTACCCGAGGAATACTGCGTCAAGTCAAGATAGCGGTAGGTCAGATACTATTAATATTTGGCCTCTGATAATACTAAGATTTGTCTATATAGGGGCCATGTCGCCCAAGATTTGAATCCATATTCATGCATTTACAAAGACTGCTCAGACTCGCACGAGCTCTTCACCACCAAAGACGAATGGATGAAGCATACGACAAATCGTCATAGCATCGAGCGTTGGGTTTGTGACGAATGCACCTTTCGCGATGACCTCGACGAAGAACCAGTCTTCGGCGGCGAGGAGGATTGGGAACAGCACATGAGCCTTCGACACAAGGACAAATGCGACGGCCCTCAGATGGCACTGCTCTCAAGCTTATGCAGACGGCAACTCACGCAACTCGTCGACTGCCCCTTGTGCAGACGTTCTACCGGACTTGTGAGACCGGACAAGGACGATCACATTGCGGAACATCTACACGAATGGGCGCTAAGAGCACTTCCTTGGGATTCCAAAACGGGGGGTGAGGACTCTCAGCAGTCTCAGGCCATCGCCGGCTCCAACGATGACCTTGCTGAGATGTCCAACATGGGTGAGCTCTGGGAATCCGACGAACCCAAAGATGACGAGACCGTGGTGGAAGCCATAGTTCGGGAGACAGCCGTTTGGGACAGCTATTTTTCCACATTCAACAGTCGTCGTCCTGGTTCTTTTGATGCCCCACTGCATAATCTCAACGAAGAATTCGCCATGTGGCCGTCCTATAAACTTGCAGACACGAAGAACGAGACTGTGCTCCAGCATCTCCTCCGTTTCAACCAGACCATGGCACAGATTCTTCATTTACGAACGGCACAGCCTGCGGCAGACCCCCAGCAGCTGGAAGAAGTCATGGACAACATGTTCAGCCGCGCACAGGCTGCGGCGGAAGAAACGAGGCGGCTCTCCGGTCGACATGGAGACACTGAAGATGCGGACTCTGACGAGCCCTTCAAACCGACGACGGACCCGGTCAGCCTGTTCCCGAAGGCGGAAACAGAAATCCTGCCGCTACTTGAAGAAGCAAAGGAGAAGATCCTCTGGGATGCTAGAGACCATGTCAACCATTCCCAGAATGTCGAGATGCAGCTAGCTTGGGCTCATGATGTTTTGATATGGGCCCAAATAGCGACGAACTTCAGGAACCGAGAGAACGACATGGACGGGGCTGACCGCGGATGCCCGGACTTTGAAAATGAACTGACGGGGAACGCCGTGAATACCATCGAGTACTTTGCCCATCAAGAACACCCGGTGGCGCTCTTCAGAGAAGGCGTTTGGCACGAGTTTGGCCGATTCGGCAAGCCTGAGGATAAGGAAGAAGCCCGCAAGAACTATACCCGAGCGTCCGAACTTGGGCACGGCCATTCCGAATACCGTCTGGGCATGATGCTCGAGAAGTCGGGAGACTACGCCCAAGCCTTCGAGCACTACTGGATCGGACGATCCCGAGACGACCCGGCATCGCGTCTCTTCTTGGACAGCACGGCATTCGGCAGGACGTGGCTCATGACCTACAGTTGATAGAGCAGGCCGCGGACGAGGCCGATCAGGATGCACCTCAGGCGGCCTACCTGTATGGCATGATACTGGCGCAAGATCTCCAGGGTATCGGCATCCCTGAGTCTCTGTTACCCAATTTGCCCTCGAGCCATGGCAAGGCCAAGACGTACCTCGAAAAGGCCGCCTTCTTGGGATACGCAAAAGCTCAGCTGAAGATGGGGCGAGTCTACGAGCATTCCCAGCTCGGATGCGACTTCCATCCTCAATATTCCCTCCACTATTACCATCCTGCCGCTGAGCAATGTCTGCTAGCTGCCGAAATGAGCATTAGTCGATGGTTCCTACACGGCTACAAGGACATCATCATGAAGAATGATAAGCTGGCGTTCAAATACGCCCAGAGAGCTGCCCATGCCAGATCCGCGGTCGGATTGTTCGCCGTCGGCTATTACTACGAGACCGGTGTACATGTGGAGAAGGATTTGTATGTGGCGAAGGAGTGGTACGGGAAAGCTGCAAAGGCTGGCCATCGAGATGCGGCGAACCGAGTTTCGTCCATCAACGAGAGCCTTGGTCGAGTGGAAGTGCCTGGTCTGGAGCCTGATGGCCCAGCAAGATACATTGCCGTTGGCATCGACTTGGGGACAATGTGAGTATTGAGCTTCCAGGAGGTTTGAGACGGTAGTATGTTGACTATTGATGCCCAGCTTCTCTTCTGTGTCGTGGGCTGATTCGTCGCATCCCCATCGAATCCACGCGATCAGTAGCTGGGTCAATGCCATGGCAGGGACTCACTACCAAGTAGCCGCCCAGTTCGACTCGTCGTCGGGTGAATGGGGCAGCGAAACCAAACCCGCATCGCTGCTCCGCCAGTCAGTTGAAGAATGGCGAAGCCCGCCCTCCAGCCTCCTGGAGGACTTCAGGAGGCATTCTGCCAATGAGGGCGGCAAACACTTCGAAACAATGGTAGGATACCTCTGAGCCGTCTGGCAGCATGTTGCCTTCGCCATCAAGGAGCAAGTTGCCGACGTTCCCGTGAGGATTTCCCTCGCGGTGCCTACTGGGTTCGACGAGACCGGGAGACAACGCCTGGAACAAGCCGCGCGTGAGGCAATCTGCGAAGGGGACTCGGAGGTCGACCTCGTGCTTATCGATCAACTGGGGGCCTCGGCCATCGCTGCCGTGTCAGCATGTGAGACGGTAGAGGTAAGTGATCGCTCCAGCTTTGTAACTCCAACTTGGCAAGCTGACTTGGGCGCTCAGGCAGGAGATGTGTTCATTATTTATGACTGCGGCGCAGTCAATGTGGTAGGTGTGGCCCAACTTATATTCTGGGCTTGGCTGACCGAGATTGTAAAGTTGTTGTTAGTAAATTGGCTGCCGCCCTCTACTGCCTGCCACTTTAGGTAAGGTGCTGCCGTGGGATATCCTATTATTTTTATAAATACTATAAGAAACTATTCCCCTATTCTCTATTTCCCTTTTTTATTTAATAAGGTATTTAAAAAGTCTATATTTTATTCTAAAGGCAATTATTTATTTATATCCTTCCTTAATGCAGATTAGATTATAAGCTCCTTTTAGATTAAATGCAATAAAGTACTTTATCCTATAAAGTTAGTCCTTTAGTTTGCTAATTAAAGGTAGTGGCATTTAATCCTTAATTATTATATTATTAAGTATATAATAGTCTATAATAAATTGGAATTTATTATTCTTTTTAGGAATAAATATAATTAAATAATTTATAAATAATTTTAATATTCTAATATATCCTTTCCTTAATATATCTTTAAGGTAAGTCTTAAGTTTATATAATTATATTTTATTAAGGTTATAAATTTTATAGAATTTAATTATAGTTTTATCCTTAAGCTATATTTTATAGTCCTAATTTATATATAATAATAGACTTATCTTTATCTTTTTAGTAAATAGTCTCTTATAGACTTAATATTATATTAATATATTCTATAATTTATTATTATTATTAAATACTTTCTATTTAAGGTTATTATTTAAATATATAAATTATTATTTAAGGAGTATAATTATTTATTATATTTATTATACTTAGCCCTTTTTATATTAATATTTAGTTCCCTTTAGAGGTATTGCTTTCTCTATAGGCTAGGGAGTATCTTTATATTAGCTCTGCCTATCTTCTCTATTCTCTTTAGTAAAAGGTTAAGATCTTATATTATATAGTGAATTATAGTCAGTATTACTAGCTATATTACCTTAAAAGGCTTATACTTAGCTAGTATGCTAGCTAATAAGGGGGTTATAATAGTATAATTATAAATAATTTAGAATTAGATTATATATATAAAGAGGTATAATATTAAAATAGATACTCTAATTTTATTCTTTAATAAATATCTTAAAGTAATTAATCTTATAAATAATTAATCTATTTTTATATTAAAGTTAGTTTCCTTTAATATTATAGATTAAATATAGTTTATCTTTATCCTTTTATAGTAACTAAAAATAATTAATAACTTAAGGGTTAATAATATTTATCTTAATTCTATTATTTACCTAAATAATAAACTATTTGCCCTTAATTTATATTTATAGTATTATTTATTATTTTAATATATTTAGGCTCTATATTGCACCTAGAGCTCTTTATAGAGATTCTGCAATTTCCTCTAGCTCTTGCTAATCTTATAGCTCTTTTATAGGTAGTGTTTATTATTTTTTATTAATTTGCTAGCTTATTAAAGCTATTCTGCAATCTTTATAGCTTCTACTATTTATAGTAGGCAGACTATTTATAATTATATAAATTATTAAGTGCTTTATTAATACTAATTAATAATCTTCTCTTATTTATATTATTTATATTTTAGGAATTTATAATTAAGTATATTATTTATATTATTTATATACTTTTAAAAGAATAATTTATTATATTATATAAGAATATTAACCTTTAGGTATTATAATCTCTAGATATTTTATTAGGTTATTAAGTTATTAATATAGTATTATTATTTTAAAGTATAGCTTCCTAAGCATTCTAAATAATAATTATTTATAATTTTACTAATAAGGTATATTATATAATTATAATTAAAATATAAAATCTATAAAATAATGCAGTAATCTAAATGCATTATTAAAAGGATAGGCGCATTATTAGGGTGCAGTATAGGCACTTCCTTATAGTATACTTCTTCTTATATAATTCTATATATATAGAAGTCTTCTGCATTAAGGTCCTATCCTTTCTATATTACCTAATAAATTAGGTTCTAAGAGGTATTACTATTATATAAATTAAAGTCTAAAAGCATTTTATTATTTATAATATTATCTTCTTAAGTATTTCTAATTTCTTCTAAAAAGATATATTAATATTAGACTATTAGTTTTAATTCTCTAGTTTATTTATAGTCTCTAATTATTAAAAATAGTGCCCTATTATTAGCTCTAAATATTATTTATTATTTTTTAATTAGGTTAATTAATTCTTTATTTATAGGGCTAAGGTTTACTATTTCCTATATAATATTGCATTCTTATTAGTAAGTATTTATAATATTATTCCACTATTATCTAGTTTTTTATTATATATTGCTAAGCGCTTTATTACTTAAAATAGAGTTAAATTCCTATTTATTATTAAATTATATAATTATAGTAAATGCCTTATTGCCTAATTTTAAGGTTATAAAAAGTCCTTTAGGGATAGGTCTTTAGGTAAGGTATTTAATAGTATCCTTTTAGATAGCTTATTAGGTATAGATCTATTAAAATATAAAGTAGTTATTTAATTAAGCTTTATTATAGTCCTTATAAAGCGCTTAGCTATTAAGCTAGATTAGTCCTTTAGGGGTTCCTATTTTATTATATCTTTATTATACTATTATAATTATATATCTATTATTACCTTAAGGCTTATTAAGGTAGTAGCTATTATTCTTATTATCTTTATGCATAAAATAGGCATTATTATAATAAATTATTTAGTAAAGTAATTTATATTTAATTTTATTTTTATCTATTATTTTAATTATTTATTAAGGTTCTTTCTATTTATATATAATAGCTTTAAGGGCTTATTTAGTAAGTATAGGTTTAAACTTTCTATTAGTCTTATTAGGGTCCTAATATTTATACTTAATATGCCCTTTCTTATTGCAATCTTAATAAGTAATTTATAAGAAATCTTATTAGGTTATTCTAATTTCTATTAGGCCTATATATATCCCTATAGAAATATTACTATTTTATTATCCTTTATTCTTTCCTTTACTTTTCTAATATTAGTTTAGGTAATAGGGATTATAGAGGGTTTTATATTTAGTTTAGTATTCTTAGGATTTCTCCTTCTTATATTTATATTATTATTTATTAATTTTAATAGCTATAATAATATACTTAATAAGGGTATTAAATTATTTAGCTTTAAAGATCTTATTTTTAACTTTTTCTTTTAATCCTTTATAAAAAATCTTAATAAATATATTATTATCCTATTTAAATTTAATTATAATTTATTAAAAGGTAATAATATAAATAGTAATAAATCTAATTTATTTAATTTTATAAATATTAATAGCTATATATTATTCCTTATTAATTATTCTAAATATATTTTTAAATATAATTTTAAAATTATTTTATTCTAAAAAGATATTAATAGTCTTTTAATTTTATATAATCTTATTATTATATTTAAAGTAGTCCCTTATAATAAGTTTAAATTATATAGCTATAGTGCCTTCTATATAACTATTGTGGTAGTGGAAAATAACGATTAGCGGAAATAAACGATTGTGGGGCCTAGAGGATTTTTATTGGCTAATGGATTTTTGGCTGGTCTGTGCGCCTGGCTGCAGTTGGCCAGCTTTAGCATAAAGGGGGAAGGATTTCCCTACTGGGAGGAGGACTTCCTTAATATGCATTTTCCCCCTAAAGAATTAAAGTTTATTTATCTTATTTAAAGTATTATTATTATCTCTTATTAGTTAATTATTTAGTTCTATTTTATCCCTATTAGCTATAAGCTCTGGCTGTATTTATTTTAGCGTTTTCTTATAGAAAACCCTCTTTTCCTTTAGTCTCGCTCCCTTCTTCTACTACCTACTCTATATATTATATTATAGGTTATAATATTATATAATTATATTATTTTCCCTATTAAATTTAAAGATTATATTAAGAAAATAAACTACTTTTATAATTAAAACTAATTAATTAGAAAAGTAATAATATTTTTAAGCTATTATTAGAAAATCTAAATATAGAGAGAGAGTAAGAAGTAAGAGTAATAGAAATAGCTATAGAGGTTATTTTATAAGTAATCTTAAAAGACTCTAAAAAATTCCTACTCTTACTTAATAACCTCTAATTAATATAATATTAATTATTAAGTCTAATTAATTAGATAATTAATAAAAATAAATAAAATTTAATTTTAATTTATTAAAGATTATTTAATTTAATACTATTTTAGGTTTATTTATAATAGTGCTATTAATAATAAAGAATTTAATTCTATTTATAAATTATAATAAGTAATAATTATTATTAAAAGATTAAAGGTCTAAATTAATATTTATTGCGCTAGAAACCCCCTTAATAATTAATTAGTTAATTACTATCCTTATAGACTATTTAGGAATATTAATATTAACTAAAGTAGCTAAATTATTAACTTTAAATTTTACCCCTAAATAAGTAAATACTTTAGCCCTAAACCCCTAATTAGTAATAATTAGCTAGGAAATAGGAGATATAGTAATAAGCTATAGTATCTTTAAGGAAGCAGTTAAGATAGGCTTATAGATAATATCTATATAGTTTATATACTTAAAAAAAGCAGCTAGCTATAATAATAAGAAGATTAATATATATAAGAGGAAGAATTAATATAATAGTAATCCTTTATTAATATCTAAATTATTTATTATATTATTTTAATTTATAATCTAAATTATATTAATAATTCTATTTAATTAATTATTAAATTTAACTTTAGGATCTTTACTTATTTATAAATAATTAGGGCAGTCCTTTAGTTTAATTAGGACTAAGGATTTAAGTATATAGCTTAAGAGTATATTATCCCTTATAGTAATAGAGATTAAGGATTTAAGTATACTGCTTAAGAGCATTATAGCTATTATATTGCCTAATCCTAAGGATTTAGGCCTTTAGCCTAAAAGTATCCTTAGGAAATTACCCTTAGGGTTAATGCCCTTATAATATTTAGTTTAACCCCTTATAGAAAAATAATTTAGTAATTATTTAATTAATTATAATTAAGATTATTAATTAATATTTAGGCTTTAATAGTTAGTATTTAGATAAATTAGAAAAGTATTTACTAGACTCTCCTTTTGCCCTATAACCCTAAAGGTACTTATATATCCTACTCCTATATTATAGTCTATTATTACTTTAAGCCTAGCTTATAACTATTTAAATATAGCCTTTAAATCTTTAGAAAGCTCTTAAATAGGCCTTAATATAATAATACCCCCTACTTAAATTATACTTAATAAGGTTATTATTAATAGATTTATAATAGTAATTAAGGATGCCTTTAATGCTAAAGCTATTTAATGCCTTAATATCCCTTTAGCTTAATTTAATAGCTAAAATATTATAGATTATTTTATTTAATTTAAATTTATTATTAAAAATTAAGGGTATAATAAGATTAAATAGCTTAAGTATTTTTAATTATATTATTTTAAACTATATATTAAAGAATATATAAAGTATGCACTTAAAAACTATATTTAAAATAAAATTAAAAAATACTTAAGGGCTACTTTTAAGAGTAGCAATCCTAATTAATTAGAATTAGCTATACTTAAGCTAAATAGAATAAACTAATATAGCCTACTAAATAATAACCTTAAAGTATTTTAAGTATAGATATTATAATATTATTACCTTATTTCCTAGACTATTAAGGAAATAGATAGTAGCTATAAGGCTAAATAAGCCTTTTATAAGGTAATCCTAAACTCTATTATTATTATATTTTATTATTAATATTATATAACCCCTAATTAATTAGGCTAGAAGCTATATAAGGAGCTTTTTAAGCTAGTCTTAAATTATATTAAGATTAAGCTAGCTATTTAATGCTAAGGATTTATAATAGAATTATATATTAGTAACCCTAGAGATTACTTAGCCCCTCTTTAGAATTAGTGCTAATAGCTAAAATATTATAATATAATCTTAGGACCTCCCCTTATGCTATAATTCCCACTTTAGGGCCTAATACTGCCCTGGCCTATAAAACTTATTAACCCTATAAAGGAAGCTATTAACTTACTAATAGCTAAAATAAATAACCTTAAAATCCAGTTTGCCTTAATTATTAATTGCAAAAATAAGAGGGAATAAATAATAGCTTAAGAAGAGAAATAGAAACTCTATATTTAAGGCCTTAAGGATATAAAGAACTTATACCTAACTCTAAATCTATCTAATTACTTAAATAATAAGCCTATTATAGAGGTTTATACTATTTAAACCTAAAACCTATATTAGTTTAATATAAAGAGGCTATATTAGTATTACTAGAATATTAGCTACTTCCCTAATTAATGCAAGCTATATAATAATAATTATTAGAAGGGATATATTAAATATAACTCTTTTATAGATACTTACTTTATAGGCATTAAATGCAAATCCTTAATTCCTTTATGCTTAATTATATATTATATTTCTCTAGCCCTCTAATTATATATTAAGAGATTTTTAGTTTATTAATTAGATTTTTTACTTAATCTAAAATATTAAGCTTAAATTAATAATATTAAAAGCTCTATCTGGCTAGAGTATAAATAGGGTCTGACCCTATTTAAATAAAAATGCCTTAATTAATTTGCCTAATATATCCTAAATCCTATAAGCAATTATTTAATTAATATATCTAGTATAGCTATTAAACCTATAAGACCTCTATTAAAGCTAAATTCTATTAAACTTATAGGACCTTTATTAAGGATAAACCCTATTTTTATTTATAATATATTTAATTTAAAAGATAATAAATTTTAAATTTAGTTCTTTTTAATTAAAGTAATAGTAGGAATAATTACTGCAAAAAATAGTGCCCCTCCTATCCCTTATATTATAAACTAATATAAAATAGCTAATTAAAAAGAGGTTAAGAGGGCATTATAACTTAAGAACCTCTATATTAATAACTTAGCTTATAGTAAAGCTAGCTAAAGGGTTTTAAATAAGATTTATAATAAGAAGATTTTAATATTAATATATAATACTCTCTTATTAATACTTAAAATTGCTAAACTTATAATAAAGGATTTTAATATTATTGCAATAGGTATTAATAATATTAAATATATTAAGCAGGAAAAGCTAATTATTAAGGCAGAATTTAGAAAGTAATAGTGCATTTTAGCTATTTACTTTATAACTATTAAGGAGATTCTTAATATTATATTTTATTATAATTTAATAATAAAGAAGTGCAATATTAATTATATAATATTTCCTAAAGATCTAAATAGTATTAATATTCTATTAATACTTAGCAATTTACTATTTAAATAGTACTTTTATATTAATAGGAATAAATAATAAGATATTATTAATTTTATTATTTGCTTATAATTTATACTCCTTTAGGAATTATTTAATTAATTAAAGATTATTATATACTCTATCTTACTTATTAATAAGTCTTAAGTCCTAATATATATATAAAATACCCTAAAGGTAATAATTTACTTTTAGTATTATAATAGAGGAATAATTAAAGCCCTTATTAATTTTAGGTTAAAGGGCAATTTAATTATAGGTAATTTAGTAAAAAAATGCTATTTAATAATTACCTCTTATTAAATTTCTATTATATTCTATTCTAAAGGAAAGGTTAGGATAATTAGATTTTATAATACTATTTTATATTTTAGTAATATTTATATTCTAATTTAAATATTTATTGCCCCTCTAGAGATAATTATAGTTCTATTTATTCTAAGTATGCCTTTTATTTAAACTATTAAGCTTTTATTTAATTACTTTATTATCTCTAATTAGATAATAATTAGGATAAATTTAGGTAATATTTACCTTATAATTCTAGGTTTAGGGTTAATTAAATAGGAAATCCTGCACTTAAAAAAGCATAAGAATAATATCTAGATATAGATTATAAGCCTCCTTCTAAGGGACCTATTAAATAATTTCCCCTTAAAAGGAGATAATAATCTAGAATTAATTTAATACCTATCTTAAGGGGATTTAGAATTTATTATTTAATTAATTATTAAGGAATTATAGAAAAAATAAATAAAGAGTATAATAATAATCTATATTAAGTTTAAGAAAATAAAATAGGATATTAAATTAAGGAAGAGAAGGAGGAAGAAGAAAAAGAAGAAAAAAGAGAACTATTACCCTTATATTGCCCCCTATATAAGTATAAATATTCTCTTTAAGCGGAAAGGCATTAAGATCTACCCTATTAATAATTAACCCTTAAATAATTCTATACTAAAAGGAGACCTTTATTAGAGGGAGAAAAAGTAGAAAAATATAAAGGGAAAGTTAGAATAAAATGCACTATATAATAATATTATTACCCTAAAATTCTTAATAATAAAGGAAGGAATATAATTTATATTTAATTAATATAAGGAATTATTTAATTAGATAAAGAAGGACCTTAACTTTAAGGAGTAAGATATTTACCTTTAGATCCTCTAAAATTAGGAAGCTATTTTAGCTTAGGATTTTAATAAATATAAGCAGTTTAACCCTATTATTGCGCTATTATAAATCCTAAAAATTATTTTCTATTTAATTTAGTAATTAGGGACTATCCCTATTCTACTTAGCCTTAAGTAAAAGGTAATAAAGCTCCTAAAGGTTTATATAAAGAGAGGGATACTTAAGGAGGGCTATAGAGCTTATTAAAACCTATTTATATTAATTATTAAAAAGGATAGTAGGATTTATTTAATTAATTTAATTATTTATATTAATAAGTATATAATATATAATAACTTTATGCCCTTAAATATAAATAAATTCTTAATAGATATAATAATATATAAGATATTTTTACTTCTTAATTTCTTTTCTAGATATAATTAAGTATTATTAAATAAGAAAAGTAGGGACCTAATGACTTTCTAAATGCCTATTAAACTCCTATAAATATATACCTTATTGCAAGGAGCTATTAATTTTATTACCTAATTCTTAAGGATTATTACCTAAATCCTATTTAATCTCCTCCTAAATATCTACTATACTTTCCTAGATAATATTATTATTAAGGGACCTAAGATTATATATAAAGATAAGCTAGCCCGGCCTAGTATTAGATAGTATATCCTAAAGTATTTAATTAACCTTAATAAGACCCTCCTTAATATAGAATTATCTAGATATATAATATTAGTCCTAAAATCTTAATTCTATTAAAGGTTAATTATAATAATAAGCTATTTATATAGTATTAATAGCTAAGCCCTAAAAGAATTTAAGATTATTAAGATTATAAAGTAAGAAGATTATAATTCTATTATAAAAATCTATTTATTTTTAGGTATTATTAAGTATTATTACTATTAGATTATAGGCTTTATATTAATTATAAGATCTTTTATAATACTCCTTAAGAAAAATATTAAATTTACTTAAGGATTAAATTAAGTAAAAGTACTAAAGATATTAAAATATAAAATGATCTTTATATTTATATTAATTATACTAGATTGCAATCTAGGAGCTAGGGAGGTAATCTTAATAGTTAATACTAGCTTATATAAATAGGGATGTATTTTTATATAAGTAATTAAGGGGAAGAGATATTTAATTTAGTTTAAATTAGGATTATAGAATAATATAGAATATAAATATAATATTATAAAGAGGGAATATTAAGCTATCTTTTATATAATTAGAAGGTTATAAGGGATAATTTATAGTATACTATTTACCCTTAAGACTAATTTATAAGTCTTTATTTATTAGCTTAATAGCTATATTAATAATATTCCTAAAGCCTTAATTATTTAGTAATTAAACTATATTCTCCTCTTTAATTTTATAGTCTAGTATATTAAGGGTATTAAGAACTTAATTATTAATAGATTATTATGAAAATAGGTAGAATTATTTAATTAGAAGGATAAAGAGGTAGAGGATAATATTAAGGACTTTATTAATTTATATTTATACCTAATTATATTTAAAGATTTAAGGCTAATTAATAATAAGCTTTAATTTAAAGATCTAGAGATTAATTATATTAAGTAAATATAATACCTAGCTATTAAGTATAAAAGTAAATAGCTATAATTAGGAGAGTTTTTTTATATTATATAATATCCTATTAGCTTAATAGCTATTAAATATGCCTAGATTAAAAGAGAAGCTATTTAATATTTTATTTAGAAAGGATTCCTTTAGTATTAAAGCTATAAGCAGAATAGATTCTATAGACCCCTATATCTAATAGTATCTAACTTAATAATTAAGAACTAATTAATTATATCCTATTATATTAATTTAGACTATAAGGGCTATAATTTAATTATTACTATCCTTTAGAGGAAATACTAATAGGCAAATATATAGATTAAGATAGCTATCTGCATTTAAATCTATAAAATCTATTAAGAATATTTAATAATTAAAATTAAGGAGTATATTATATTAATATAACCTAAATAATTAATATTTAAGGTTTATATAAATACTTAATACCTCCTATAAGCTTAAGGCTATAAATACCTACTAAAAGCTTATTATAATCTAATAGGGTAAATAGAGGCTATAGCTATTCTTATATTAAATATAAGTATTATTAAGGTCTTTATATAAGGTATTATTTCTAAATAGGGAGTAATTTTAATAATAGTAATAAATAATAATTTAGAATTAATATAAGACTTTAAACCTACTTTATAAGCTTTAAGGGCAAAAGTTATTTTAATATTAATATATAATCTAAAAGCAAATAGGATTATTAAAACTAAGCACTAATTAATTGCTAAATTTATTGCAAAATAGAACCCTATATACTTAAATATATAGCCTAATAATCTAGGCTATATCCTTCTAGCTAATTATATTATATTTTAAGTATTTTATAATTACTTACTATTTTATTTAGTCTATAAATAAAAGCCTATCTTCCTACTTAAAGTAAATATCTTAATATAATAAATTATTAATTAAAATAAAGTAAAGATATATAATTAAATAATTAAGGTAAAGCTAAAGATTATTATATAATTAGATAAGGATATAGAGGATATAAGGTAAAAGGCTATAAAATACTATTAAAAGCTAGCTGCTTACATTAATTAGAACTATTTAAGGCTCTTATATAAGCAAGCTATTTAAATAAATAACCTTATACTTTATTATAATTCCTGCTAAGCTAGAGATTTATCTTAAGAGGTTAAGCTTAAGCCTTAATAGATTAGCCTATATATTATAATTTATAAATTAGGTAATAAAGCATATTGCCTTTAGCTCTAAGGTAGCCTTAAGCTTCTGATTTCTATTTATAGGGACTATTTTAAGAGGTTCTATAAGGATAAAGATAGATAATAGGCTACTAATACTAATAAGGATAACCCTTAATTTATAAAGTGCCTCTTTTATAATAAGAAGCCCTAATAATAGGAATTATTTAATTAGAAAGAAAATATTAAGAATAAATATATTATTAATACTTAATATAAGCTAAATAATAAAGATAATATAAATAAGGATTGCCTAATAGTGCTTTTTATAATAGTACTTCTAATTTAATTTAAAGTAATTATCCCTTAAATAAGTAAAATAGAAGCTATAAAGTATATAAATATAATTAGGAATTAATTAAATATATAATTGCAATTTAAGAAGATATAATAAGAAGGTAGTTAATAATAAGGGTTTTAAGTATTATTCCTTACTATTAAGAGGAGGAAGAGAATAAAGAAAATAATATATTATTTATACTCTTTATTACTTTAGTACCCTACCTAAAGAGTACTAGATTAAGGTCTGCTATTGCCTAAAATTAGATTATTAAAGAACCTAATTCCTTATTAGTTATATTATTTGCTCCTTTTACCCCCCCTTTAAAGCTAATTATTAATAAAACCCACTAAACTAATAGCCTATTAAAGCCTAATTATTATTATAATAGGAAGAAGCTAAGCTCCTTATTTTATAATTAATAGTTTTCTACTTTTGCTTTTACCTTAGGATCCCTATATATAAAGTTATCTAACTCTTCTATCTCTAAGATCTAAGGGCAATTAGCCTAATTAAGAATTCCTATAATATAAATCTTAAGATTCTTAGGCCTAATAAAGCCCTAAAAATAATTAAATAGTTTTCTAATATTAAGAGTAATTAATTAGTATTTATATAATAAAATCTATTTATATTTATTATAGGAATGCTAAATATAATTAATATATTGCCCCTTTATAAAGCCTGGAATTAATTAATAAGTATAAAATAAAGTAAAAATATATTCCTAATTAGTAAAGATATTAGATAAATAAGTCTAAATATAATATAAATATATAATTAGGTTTTAATATTTTATAAAGGCTATAATTAGGGCCTTTAAATACTTAGGCTAATATAAAATCTTCTGGATTAAATAATTATATTTATAAGTAAGATCTACTAGAATATATATAGGCTAGAGCTTTATAGCCTTTAATTTAATAATTTTAATAGTAAATTCTAGAATATAATCTTTCTAATTAGTAAATTTAATCTAATTATAAAATAATATTTTTATTAATTTCTCCTCTATCTTCTATAAAGTTAGTTTAATATATAAAGGCTATTTAAATCGATTAAAGGCTATTTATAAATAAATTTAAATAATAAACTTATTATTAAATTAAGGAATTATTTAATTAATAGAAATAAAGGGATAATAGAAAAAAAGAAGAATTTATATTTTAAAATTAATATAATTTAATTTTAATAATTAATAATTAAACTGCATTATAATAGAGCTAGGATATTTAGGTCTATTTATAGAATTTAATATCCTAAAGCTAGCTAATTAATTAATTAGAAATATTAAGGAGGTTAGCCTAAGCCTTTTTAATGCTCTTAATTGCCTAAATAGTAAAGAGAGGGGGAGCTATATTTAATTAGATAGTTAAGTAGAAGGAAGATAAGGAGTTAGGGAGGTTAGAAGAAGGAAGAAGCTTAAGACTTAAGCTAATTTTAGGGATAAAGGACTAAAAAATAATTGCTTAATATTAGTGCCTAAATAAATAAGCAAGTAAATAATTAAATATACTGCATATTAAGGCCTTAGGCCTAAATTATTCCCTAAATATTTAGAATACCTATTTATTCCTTTTTATACCCTTAAATACTTAAGTAAATAAATCCTCTTTTACTTTCTTTCTTTTTTATCCTATTTTCTTTATATTATTAACCCTCTTCCTATATCCTTATTGCAACCCTTATTCCTTATTTAAGCTACTTAATATATTAGTAAGCATATAAACTATCTAATTAGATAACCTCTTAACCCTATTACTCTCCTAAATAGTAAAGGAGATGCCTAGAACCTATATGGCTTGCGGAATTAGTAATCTCTAATTCTAGCCCCTAAAGGCAATAACCCTAGCTAAAACCCCTAATTTAGATAATAATATTTAATACTTTTTAAGCTAATTTTACTATTTAATTAATAAATCTAAATAATTTATTATCTATTAAGATAAAAATAAGGGCTAATTTTATTTATATAATAAGTCCTTAATAGCTATACTATTAGCAATTACTATCTATATATAACCCGCATTTATCTACCCCTATACTTAATAGCTATTATAGACTTCCTGACTAGACCTTAATATCTCCTAAGAAATTATTATAATAAGCTTTATAGATATTTTATTGCAGGGATATTATAAAGATAGATAAATTATTACTATAAATTAGGCCTAATACTATATAGATATCTAGAGTGCAGTCCGCATTCTTATTAATAAAGATTAGGCAGAATTATCTGCCTTATAAGCAATTCTTATTATAATTAAGTATAATATAGAGGACCTAATTGCTATTACTCTTAATCCCCTTATTATCTACCTAAATATAAAGATTATTAAATATTATTTATTTTATTAAATAATCCTAAATTTATTAATTGCATTCCTAAATAAAGGTATTAAATAAATATTATATTATAGAGAAAACTTAAATTATACTTTCCTTATATATATAAAGACTACTATTTATAATAAGCAATTTATAATAGGGCTAATAAACTTTAAGAATATTTATTAAGTATTCTATATTTTTAATTAAGGCTCTAAATATATTATTTATTTTAATATATAGAAATAGGAAATTAATCTCTATTATAAGCTTTTTACCTTAACTTTCTAGTAGGTCTTAAGTAATATAGCCCTCCCCTATTATTTTAAGGTCTTTTGCCCCCCCCTTTATGCCTAGCTAGTTTGATGGGGAAAATAACACAACCACACAACACCACGACCCGTGAAGCGGCGTGTAGGGTAGGTAGCGGAGGGAGGGAGCGAGACCGGAGGAAAAGAGGGTTTTCTGCAGGAAAACGCCGAAATAGATGCAGCCGGGGCTTGCAGCCAATAGGGATAAAACAGAACTAAGTGATCAACCAATAAGAGACAATAATAACACTTTAAATAAGACAAATAAACTTCAATTCTTCGGGGGGAAAATGCATGCCGAGCCCGTCCTCCTCCCAGTAGGGAAATCCTTCCCCCTTTATGCTGAAGCTGGCCAACTGCAGCCAGGCGCACAGACCAGCCAAAAATCCATCAGCCAATAAAAATCCTCTAGGCCCCACAATCGTTCATTTCCGCCAATCGTCATTTTCCACTGCCACACTAGATAAATAGAATTATAAATATATTATAATAATCTATATATTCCTTAATATTTAATTACTTATTAGGTATTCTTTAAAGGCCCTAACTGCTTAATATAGCCTTATAAATATTTATATTAAAGGATATATACCTATATAATTTATAGTAATAAGAGATCTAAGATAATATATTATAATATAGGATAATTGCCTCCCCTTAAGAGATTAGATATTAACTCTAATAAATAACCTTAATTAGATATTATTTAATAATATAAAATAAGGGTTTAAATATATCTACTAGCTATTCTTATAGGCTACTTTTAAGGAATTAAGTATTTAGTAATTTAAGGTCTTAAAGTATTTATAGCTATATAACCTAATAAAGGACTTAGGCCCCTTTTAATACTAATTTATTAATATTCCTCCTTATAATAAGGCTATAAACTTAATTTATTAGGGTAATTATTAATTAATTAATTAATATAAATTCTCTATAACTTTTATTTAAAAGAGCTATTATATTATCTACTTTATAAATAAGACTAACTCCTATTAAGATTAAGCCTTATTTACCTTACCCCCTTCTATATAAATTATAAATTATATTATACCTTTAATTACCTAAAAAGAATATAAGGATAGGAAAATAGGCTTTATATAATACCTTTTATATAAAGAGCGCTTAATTAATTTTATATTCCCTTATTATATAATTCTAGCCTTAAGGCCCTAAGGCCTAGCTATTAATATACTTATTATAGCACTAGCTCTACCTATAAAGCTATATGCCTTACCCCCTCTTAAGATATTATTATAATCCCTAAAAAAGTAAATAATATTATAACCTTTAGTATTATTTATAGTCCCTTAGAAATCGCTAAAGAAAAAGGCTATTTAAATACCTAATTAATTATTTATATAAAAGCTAATTATTATTAATAGATTAATAATTAATAAATTAAAATGCCTTAATATAATAGGGAAAGATAAGCTCTTTAATCTTATTAAATTATTAAATAATCTTAAAGTATTTAATATATAAAATATTATTATTTAGCCTTTTTTAGCCCTTAATCTAAATAAAATACCTAATTAATTTATATTATTTTTAAGCTAGATTAGAATTTTTATTATATATATTCCTAATAGGTTAATCTTAATATCTTAATAAATAGGGATTATAGAGACCCTAAAGAACTATTTTATCCCTATTATATTCTAGCTTTCTAAGAGTAATAGAGCTATTATTAGGTCCTTATATAGTAAAGCTCTAGAATGCAGTACTTAAGCAACTTTTAGGTTATTTGCATTACTGCCCTCTTAGCCTGGATGGGACTAGATACTGCCTCCTCCAGCTCGGAAGCTTCTATTTATATTAATACCCCCTCCTCCTATAACCCTATAAAAGCCTATAGAATCTAAAGGATTAAATAGTTCTTAATATTGCTAGCCCTATATTCCCTTTATTATACTATCTAATCCGCTTCCCCTAATTATACTATCTTAGATATAATGCTTAATACTTAGGCATATGCCTACTTTATTATCTTATGAGAATTTAATAGCTTTAAGCTCTATATTAGATATTTTTAGGCCCGCGCTTTAGATACCTAGCTATTAAGAGTGCCTAATTAGAATACTTTAATCCTATTAAGCTAAATTAGACTTAATTAAAAATAAATTAGGCTTAATTAATAATAAATTAAGCTTAATTAATAATAAATTAGGCTTATTAATCTAATTAAAGGAATAATTAGGCTTCCTTTAGTAAAGGGAACCTTACTTTTAGGGAGGTAATTAGATAGATTAAGGGCTCTATTTAAAGAAATAAGTATAAAGGAATAATAGAATTAGGGAGGTTAGTTTTAATATATTATAAAGAATTTAGGTTTTAAGGATAAGAGTTATTCTTTATAAGGAGGTTTATAATAATAGAAAATAATAATTAATAGAAATAAATAATTATAGGGCCTAGAGGATTTTTATTAGCTAATAGATTTTTAGTTAGTCTATATGCCTAGTTATAGTTAGCTAGCTTTAGTATAAAGGGAGAAGGATTTCCCTATTAGGAGGAGGACTTCCTTAGTATATATTTTCCCCCTAAAGAATTGAAGTTTATTTATTTTATTTAAAGTATTATTATTATCTCTTATTGGTTGATTATTTGGTTCTATTTTATCCCTATTGGCTGCAAGCCCTAGCTGTATCTATTTTGGCGTTTTCCTGTAGAAAACCCTCTTTTCCTCCGGTCTCGCTCCCTCCCTCTACTACCTACCCTACACGCCGCATCACGGGTCGTGGTGTTATATGGTTGTGTTATTTTCCCTATTAAACTATAAGTATATATAACCCTTCTTTTAGTAAAGGTAAGTTTATATAAGAACTATTAGAAGTATATTTTAAGGTATATAATAAAAGGTATTATATCTTTAGAGTTTTTATTAAATGGTTTTAGCTAGGGGGGTTTAATTACTTTACTAGGGTTATATTCTATCTTATAAGCTTAAATAGGGTTCTAAGCCTGTAACTAAGTATGCAGCTCCTGGACTATTATTTGCAATTATTAGACTTTAATAGTAACCTTTATATTAATTAAGGGAATATTATATATAAGAGGTATATTATTTAATATAGAGCTTAGAGTATTAATAGGTTAGGTTCTAGATATACTTATAATAGTATAATATTACTTAGGGTTAATATAATAACCTTCTAAATAAGAGCTTTTAATATATAATAGTCCAGTTTAATTCCTAATATAAAAACCTAAAAAGGGTTATTTTAGGTTTTATTAGTAAAGAGGTTAGGGCATTAAAGGCAATTAAATAATAAAAAGTAAATAAATATTATATTATTTAATAATTAATTATTAAAAGTATTAAAAGTAATTAAGGGTAAGTAATTATAGGTCTTTTAGGTAATTAATATAAAGTAATTATATTAAAAGCTAAGGTAGCTTAAAGGCTTCCTCTTATCTATTAGTAATAAATATCTTAAATAGTATTTATAATATTAAGGTTTACTAGGGGTTATTAAGTAATCTAGTGTAATCCCTTTCCTTAGTTTATTTGGGTTTATAGGGTGAACTAAGGTAAACCTTCTATAATTAGTGAAAAAATGTGGGTAGAGGCACGTGATATGTGTTGGTCTTAATACGGGCCGTAACAATTATTAAGTAAAAATAAGAGTTTTTTAGGTCTTTAAGATTATTTATAGGATAATCTTTATAGTTATTTCTATTACTCTTACTTCTTATTTTCTTTTTATATTTAAATTTTTTAATAATAATTAAAAAATATTATTACTTTTCTAATTAATTAATTTTAATTATAAAAATAATTTATTTCCTTAATATAATCTTTAAATTTAATAGGGAAAATAATATAATTATATAATACTATAATCTATAAAATAGTATATAAGGTAAGTAATAGAGGGAGGGAATAAGATCGGAAGAAAAGAGGGTTTTCTATAAGAAAATACTAAAATAAATATAGCTAGGGCTTATAACTAATAGGGATAAAATAAAACTAAATAATTAATTAATAAGAGATAAATAATAATATTTTAAATAAAATAAATAAACTTTAATTCTTTAGGGGGAAAATATATACTAAGGAAGTCCTCCTCCTAATAGGGAAATCCTATTAAATAGCTTAGTGTGCCTTTCAATATAACCTCAATTCGTCTATTATATTGTGTTATGTGTCTCTAACCCCAAAATCTGCTCCTGCCCCTACAGGCCCCCTTTTTCCTCCCTTCCTATAGCCTGGCGACTATTTACTGCCCACTATATAACCAGGCTGCGGGCTTATTAATCATATAACCTTCTATATATAAGGCTATATATATAACCTAATTTAATATGCCCCTTTAGCTTAATAGCCTTACTGCCTGGCTAATTTATATTATAACTATTATTTCCTCCTATTTTAATTCCTCCTTTTTAGCTTATACTAATTTTATTAAGAGGTTAGTAAGCTTTAGCTATTATATAAAGCATTTAAAAGGCTCTCTAGCTAGGCTTTTTATAAAGCTATTAGTAAGTAATTTAGCTAATAGTATATAAATAACCTTAATTTACCCCTTAATAATCTCTTATTATAATTAATAATTATATATATTTATGTATTTTAGCTTTATTTATAGCTATATAAGCTTTTCTTTTATTAATTATATTATTTATATATTATTATATTAAATTATTACTTATAAAGGCTTAATAATTTATTAATAAGTAATTAATAATAATAGATTAATTTATAAGGTAGCTATAAGCTAGTTTATAAAGAGAGCTTTTTTTACTATTTATAAAAAGGCTAGTAATTTTATTTTTATTATTAAGATTATTATTATATTTTATTTTATTATTTATTAAGAAATAATCCCTTTAAATAGGCTTATTATAAAGGCCTATAAGCTATAATAGTCTAATAAGTTATTAATAAAGCTAATATCTAAAGCCACTTAAAGGCTATTATTAAGGCTTCTTAATATTATATTATAGCTTAAGGAATAGCTTTAAATCTTAAGTAAATACTATAAGGCCTAATTAGCTATTTAATAGTATTATAATTTAGGGTTCTAATTAAATTAAGCTAGCTAGCTTATAATAAAGGTAATATTAAATTAGGTTATAATTATTATATATATTAAGGTATTAACTTTTTATTAGTATAGATTAGTGCTTTTTATAATAGTAATGCCTTTATAGAGTAATAGCTCTTTTTAGACTATTAGGATCTTTATTTATAGAAGGGGTAATAGAGGCTTAATAAGTAATTAATAGGCTTTATTAATATATATAGATTATAAAAGCTATAAATATTAAGTTGCTTAATTATAGATAATTTTAATTCTTAGGAATTATTAAAGGGGGATATTTCTTTTTAAGTAGTATATTTTCTAGAGTTATTTAATTAGCCTTAATGCCTTAAATTTTAAGGATTTTAGGAAATAAAGGATATAATTATTTATATAGAAGAAGAAAATAATATTTTCTTTTTATTAATAGTAATCTTTATTAAGCATTTAGTAAAAGCCTATTATAATAAGGCTAATCTTAAAATAATACTATTAAAATAAAGGAGATTAATATAATCTATATAATACCTTCTAAAGCTTTAGGATTTTCTTATATTACTTATAGCCTAAGGGCATCTTTATAAAAATATTCTTATTTAAATTAATATATATAAATATATTAATTATATTATATTATAATATTTTATAATTAAAGTAATTAATTATTAATATAAAGGTTTTAAATAATATATTTATAAGGATTATAATATAAATATTTTAAGTATTTTTTATTTATTAATCTTTATATATAATAAGGTATACTTTAAGCTTTAGAAAATATTTATATTTATTAAGTTTATAAATATATATTTAATAATAGCTAAATATTTAGCGATTTTTTATTATAATATATATAATTTTTACCTATAATTTTAAGAGCTTATAATGCCCTTTTAAAGTATTATTCTTTATTAATAGGCTAGTATTAATATTTTCTTTATTATTAGCTATTTATTGCCCCTTTAGGCCTAAACTATTAATTAAGGCATAAAAGAATATAATTAATAATATTTAGAATAGAATTAATAAGATTTTAAATTTTATTTAAATATAGGAATTATTATTAGGTTAGGGAGGGATTAATAAGCAGTTAATATTATTTTAATCTTTAGGATTAAATAGTTTATTTATAATTTTATTATTTTTTTTATTAAATAATTAAGAGGACTATTAAGGAATCTCTTTTTAGGCTATAAATAGCTGCTAAATGCACTATTATATAGCTTTTAGATCTTCTTTTAGTAAATTATTCTAAAGGCTCTTTAAATACCTATTAAAATATTATTATTTATTAAAAGTAATATTTTAAATAATAAAGACTTCTTTTTTTAATAGATTTTATACCCTAAAGGAGTTATTAAAGGTATAGCTAATAAGGAAGCTAATTTAGGCCCTTAGGGCTAGTTTTTAGAGGCAGTTCCTTTATAATTAGGTATTTATAATAAGAGTAAAGGCTTTATATTTATATAATTATAAATATAATAAGTTAGGCTTTATTAAGCTATTAGGGCAGAAGTATAAATAGAAGAGCTTATAGGGGGACTTTTAGCCTTATTAAGTGGCTAATAAGTAATTATAGAGGTATATTATTACTTTAATTATCTTAGGCTATAAGTATTTAGGGAATTTAGCTATTGCTAATATAGTGCAGCTTTTCTATATAATAATTACTATAATGCATTTTGCATTATTATTTTAGGCCTATATATTAAGCACTAAGGGTTTATAATGCATTTTTAGGTCTATAATTGCCTTTATAATTTATAAGTATATAATTATAATCTTATTATTATATTTAAAGACTTTTATATTAGCTTTATATTAAACTTTAATTATTTTAATAAAGCTTATAATTATTAATTATATAATAAGTATTAAATAATTAGAAATATAATAATCTTAAATATAATTTATAATTCTATTAATTATAATCTAAATTAAGGTATAATTATTATATTTAACTTTTATTAAATAGAAATTAAGGGCAATTTATTTACTTAATTTAACTATAATATTTAATTTTTATTATATTTAGTAGATTATTTAGTAAGCTTTTACTATACTATAAGTATTATAATTTATTATTATAATATATTATAGGCCTTTTAGGTTATTTATTTTTAGCCTTATGCCCCTTAAGGCCACTATTAAATGCCTAAAAATATTAAGATTAAAATAATTAAGCTTTTAATATTAAATAATAAAATCTCCCTATAGGGGTTAGCAATAAGTCTATAATATATAGTAATGCCTTTAGTAAGTAAGTAGCAGCCTATTAATTATAAAAACTATTATTAAAATTACTTTTAATAATTAGGCTATAATCTCTTTAAATTTAAGGACTTATTAATTATAAATCTCCTAGACCTCCTTAAGGTGGCTACTATTAGTGCACTTTAGGCAGTTATTTCCTAGCTTTATATCCTACTAGAAGCCTCGCTTTCTTAGCTATATAAAGGAGATTAGGTTTATAGTAAGAGCTATATATAGGGCTATATTATATAATTTTATCCTCCTTAGTAAGCTATTAGCTAAAATAAGGGTAATCTTAGCCTTATTATAGCTATTAATTAGGGTTAATTTAGTGCCTATTTAAATAAAATTACTTATTAAAATAATATAGAGGTTTTATATATAATATATATCCCTAAAGATATATATTAAGGCTTTAGAATTTAATAATATAGAGTTCTTAAGTGGGTAGGGCTTATTAAGTAATTAGCCTATAATTACTATAAGGGCTAAGCTATAATATTTGCCCTAATAAGCTAATTAATAAGAGCCTTTTATTTTTATTTTTTTAACTTAATTAGTAATATTATTTATATTATCCTTAAGTCTTTATTTTATTTAGTCTATAATGCAGTCCTATAGGGGAAATTAATTAGGCCTCCTTTTTAGGAAGGTATAATAATACTTTATAAGAGGATAATTAAGTTGTAGGTAGGTAAGGCATTTAATTTCTAAGTGTATTTTAATGCTTAGATTAAATTATCTCTTGCTATTATTATAATGCAATTAGCCCTTATTTCCTTATTATTTAGGGATATTATTATAAAAAGCTTTTTAATTAAACCTAATTTATTTTAAAAAGTTTAGGTAATTAATAAGGGTTTATTAAATAGCTCTTAGGATAGTATTAGCCTTAAGGCTATTATTAAGAATCTAATCTACTTTTATTATATTATAAGCATTTACTTAAGATTTTAATAATATATATTATAGGGCTATAATTAGGTTAGTAAACTATTAAGCTACTATTTTAGCTTCTTATAGATTAATTACTTAAGCTTTATAAAGGGCATTTTCCTAATAGAGAACCTATTTATTTATAGCCTTATAAGTTATAAGGTAATAGGTCTTTAATATAATAATAATTTTATAGAATATTTAATATATAAATTATATATATTTAGCCTTAATTATATAAAATTATTTATAGAGAGTAGAAATTTAATTAATTAGGGATTTCTTTAGGAAATAATAATAATACTTAAGGGAATTAAAGATTAATTTTATAATTTAATTTTATATAATTATTATTTTCTTCTTTAGAGTTTTATTTCTCTTAATATAGTACTTAAAATTAATTTATAATATATTATATATTATAAGGCCCTTTATAATAAGCTCCTTAATTTATAAGGCTAAAATTACCTTATCTTTATTAAGCTCTTAGTGCAAATTAAGCTTTATTACTTTTATAGTTATTAAGCTATTAGTGCCTAATTAGTAAGAGCTTTACTTCCAAAAGGCTATAATATTTAGGGCAATTAAGTTAATTATATTAAGGATTAGCTTATTTTTAGCTTAAGGGTTAAAATATACCTAGAGGTCTTAGTTCTTAGCCTTTATTTATAAGGCTAAGAATTAGGGAATCTAGTCTTTATTAATATTAAGCTTAATAATTAAGGATATAATTATTATTGCAATTAATTAGCGAATATTAGGCAATTTATCTCTAATATAGTATTTAATTAGTATATATATTATATATATCTAACTATTAATTATTAAATAGCTTAATATGCCTTTTAATATGACCTTAATTTATCTATTATATTATATTATATATCTCTAACCCTAAAATCTGCTCCTGCCCCTATAGGCCCCCTTTTTCCTCCCTTCCTATAGCCCGGCGACCATTCGCCGCCCACCACGTGACCAGGCTGCGGGCCTGTTAATCACATGACCTTCTATGCATAAGGCTACGTATATGACCCAATTTAATAAATCCTTCCCCTTTATGCTAAAGCTAGCTAACTGCAGCTAGGCGCATAGACTAGCCAAAAATCCATTAATTAATAAAAATCCTCTAGGCCCTATAATTATTCATTTCCGCTAATTATTATTCTCCACTGCCACACTATCTTATATTATATAAATATTAATTAAATTAAATATTAAAATTAAAATTAAATTTAAAATATTAAGTCTATTAATATTAATTAAACCTTAATATATAAAGAGTATTAAAGTCTTATTTATAAAATAACTTAATTAATAAACTAGATATAGTTTTACTATAAGTTTTAGGGAGGAGTTATCTGACATACCTTATCCACTATTTAACATACTAAGTGTGGCGCAGCCACCTAACCCTCCAACACCCCATCTGCATTCAAAGCTGCCTAGCTACTGCAAGCCTGTGCAGTAGCTAGACTAAGGGCTATTGCGATAATAGCTGCTAGATTGACTGCTGCAAGCGGCAAAAAAGACTGCAAAGAAGGCTGCTATGGCGGCTACTGCGACGAGCGCTGCGACGGCTGCTGCGATGAGCGCTGCGACGGGCCAATGGCTGCTGGATTGACTGCTGGATTGACTGCTGGATTGACTGCTGGAATAGCTACTGCGACGGCTATTTTAATGACTGCTATAAGAATAACTCAATAGAGGTAGCCGGACTTAGAGGCAGACAATGCGGTCTTGCAGTGCAGCCACTCGAAATGTGGCTAGGGCCCCACATTTAGTATGTTAAATAGTGGATAAGGTATGTCAGATAACTCCTCCTAAGTTTTATTATATTTAGTAGATTTTAATCCCTCTTAAAAGGCTAGAAATAATATTAATATATAAAAAAGGAATATTCTAAATAATATATTAAAATATTCTTTTTATTTAAAAATTAATAAAGATTAAAATATAATTAGGAATTATAAATATTTTAAGGAAAAAAATAAAACTAATTAAAAATAACTAGTTTAATATTATTATAATAAGATTATAGGCATTAAGTATTTTATAAGATTAAATAATTATAATATTATACTACAAAAAAGGTCTAATAAACTAGAGAGAATTAATTAAATGTAATAAGCTAAATGTATTTTATTTTTATTATTTTTGCTTTCTAAAAACTATTATGCTTTAATAGAATATATTATTTTGCTAATTATAATAAATTATTAAATATAAATAATTTAAATAAAAATATATTTATAATAAAATTAAATCTTCATTAAAATATAAATCCTTATTATTATTAATATATTAAAACCTTAACTTAAAATATTTTATTTTAATTTATTCCTTAACTAATATTAGATTTATTTTAATTAAGTCTTATATTAAGACTTAATAGGGGGGTAAATCTAATAGTGCTTAAATATAGTTTTATTTAATATATTCTATTATAATTATATATATAAATAATATAAAAATAGCTTTATAAATATTTAGTAATTATAATAAGATATAAAATAACTTAATAATTATATTAATATTTTCTTATTCCCCTTTTTAATTATATAGCTTATAAATATAAATGCCCCTCTTTATTTATAGGGCTTAAATTAATATTAAAGTTTAATATAATATTATAGAATTATATATATAATAAGATAAATAATATATAAATAAAATAATTATAAAAGTAAAATAATAATTATATTATTATATTATATTATATTATAAATTTCTATTTAAAATATTTAAATTATTTATATAATTTTACTTATTTTATAAAAATATAAATAAGTTTAATCTTTTAATATATTTTATTATGGTAATATATCCTTAATTTAATTCCTAAAGGTTTAAAAACCTTTAGCTAATTTTATATTTATTAAAAGTATTATAATTATAATTCTTTATTATATAATTCTAAAAAGTAATTATATTTTTAAATTAAAATATAATCTTCTTATAGCTTGCTTTATGGTAAGGGATAAGCTGTTTCCTTATATACTTAAAATAGTTATTAATAATATAATTTTCTATTTTATATTTTATAAAAAACTCTTAAAGCTTTTTAATATTTGTTAAATTTTTATTCTAAAAGCAAAAAAAGTATTATATTTTATTATACTTATTTAGAAAATTAAATCTTTTAATATTAATTAGCTCTTAAATAAATACCTTTTTTAATTAGAATTCCCTTTTCCTTTTTAATTTAATTTATAAATATAAAATTATAATCTTATATTATTATTAAAGGTTATTATATTAATATAAATTAACTTAATAAAATTTTCTTTTTAAATAGTATAAAAGTTATAGCTATTAGCTATTTTAATCTTAATTAAAGAGTAAATATATATTATTAAATTAAGATTTAATTTTTATTATATTAATAGTATTAAAAAAACTATTTTTTATTTTAATTTTAATAAGTTTATATAAATAGGACTTTATTAAATAGACTTAATTATTTATATTATTACATAATTAATAGAGCTTAATCCTAATAAGTTTTATCTTTATAATAGTGTCTAATTTATATTTAACCTTTATATTAAGGCTATTATAAAGTTTAATAAATTAAATAAATTTTAAATCTATTTTAATCTTTTTTATTTTCTTAAGATTTATTATCATATAGGCTTTTAGATTAATAAATTAATTTATATAGTTTATAGCTTTTATTAAGGCTATATTTAATAAATATTTAAAAAAGGTATTTATAATATTATATTAAATCTATTAATTAATATATATTTAACATATTTTAATATTCTTATAATCTATAATTTATTAAAATTATAATTATATTATAATATTTAATAAAAATAATAAATAATATTAATTTACTTTTTATTATTTCTTTAATATTTTAATAAATAATATAAAAAGTTAAGATTTATATAAAACTTATTATAAGGCTTAATTTTTAAAGATAATATAGATATATATAATATTAAAGCGCCTTAATTTTAAATATATAAATAGTTTTATTTCCTATAAGTACTATTTATTAAAAAATAAAAATATTTTTTATTTTCTTTTTTTAATTAAATTTAATTAAATTTTATATTAATAGAATATAAATATAATAAAAGTTATAAATTAAATAAATCTTTATTTAAAATATATTATTAAATCTAAGAAATATAATTATAAATAGGATTATATTAAATAAAAGATTATTAATTTTAGAAAAAATAAATATTTTATTAATAAAATATTCAATTAATAAATTAGGATTTATTTTTATTTATACTTTTTAAAAGAAATAAATTAATATCTTTATAGCTAATTACTTTAAAATTATTTATTTTTAAATTTTATTTTATTATAAAATTTATTTTTATAATTTCTTCTTTCTATTTAAATAATAATCCTAAATATTTATTCTATTAAAATATTTAAATAAAAATATATAAAATTATATAATTATATAAAATTAAAGAAATTTTAATAAAATTAATTATATTTATTAATATTTATTAAAAAAGATTAAAATATTATAAATAAAAAGATAATATTAAATAAAATATATATTATTAATATTTATAATAAGCTTTTTCTTTATAAATATATTAAATTTATATTTAATTATAAAATATTTATTAATATATTATAAATATAATAATAAAAAATAAAATAAAAAATTATTAAAATTAATATTAATATTAATATTTTTTTATTTATATTTTTATTAAAATTATAGTTAATAAATTTATAATAAATTTAAAAAAATATTTATTTATAAAAAAGAGTAAATTTTATTTATAAATCTTTTAATAAATATTTAATATTTATTTAAAAAATATTATAATATTTTCCTTTAAAAATATTTTAAAATAATTATATAAATTAATTAATAAAAATTAATAATAATTAAAATTAATATTTATATTAAAATTTATTTTATTTTATTAAATTCTTTTTTTATTTTTTTTATTTTTTATATATTAATTTTTATAATTTTTTTATTTTTTTTTTTAATAATCCTTTATTGAAATTTCTAATATTTTATTTAATAATATTTAAATAAATATTAAATTTAAATAAATAATATAATAATTATTTTATTATTAAATTAAATAAAAAATATTTTTAAATTAATTAAAATTATAAAATAATAATTTAAAAATAAAAATAAAAATTAAATTATTTATAATAAATAGCTTTTTTAACTTTAAAAATATAATAATAATTAATATATAATTAAAATAAATAATATTAATTAAAATATAAATAGCTTTTAATAATATTTTAAGATATATTAGTAATTAGGGGGCTAAAAGGGCTATAAGGAGTAGGTTAGTATTAAGATATAATAAGGAAAATAGCCTCTAAAAGCAGCACTATAAATATCTAAGAATGCATCCTTAACCTCCAAATATAGAGGTTAATTTCCCATCGCCCTATACTTTCGGTATAAAAAAGCATACTATTGCCTGCGAGGTTTCTTCAACGGAACCCTTTACGATCAAGCAATTGACTGATTGCGCCGGTGAGTGTCCCGATGAATCCTGCATCCCGAAGGACGAGAGACGACACTGACCGTTTTAACATGAAGTCAAGGAAAGGGGCGGTTCCTTGTCCATTGACATGCAGTTCATATACCACCTCTTGCACAAGTCAGGTTTGAGGTTCAAGACGACCCCGTCTGCCCACTACGAATTAGACCTGTTCATCCAAGAGCAATGGGAGCAGTCGGTCAAAAGGAGCTTCGAGGGGACGGAGGCGAATGATTTCAGTTTTCGCTTGCCCCGAAAGGCTCTCTCTCGCATGTCAGTGCTGTCACAGGTTATTGCATTGGATAACTTTACTCTCCCTCGGTGAGTCTCTTCCACACACCGCCATGGGAAGCAATACCTAATTAATTACCGCATCCAACCAGGGACTTGCTTCGCTCATGGTTCGACGACGTGATCAAGTCTATTCGGCAAGCTGTCACCCTGCAGGAACTCAAGCTGGAAGAACAAGGAACGAACCCCCTCAAGGTGTGTGACATACAGCTTCAGCCTCTTCCATCCCATTCTTTACTAACAGCTAGGTGCAGCAAGTCTTGCTTCTTGGGGGACTGACCTCGTCGCCATACCTTCGGAGCCAGTTTGTTGGCATGAGCAACGGGCCCAGGTTCCAATTCAATGACGACACGTGAGTGGCTGGACTTGTGGACATGGAATTGCAACTGACTCAAATTAGGTTCGTTAAGACTGCCGTGTCAAAGGGGGCTGTGGTGGTGCTTCTCGGTCAGGCAGAATTCCATCCAATTCAGCTATTTCTGAGCGCTCCCCCCACTCCATGAATGCCAGATACGAAATGGAGTAGTGGACGCGCGCTGGAATGAGCGCAAGGAGATTCGGGGTCGACAGGAGGCAAGTCTCTCGAGTTGGAACTGGACGGGCTTTGTTCAATGCCCCTTTTTTCATCCCACACCCCCTTATTTCTGTGTTTATTTCTTCTTCTTGCTCTGCTTGCGAACATCTAAATGCCACATTACCCATCATCCAAGAGCCTCGAGATGGCGAACTCAACCGTGAAGAAGCCTTGTGACGGAGGTCGCCAAAGAAATGCATCGTACTCGATGCCTAATAAAGTACGAGAATAGCCGACATCCCGACACCAAACTCAAATCATCCTCCGCCCTAGTGCGTCCATGCACAACTTGTCAGTCCATCTCTCAGCACCTCTCCATCAACGCTGCACCTGCGCAAACGCGTCTGTGACCTCGGCTTGGGAGCATATGGAGGAGCTGTAGGACCGGGAACGTCATCCATCTCCACGTGAGCACCGTCGAATGGTCATGTGGCCTATGGCCATGGCGGCGAATCCTTCTCAACGGAAATGAAGAGGGTGACTGGGTGTTCGGGGCTCTGGTCAGTGGAATTATGGGCTCACTGCCACCTGACACCCAAGACGCAGAATCCATGTATATTGACGTCCAATTTAAGCGTCGGATTGCTGCAAAAATATCCGTTTGGATTGGTCTTCCCGCTGTAACACCACTTATCGCTCAATCAAGCTAGAATCAATGGGAGTTCTAACAAGACCAATAGCCCCTTAGACAAGTACTTGGGTATATGTATGTCGATAGACAGATAGATATGCCTATTAGAAGCTCACATCAGATTGTCAGACTTGGAATAATTCCATGGGGCCGTAATAATCCTCCATCGCGAAGAGATCCGGTTCAGCATCCTCGACAGATGGGGCCTGCCTATCGTGCCACGGAGGGATAATGCGCTGGTCGCTTCCCTCTGCAAAGGCCCCGGTCACGGTATTGCGATGAAATTTGGCATCACTAAACCCACTGGCTTAGAGTCTTTCGACCCAAAGAAACACATCGACCTCGATAAATGTACCATTACTATCGACACGATCGCAACCAAGATGGCGATGTGGAACTATCACCGGGACTCGTGGCCAGAAATCCGGGCAAGCCTCGCCAGCGTGCCGCTTCGCCATCCCCTCTTGCTCTTCGCATGGTGGAGTTTCCATGGGGTAGTCGAAAGGGAGGGCCATGACGGACAACCAAATTTGGAGCCTCGTGACCGGTGAACTGTTGCCTCATGTTCTGAGATGGTCAAGCTTCAACACAGCCAGATTAGCGTCGGGGAAAATCTGGCGTACTGGCGGAAGAGTACGCCATAATGACAACAGATGGCTGAGCCAGATGTTAATAAGATTTCGCAATAGATATAGTGAAAAAACACCAAGAATTTAATGGCGAGACGCACGTGCTAATTAGAAGTAAAGGTACGATTAGAGAGTTGGAGGTAAATTACTGAACGGTCCGTCCGACCATGTCTATCCCGCCCCTGAGCTTCGCCCCAATAGAGCCATGGGCAGCTCCCATGAGTCCTCGGTATATGTCATCAACCATGGCAGGCTGCTTCTTTCCTTTAATTGACTCAGAGGATATCGACATTGCGCAACCTCAGTTCCGACACCCAAATACCCCCATTTCCCCCAGCTCCGCGTCATTTCCGGTCGGCGATGACCCTTACTTGTTCCGTCGAGATCCTTGCTGGTGACGTGGTTAACGTGGGTATGTTGTAACTTACCATATAGTTAACTAGTGTGGTTTGAGCGGTTAAACCAACGGCTTTTCTGGGTACAGAGATAGGTTAGGGTAAGGCGATAGCTTGAAACGTTTAGAAATATAGCTCATTTGGCGCTGGGTTGGTCGGTTGGTTCGAATTATAAATATCTCGATTGTATGTATAGAGCTTGCGCTGCTCTCGCACAACGATATTGAGGTTATCTGGATAACCTGCTGCGAACTTCTGGATGTGCTCGAACTCTCTTTACTTCTTTACATACTGATTAACAGTAGATTTCCTAATAATGGAATCGAGGGGTACGACCTCCTTCTGGATGTCGGCAAGGATCGACAATTACTTGGGGAAATGATGTAGTTCTTTGAGCGTACTGATAAGTTGCTGGTAGGTCGGCTCATCTACCCATAAGCGGCATCCCGCTGGCATTTCCGCTGGCATTTCCGCTAAGCTTCGTGATGCCCTCCTTGGTTCTTCGCTACAGGTGTACTGTAGTATTGTCCTCACTTGGTTACTGTTGGATTAGGCAACTACAACCCAAAGCCGCGCCTTTCGAAGCAAGGCAAGACCTGTCAACTTATCAAGTAAGGCGAGTAGCGGCCTGGACTAGGTTGATGCAGTGCTACGAGCGATGAGAATGACGTCATGGAAATGGACGAAAGATCAATTGATCACTGGCATAGTCTTCTGGCGGGGGAGGGCGGGCGAGGAGGTGATGGTGGCCTGGAGGAATGCCCAAGTGCCCAACCGTTGATAAAACAAATAAACCCGTCGTAAAGCCGTGTGCAAATGCGGAACTCGCACAAACGGAGACACATGGACTTGCTTGAGGCACTCGTTGTTGATTCTTGGCGGCGGGGACCGATGCGGAGGAGAAACCACGTCAAACGATTAAGCACACCAGTTCGTAAAGAGGGCCAATTAGGTTGCCATGGTTGACTATTGCCGCTGGCGCAGGAACCATGTCGAGTCTGAAGGAGCGTCAGAACATCAAAGGTCGATTGGAGCGCAAGTTGCAAACTGTCGGTCAGTTCGTCAGAGAGTGGGCAGGCGTTCCGGTGCGATCCAACCACTTCTCCAGCTTCTCCAACATCCTCTTCTCCAGGATCTACAGCACAGTATCCGAACGTCATTGTAGCATTATCCCCGTGGAGAGAGCCCACATAACGCATCACGTTTAAGTCACCCTTGTCCCAAGGCCCACGAAAAAGTCCCACAAGGTCCAGCGCGTCTCAAGGCTTCCTTGTCGATCGTCTCAGTCTCATTCAGAGTCAGCGAGAAGGATGCCATTGCCAGTGCTTCACACTTCTTCTTCTGGTATGTGGACCGGGCGCTTCCGGTTCCCCTTTTCGCTCGGGACAATGTACATCCTGAAGAAGGTGGCTCGCCGAGTCAGAGACAGGAGACTGAGCGGCGTATCAAGAGTCAGTCCATGAGACCCTTGGTCATTCATGATTCACAAACCATGCAATGATGCAACTCCAAGTCTGGCATCCCCGGTAGACATGATCTTCCAGTGTCTGAGGGCCCGCATTGTCTGAGGAACAGGGAAGACAAATACAACGTGAGAGGTTCCTTCGTGACGATTGTGGTATTTAAGCATTGCACTTTCCATCGCGTTATTTTTCGACTGCATTTGATGTGCATGAATCATAAGTGTAACTCCGTTAAACACAAGTCCCTATCAAGATGAGGTCCTGGTTCGGTCGAGGCAAGAAACTGCAACTGGCGGTCACGTCGTGTTGCCTGTGCGCCTTTGTTCTCTACGGCTACGATCAGGGTAAGCCATCACCTCCAGAATCTTCCTCGCTGCCTCCGAGCTGACCGTGACCGATCAGGGGTGTTTGGTGGTATCCTCGAAAACGAGGACTGGCTGAAGCAGTTCAACCACCCGGGCGACACCTTGACCGGTTTCATCACGGCGAGCTACAACCTCGGCTGTCTTCTGGGATGCTTTGCCAACTTCTTCGTCGGGGAGAGGCTCGGCCGTCGACGGACCATCTGGCTCGCCATGGGCTGGATCATTGTCGGCGCGGCTCTGCAGGCGTCGGCCTTTACTCGAGCGCACCTCATCGTGGGACGCATCGTGACGGGGCTGGGCACAGGGTTGAAGACGTCGACGGTACCCATGTACGCAGCTTCAACATGTGTCAAGATGGACACTGACAAGTGCGCCCTAGGTACCAATCTGAGCTGTGCGAGGGAACCAAACGAGGCCGCCTCGTCTCGGCCGAGGTCATGTTCGTCGGCATCGGCATCGCCTTTGCGTACTGGTGGGACTTCGCCTTCAGCTTCGTCGGCGGCGCCTTTGCGTGGCGCTGGCCCATTGCCTTCCAAGTCGTCTTCGCCTTCTGGGTCATCGTCGCCGTCTTTGGCATCCCCGAGTCGCCGCGTTGGCTGCTGAACCACGGCAACCGGCAAGAGGCCATTGAGGTGCTGTCGGCCGTCTACGACAAGCCCCTCGACCACCCGGACATTGTCGCCGAGGCAAACGCCATTGAGCAGGCGCTGGCGATTGAGGCCGAGGCCGAGGGGAGCACGTCTTGGGCTTCGACCTTTCGACAGGACAAGGTCAAGACGCGTCACAGAGTCTTTCTGGCCTGGTTCGTCCAGTTCATGAACCAAGTCGGTGGTATTAACCTGGTGGTATACTACATTCTCAGTAAGATATCCCCTTTTCGTCTTTTCATGCTGTATGTTAGTCGAGTCAACTAACACGTGGAAGCTGTCCTGCAGAATAACGTGGGCCTCGAGCACAGGCTGGCCCAAATCATCGCCGGCTGCATCCAACTCATGTTCCCCCTCGGATCTCTCATCCCATCTCTTGCTCTCGACCGGATGGGCCGTCGAGTCACCATGATGTGGGGATCAGCAGGGCTCTCCTTGTCCATGCTCCTGGTTGCCGCCCTGCTCTCCCAGTCCAAGGGAGACGACGGGAAGACGTTCGCGTCGGCCTCGATCGCCTTCTTCTTCACCTACATGTTCATCTTTGGCGCGAGCATGAACTGCGTGCCCTGGGTCTATGTGCCCGAGATCCTTCCACTGCATGCCAGGACGAGGGGGACGGCCATTGGCGTCAGCTCAAACTGGCTCTGGAACTTTACTGTGGTGCGTATTCTGGCCATGAATCATGTAATACAACCTGCTAACCTTATCAAGGTCATGATTACGCCCATCATCATCAATCGTCTGCAATGGAAGGCATACCTCATCTTCATGGCGACAAACCTAGTCTTCGTGCCCATAATCTACCTGTTCTTCCCCGAAACGTCAAACCTCGCGCTGGAAGAGGTCGATTACATCTTTGCCTCGGACGAGAACCCCGTGGCCGTGGCCCAAAGGATGCAGACGGAGTTGGCTACTCATGGCAAGCTGGACGTGGAGAGCCATGTGCGGGAGAAAGGACACGGCGGGCTTGTTGGCGAGGAAGGGGAAAATGTCGAGCATGTGGCAAATGCATAGATGGTCTTATGAGCTCACCTCAAGGTAGTTGAGCGAGGACGGCCCCCTGGAGGCAGATGAGTAGAGCTTCCATCCACGGGAGGCGTTGCTCGATTTTCTTAAGAGTTACTGAGAAAGGCTGTACATGTGAAGGAGGACCGGTGAGATTAATGTGTTTTATATACTTGTATATACTTGGGTTACAGTGGTAAGCCACACGCCCACACGGTCTCCAGCTTGAGGTACTCCTTCTCTTCCCACATCATATCAGAGTCATACTCTCTGGAATCTTGCCGGCAATCCATGAATCTACCCCCCCGGTCTTCTTGGAGCGCCAACTCAGCGGGCAATGCTCAAACATGCCTATCCGCCTGAAAGTTTTGCTTCCGTTGCCGCAAGCCTGGAGAACAAGTCCAGCAATATGCATGCCGCTGTCGTCTGGAGCGGAATCTACCCCGTCGCCGATTTCGGTGCTTCCTGGATCAGGCTGGCCCATCTCCCTGTCGTTCGCCCTCTCCTCCATTTCAGACTCTGTATAACCGCGGATGTGCCATCCCATGATGGGGAGCAGTGCCACGTCAAGAGATCCCGCCGACCCGTCTGCGTCAACGTCAAGTCCCATCCACCTATCCTGCCACTCCCCGTCTTCAGGATCCCACGGGTGCGACCAAACCGTCTCCGAGAGCCACTCCGGTCGCCCCGAGAGCGCACGCGTCACATACCGCGTCGGATACCCCCTCAAGACGAGCTCGGCACGTCGCACCTCGCCCGTGTGCCTCGTCGGGTCCACCATCTCGACCCGTTCAGACACCACTTCGGCCAGATACGTCGCCCGCGGCCTGTGCGGGATGCCGCTGTGCATGGTGAGGAAGAAGTTCTCCGCAGCCTGGCAGTAGAACCGCTTGAACGGTCGCTGCACCGGGCCGTCGAGGGACGCCCAGCTGAAGCTCGGAGCACGGTATTCGGACGGGCGCGAGGCCGTTGTCGGTGCGAATGAGCTCCAGAGGAGGTCGTCTAGCATGAACTCGCGCCACAGGCTGGCAAAGCAAGTCAAGCCTGTGCGCTGCTGGACGACGTCGATGACGCCGGCAAAGGCGACGAGCTTGTCCTTGGAGAAGGTGAGGCTTGTCCTCGAGTACGAGCTCACGACGTCGTACCAGTAGGCGAGAAACTTCCACATAACCCATGGGTGAATCCTCGTAAAGTCGGTTACCTTTAGGTGGACGGGGAAGCTGAATCTCCCCTGGCCCACGAGGTACAACCGACGATTCACGAGGGCCTTCATCATCGTCTCCCCACTGCCAGCGGCCAGTCCTTCGCCCGTATCGCCCCACGGCCCGTCGAGTTCGAAGCCGTCGACAAAGACCTCGTCGGCTCGCATCGAGGCACACTCCCAGTAAAGACCAAACCTGCCGAAGTAGAGCATGCGCTTCCCGAGACAGCGCTCCTGCATGACCCATGCCCGCTGCAGCAGGGGCGATAGCGGGAGGCGCTCGTTGTGGAACGGCCAGACTCGTCCGTACCACGCCGTGAGGCTGCCGAAAGCCGTCTTCGGCAGCACGCATGGCCAGTAGCCGAGGGCGTTGTAGTCAAAGTAGCAGCCGTCGTGGCTGTTGCGCGCTGCGAGGGCGGCGATGGTGACGACGCCGTGCGAGTACACCTCGGACATGCGCGAGGCCTCTTGTCGCCAGTCCGAGACTGAGTCTTGGATTATGCACAGGGAGTCTATCCATAGATACCGGATGCCTAGCCGCCGCGTTATATCGATGGCGTGACGGTACGTTGCTGGCAAATTCGACACCTCAATGCACCCCTTTTCGAACTTGTCTAGGTTATCCTCTTTTAGCTTCAGGACATCAGCGCCGCCCCAACAGTGACTCAAGCACGCGTACTTGACTGTGCCCATGTTGCCCGCTGAAGATGTGACGCGAAGACGCACCGTCTTGGACCGGCTGAGGTCAAGCAGTCGGGTGGGCGTCGGCCAGGTCTTTGCATTGCTCGATCCGCACATGGTGTGATTTGTTCCAAAGTAGCTCCTCGTTTGGCACGCTTTGATCCATTTCCTGGCCTGGGAGATGGTTTGGCTCGATGCTGTGCTCTTTCTCGACTTGGTGAGGCCGTTGCAGCTGAGCTGAAACCGGATCGCGCCTGGGAAGGTTAGCAGAGTGTTTCGAAAATTCGAACAATACGTGACCCCCCGGAGCGATAGGGTCAACTTGCCTTCTACGGCATCGGTCGGCCATATGCATAGCACGCTTCTGAGCACTGGAAGCTCCTTGGGATGGCTTCCAGCGTACAATGCAATTCCCGCAAACTGGTAGTTGCTTGTCTTGCGCTCGGGGTCGTCAATGAAGACGCGCGCGAAAAGTTGGGACGACTTCTTCTGCATCTGCTCGCGGGCCTTTGCTCGGGATTCCTCAGTCAGTCGCTTTTCCTCTTGGTCCACTTCCGTCTTGAGGCCGTATCGCTCGAGCGAGAAATGGTGCCAGAGCAAACTGCACAAGTGGCAACCCGCTGTGGCCGACGTCTCGAGCGCGGCTGGTGTCGCATGGTGAGGGACTTCATTCTCAAACACGTACGGCAAGTCGTCGTTCCACTCGTTTGCGTCCGTCATGCGCTGCCTCCACGGGAACTTGGCTTTGTCTGCCGCGAGGGCGACCTTGTTCTGCTTTGGACCCAAGAAGAAGGTCGGCTCGTTGAGAATCACAGACTGGCTGCATACGCGCGCGCAGGCAGCGCAGACCTTTTGCAGAGCGCATGTTTCGTTAACGGATCTGTTACTCGAGAGGAGCTGCTTCTTGGCGGCGCTCAACTGGAGCATGTTGGAGTTGGGAAAAAGATTGAGGCCGTGTGATTGGGAAGACATCACTCGGGACCTGTTTGATAATTGGCCCCCAACGATTAGCGTCTTAGCCTACCTATTCATGGTGTGGCGTTGGAGGCCTGTCCAGCTGAAGAGGCGGTGGTTGCTCTAAATGCTCACGCACTGCCTGATGTGGATTGGAAATGTAAAAAAGGCGAAGCCATTTGCACCTATTCCCTGTCCATAATGAGAGACAAAACAAGTTTATAGTAACAAAGATCAAGGAAACGCGAGTACGGATAAACTCGATGCAATCAAGACGTGTGTTTGACTCTGGAGAGAACGATAGAACACAGTGTGGATACAGTGTGTACAGCTTTTAGACACCGTGACTCAGCCCATGGATTTTCTTCCAGTTTTGAGAGTTCGAAGTGGTCACGTCGCACACGTTTGCTCACATATACGTGTAGTGACATGTGTATATCTATAGCGTGGACGGGTTTCTGGGTAGCGAATAGGGCCCGCCCTAGAATATATCTTCCTAACCTCTCGCTGTTCAATATCGCTGGTCTCTTAGCAACTTCGTGCTGGTAGACCCATCTTCCCTCTCCTGCAAGCTCGACCCGGCCGGCAGTCGAGTGTGATGAAGAATGGGCAAGGCCACGTCCGAAGCCGGTCCCGCGCCCGCCCAAGGGCCGACCCCGATGCGATCCGTTGCCGCCCGCAGCAACCAGAACTTGCTGTCCGTGTCCCTCGCGTCCTGCCGCGCCTGTGCCCCGGCGGTCGCGTGGAAGCGTCGACAGAGTTTGACGCAGGGCTCCAGGATGAGGCTGGTCAAGATGACGGCCAGGCTGAGCGCGATGACGAGCATCAGCCGGAAGAAGCGAAAGTTTTGGTAGCGGCCGGTGGTTGTGAATTTCTGATTGTGACAATTCGTTTCTGCAGCATCTCGAAGGGGCTGGGGGATCTCGTCAAGTGGCGTAAAGATGAGGTAGAATCCGTAGGTGAGAGGGCTAGTCAGATCAATTCGACCGAGATAGCGGAGGATATGGGCTTGTAAGAGTGCGAGCCCGGTTTGAAACCACAGCTGAGCCTCCTTCTGCCACTGGTTCGACGGTAAGGGTGTTGACCAGATATCACTATACGTCTCATCTCTCGCCAACAGACCTATGCCAGCCGAGTCAGAAAGTGCTCATCCTTTGGTGGGTAAATATTTAACTTACCTGCTGCCCCTAGACTCCCAACACCGAGATGGGAAGTAAGAGTAATACCAAGAAGCATCAAGGTCTTGTTGACAACTGTTTCCTGGTTGAGGTTTAGTCCCAAGGCCTGGCTCTCCCCAATTGACGCCCCCCCGTTGGTGAGATTGGTGCATTTCCCGTTCTGCGGATTGCAAAACTGCATCTGGTCGAAACATGCCATTGTGTTGAAAACATTGTCGGGGAAGTGGCGGACTTTGCCGTATAGCGTGGCCTGCTTGGTTGCTAGGAACAAGGGATCATGCACTGGCGCTTCATAGTAGACTGAGTTCTGGTTGATAAAACAAATCGTCAAATCTACATCGTTACGGTCAAACGGTTCAGCAGCCCAAGCAAGCGCCTTGCCTGCCCCGAACCAGAATCCGCACCTGGAAGGGTTCTGAGTAACTGGTTACCTCGGAAAAGACGGACCACTTACCACGCCGAATAGCCGGATAAGAAGTGGCTAGTATCGTTGAGATTCCACAGTGAATAGAATTCCCGTCTGGTCAAATTCTGATACTCGACACGAACCACACCGTCTGTTACGGTGGTGGTAGTCAGGTCCGTTACGTCGACGGGCGAACACGTCATGACCTTTCTGATCTGAACGCGGTCCTCGGCGGGCGCGTTGACTCCCAGGTGATGGTGAGAGTCCATCAGTCCAGTATCCCAAGTCGTGGCAGTATTGTTCGCGGTTGCATTCTTGCCCAGGCATCTGTTCTCTCCCTCGAACGGACATGGGACCGACGTTGCGGTGGACGGAAGCTTCTTGATGGGAAATCTCGAGTTTTGAATCGACAGCGGCGTCTCATTTCCGTAAAACCACTTTGCATACAGGCGCGCGTCCATGGTGTCCCTTGAAATGATGGCCAACTTCTCCGCATCCGGAGTTTCAATCAAGACTTCCTGGATAGCCGTCATGTTGAAGAACCAGCCGCCGCAGACGTCGGGTTTGGCGAGGACCACAACTTGAGAGTCGTTCTGAGCCACCAGGCCCGAGACAAAGGTGCCGGCGAGCGTAAAGAGCGTGATGCAGAGGGTTGCGAGGGCGGCGACGGGGAAAACCCGTCGGAATACCCCTTGGGAGGATGACCTGAACCGGTCCATGAAGATGGAGAGGCTGTCCATGATTGCTGATGCCGGCGTGACGCTGTTCCGCAGAAGCACCTGGGTTTCAAGTCGAACGGGGTCGAATCGGCCTTCCTTGCGGACCTGGAATTGATGGAAGGTGTAGGCAATGATTGTCCACAGACATGAGCCCGCGAGAGACACCATGAGAGCCGTGGCCGAGATGAGATAATTCCCCCATCGCGATGGAAGCGTGAGAGTGAGTTGGTTCACTCCTTCTTTGGAGTAGTCCCTCCAGAGGCCAATGAAGACGGACGGTTCTACCGACATGGCGACGGAAGGACGAGGGAGCGGGAGAGGGGGGACGCTGTCACGCCGGTCTTGGACCTCCCGGCGGACCGTCCCGTCGGCCTTTTATCATCGTCTTGCTCGGTGGAATGCAGCAACACGAACTTAAGCATGTCTCACGGTTTGGACTGCTATTGACGGAAAGGCCCGCCATGTTACAGTCAGCGCCCATAAAAGTCTGACTATACATATGTAACAACCATCGACATCGGCACTGCGCTGGGGATTTGCGCCGGGGAAATCCCTGTCGGCGACCGTCCGATGGGTTCTTTTGCCCCGGGACTTTCGTGAAACGATTGGGAAGAGAGCCGGAGCCGAAAGCGTGCGCCCGAGGCGCGGGGGTCTTATTTATACCCACGGCCCTTTCGGAAGCTGCACGTCGCTGATGAGGGAAACATGGAGCGCTCGTTCTCCGAAAACATTCCCATAAAAGCTCTAGCAAGAGCCATAGTAAGCCCTAGCGCCGGCATCGTTTTAGCTCAGAGGCCTAACGTCCCTTTTTGCCGCCCTTTTTGTGTCTTGGCTGCCCGCATTTCAAGTTCCTTCAGCTCAACTGCCGATCGCGCCAATACGAAGGAGGTACGTGTGTATCCGTAACGTAATGGAGTGTGAGGATGCTACCGTGGCTTTGAAAATAGAATTGCCATAGGGCTGGACATGTCAGCACGGAGCCACCCGAGTCAAACCACTGGTATTTTTATGAAAGTTACTCTAGGTATCCCTGGCTTCACTGTCAGCATTGCAAATCGGGTACATGTTCCTGAGGGGCCGAAGTGTACTGCTCCATGCTCATTTGCCTTCATATCGGATGACTGCTACTTGGTGGCCTTTGTCGCCTTGCTTCTCATTATGCTTTAATGAACGTGACCGACATGACATGATGCAGGAGCCCAAGAAGTAGGGCTGAAGCGGAAAGACGTGCCCGCGGCCCGCGTGATCCTTCTAGTGTAGACTAGCTTCTAGCTTCTCACAAATGTGCCCCGCGTTCTAGAACGCCCCGAGATAAGCCCCAAATGGGTCGCGCCCCAGATGGCAATCGAGGCATATCTCAACGGCCTGCTTCAGAGGAGACTGCTTGACTGCCCACATAGGAGCCTAAGGATGGACCTGGCAAGGCACACCGAGAAATGGCGCCTAGTAGCAAAGGAGGAATTTGCCCAGCGAGTCTAGCCATCATCGTGCATGAGCTGAGAGCCGGGGCAGGCACTCGAATAGCCTCGTCTTCGGCTGACCGGCCTCTGCGGCACAGGAGAGACGAATGATTCGGTCACACGCCTTGAAAAAGGTTAACCGGCAGCGACTATCTGTGCACGTCGAAACTCAGGCCTTGGCACCTTTCCTGGTTGGGGTTGAATCGCCTTGGGTGGCTGAGAATCCTACATTTTGGGGGCGGAAGCTCCAGCTGCACGCATTCGTTTTGGGAATTACAAATCCAATGTGCATGTCTGCCTAGTCCTGATAAATGTGTTCTGGCTTAGTGATAAAGGGAGCGGTGCGGCAGTGCGGCCACATTTGCAGAAAAGCCCGCCTCCTCCCCCGCGATTGAGGCTGCAGACGAAGCACCAGACACTTCCCTGTGACACGGCATCAACAACACCCAACAATGGACGTCGTTTCCGTCTCGGGGGACTCCGGCTACGAAGCGGGCTTGGAGGCCGCGCTGGAGAAGATGGTGGTCGCCGAAGAGGTCAAGGAACTTGCAGACGAAGCCGACGCTGTGCAGTCGTGGCCGCAGCCGAGCGAGGACTTGTGAGTGCCGAGGAGGACTGGCCGCATGTCCACACGCACACATGCTAACCGATCAGTATCCTCGAGCAGGTGCAAAAGAACAGATACAACCTCCGCTGCCGAATATGCGCGGAGACAGGGCGGCCCTCTGATTTGATCCTCTGCAGCGGCTGCGGCGCCGCTCATCGACCTGCCCACCGACGCTGCCTCGATGCCTCGCCGGACCACCATCCCGACGACGAACCGACCATGTTCGGAGACGCCTGCGAGGACATCGACTTCCGGGACTACGTCTTCACCACGTGGCTGCTCGACGCGAGAGCCATCGACAAGGACAAGACGTCCCTGCACGTCGACGACCTGTGGTCGACGTGGTTCGGAGTGCCTCACGACCAGGAGGGCCCGTGTCCGAAGCTGTGCATCTATCCGCGGCTGGAGCGGCTGCTGGACAATGTCGACGGCAGGCCGGCGCGGCAGTACCCGAGCCTGATATCGTTTGTTGGCGACACCGGGTCTGGCAAGAGCACCCTTATCCGCGCCCTCATTCGCATGCTGGAGCCTCGTTCCATGAGCCAGTATCGCGTTCCCGTCCAGGGAGCCTCTACGGATGGCTTCGACTCCACGAGCAGCGACGTGCATCTCTTTGCGGACCCTCGCACCATTTCTATCGCAGTGCCTCGATTCTTTGTCGGTACGACAACATGTCCCCATTGATCTCTCAACGCTGCATATTGACCTCATCCCAGACTGCGAAGGCTTCTCCGGCACCGACACGCCTGTGTCCCGCCAGCTGATTCTCGACGCCCAGAACCCGGCCGTGTCTCAGCCTCTGCGTGACGGCACCATGCGGAGCAACACGGCCAACGCGAAGCAGATTGCCGACACCTTCGCCGAGCACGCAAGCTCGGCCTCGAGCCGGGTCGACTTGAAATGGGGGCAGATCCTCGCACCCGTCGACAGCCTGGGACGACACCCCGCATACGGACGCAAGGTGTCTGGCCAGGTCGATCCCAAGTCGAGGAGCACCGTGGTTAAGAAGCTCTATCCTAGACTTCTCTACGCGTTTTCAGACGTTGTTTGCTTTGTTACCAACAACTCAAGGTGAGTGGACTTGCAAGTGTCGCTCGAGATGGGTTCTAATTCGGGTCCAGAGCATCGCAGGATATTCTAGAGCGAATGTTTGCCTGGGCTCGGGACGGTCATGAGAAGACACTCAACCAGCGAGTCCGACCAGGTTTGATCATTATCCTGAACAAAATGTCCGTCGACGCCCACGACATGCTTTCCTCGGTCGAGACGGCAACCAGACAACTGCTCGAGAGCTTCCAACGGTCCACGCGCTTCCAAGAGCTCCAGCGCAAGTGGAAGGCGAGGGGCAGGATCGTCAACACGGCCGAGGAGCTGATCCTCTGCTACTACGAGTCCTTCCGCGTCATCTCGATCCCGCAGCACACGCCCAGTTCGCCGGCGATTGTGAAGGGCATCTCGGGCCAGGTCAAGAGCCTGTACTCGCAGATCGTCTCCATGTCCGAGGAGATTCGCACCAAGCGCCAGTCGCTGAACCTGGACCTCGACGTCTCGAGCCTGAACGCCTACCTCCTGCGGTCCGCCATGGCCTTGGGGCGGGACTACCACAACTCACTCGACTTCCACGAGCTGTCGGACGGGGATTCCGCCTTGCCCAGGCGATTCAGTGAGCACCTTCTCCAACTAATGTCCAGAATGTCCAAGATTAGGCACTTTGACACGAACCAGGCCGTCGGCGGAGAAGCGGAACTGGTTCTCCAGTTGACGCCCTACATTGCCGCTTGCATCATGGCCCAGATTGACCACGGGGGCAACCAAGGTGAGCGTGTGACGCTTGGCATCAGCTTCTCATGCTAATTCCTCTGTAGAACAGGTTCAGAAACGCAAAGACACCCTCGTCGATGAGAGTCGGCGCGGGCTCGAGCAGTTTCGCAACCGCTCGTGGCGATGCGAAGCCAAAGACTCGAGCGGACAGCGCCGGTGCAAGAACTACTTCGAGGGCCACGACAAGGGCCACCAGTTCGACGCCAACATCTACGACCCGACCCTGTCCGCCGTGTCCATCGAGAACGTCGCCGTCGGGCCCTACCAGAGCTCGTACGACCCAGACGCCTTCGTCGACCAGCTGTGGGAGGAGCTCTCCCGCATCCGCACCCGCGAGCAGGCCATGGAGAAGCTCGCGTCAGCTGCGACGGCGTGTGGCGTGGCGGGGGTCACGACGCAGCGGACTTGCCTGTCGTGTCTCTCCAACACGCCCACAAACATGCTTCCCTGCGTGCCGCAGCAGCATGGCGTCTGCGAGGACTGCATCCGGAGATACAACCCCATCACCGGGGAGGAGTCGTTGATCAAAATGAGCTCCTGCCCGCTGGGCTGCGCCCTTACTAGCACCCCGTGGACGATTCGTGTGAAGCCTCGAACCGTCGGGCCACGCATCTTGACACTCGACGGGTTCGTCCTTGCATAAACCAAAGTCCGTCGCGCAGCAAGAAATGTTAATGTTTTGTGTATAGGGGTGGCATTCGAGGTATCCTCGAGATCCTCATTCTGATCGAGATCCAAAAGGCCGTTGGCCTTGGAATCCGCATCCAGGAACTGTTTGATCTCGTGCTGGGCACCAGCACTGGTAAGTCGATCCGTTGTCACGGAAATTGAACAGTGCTAACGATGTGCCAGGCGGACTCGTCGCATTGGGTGTCTTTGAGCGGAACTGGAACCTCGACGAAGCCGAGAGGCAATTTCGTGAGCTTGCCCATGGCGCTTTTTCGTACCGAAAGGCTCTCGCGGTTCCTATTCTCTCCAAGATTGCCGAGCCGTTTTGTGACTACAAGTACAAGAGCTCTGGCATCAACAACGTTCTTCATAATAAAGTAGAATAAGACCCAAGATCTCGTCGAGAATACTTCAAGCGACGCCAAGTAGAACTACTTTATTGGGAAAGCTGATGAATCCTCGCTCTATGAGGGGGGGCAGAATTGGTGGAGCGAGTTAGGCTTGACGTGAGGACTGAGGCGGTGGTGCGAGAACCAGTGTGGCAACTTTTTCATATTCCGAAAATAATCCGGGGTTTTGAGAATGTCAGTAGATGTCCCTTCTGTTGTAAGGTGTCAGTTAAGTAACTGGAGTTAACTATACAGCTTCTTAAGTTAACCACTGGACCAGTCAGACTGACGACGGAATTGGCCGTGGGACGCACCATTTCCTCCAGAGGCAACTATTCGCTGCTGTGATTAGGAGAGAGCCTTGGGGGCAACCAGCCAGTTGCATTGCCACACATTACAGTCATTTCTGGCATGTACACCCCAGAGGGATTAGCTTGAAACGGCTTCTCTGACTCCGTGCAAAAGTCCGACTTGGAAGCAATGGGCAAGTCTAGCAGCGTATCTCTTCTTCATTGGGAAGTCGAAACATAAACGGCCGGAGAAGGCTCCAGTCGGGAGAGTATCCAACGCTCTCGGTAGAACTCGGGGGACTGGGGAGCCACCGAGTTCCCCAGACCGTGGAACTCAGGCCTGGAGTTTAGCACAACGGGACAGCGCCGTACCAGGGCATGTGATAGTGGTATTAATCGCTGGCGTCTCCTAGTTTGCGTCCGACTCTTCCCTCGTCGGTAGGAAGAACAGTGACCAAGCTAGACGAGCCGTCGTAACGATACGGCAATAAGACAACGGACCAAGGCGGCCCAATGTTCCTAAGCGATTACTTCAGCAGTTATGTGAATAGCTTTATCAGTACTAACTAGCCCGCCGCCCCCGTAATATCAGAGATGTTCCTTAGGAGATGAAATCTGCAGACCGAAAATGTTAATAGAGTAAGTGCGTAGAAGACTATTTATACGGTGAGTGATTTAGGACGGCGAGAACCTGCTTTGCAAACTCCGTAGTAACGGCGCTTCTATCTATAACCATAGCGTCAATCTTAACTTTCTAGTGTATAACCCCCATATAAAGCAACTTCTTACTCTAGGAAACCTCGAAAAGGGTATGGGCAGAATCGGGTGATACTCCTTATCTTACGAAGCCTTAGCAAGATGATTGTTGTTGTTATCTCACTGGGTGCAAACCCCTTGTCCTGACTATTCGTCCAACTTCAAAACTTCAATCTATCAAATTGCACTGCCTAATCTAGCCTACTCGCTGGGTTGAGTTAATGCCCCCGCCTGGTTCGATCATCAAAGTATATCAGAAGAAACCTATGCTTCATTCGCGCCCCTCGCCACAAGCATCCTAGCTAGCGGTGCATGTCCCTCTTGAAGTGCCAGAGCGAGCGGTGTGCGGCCATCATTATCTTTTGCTTCAATATCAGCGCCCCTGTCGAGAAGCAATGCGATTACTCCTAGCCCGCTCTGAAGCCAGATAGCTCGATGAAGCGGCGTTTGGCCCCCCTCATCCTTTGATTCAATGTCAGCGCCCTTCTCCAGAAGCATTCTGGTGATTGTCTCCTCTCCCTTGCTTGCAGCCAGTGCCAGCGGTGTGGAGCTGGGTGTATGTGTGAAGCCGGATGTGGTCCTCGACAGTCTCGACTCAATGTTTGCGCCCCTCTCCAGAAGCAGCCTAACGATTGTCTCGTTTCCATGAATTATAGCTAGGGTGAGGGGCGTGAAGCCGGACGTGGTCCTTGACTCAATGTTTGCGCCCCTCTCCAGAAGCAGCCTAGCGATTGTTTCGTTTCCTCCTCTTGCAGCCAGTGCTAGGGGCGTGAACCTGTCTGGGTATTCGGACATTGACTCAATGCTTGCGCCCTTTTCTAGAAGCAGCCTGGTGACTGTCTCTTGCCCGTTATCTACAGCTCGTGATAGCGGTATCTGACTATCGTCTCTGTGTGACTCAATGTTTGCGCCGTTCTCTAGAAGCAGCCTGACCAGTCCCTCATGCCCCGCGGCTGCAGCATTTGACAGCACTCCAGCTGTAACAAACTTGTCATCGGCTGCCCAGGGGAAGTGGGAGTCGAGGTCCAAGTTGCCTGAACGAAGAAGAAAAACGGCCACGAGGATGGCCCAGCGGGCCCCGCGTCCCTCTGCGAGGTGATAAAAATCACCTCCGTGACGAGCAAACTTGAAATTTCGTCCAATCAAATCTCCTCTAGTTTCAAAAAACATTTCGCACAGGCGGCGAAGTGGACTCTGTCGGTCCTCGGTTCTCGTCAGCCACTCCAAGAGTGCCTGTGCTGCTCCCTCGCCACCGGTAGCCAAGGCTGCAAAAAGGGGTGTTCCATAACGCTCATCTTCGGCTTCAAAGCAGCGCATGCTCGATGGGTGACGTTTGATGAGACTCGCCATGTTGTGCTCCGCCAGTAGATATACAATACTTGCGTCTTTGTGTCGGCGCACGTCATGTCGTTCAAACAAGTTGTCGAGCTTGATCCAGTTGCCACGTTGGAAGATTTGTAAAAATGAAGTCTGGTCAACACCCTCGCCTTCTGCCGCATCTGCGTGGTACAGAACATTCCTTGTGGCGTATTCGAGGAACGGAAAAGTTTTGTCTGTGGATCGGCGGAGATCTGCAGCCTGCGGGGATGAGGCCTTCGGAAGCGAATCGTCGTTGTCCAGATAGGTGGCAATGAGGGGGTAGTCACTGATGTTGATGCTCATGTACTTGTGACAACACTGCTTGAGTCGTTCGTGGCTCTCTCCTCGAAAGTTTTCTCCAAGATCAGACCAGATCTCCCTAAATCCATTTTCTTTGAGAAGGAAGTCCTTGACGGACTCGTGAATGAACTGAATTGTCGGGGTCCTGGATTTGGTGGCCTCAGCAAGTCCTTTGGATGAATCGAGAATGAACCGTTTCATCACAGATGGTGTGATCTCGTCGGGGTCCCACTCAGGGAGGAAATCTGGTTCGGTACCAGCCAGAATAGCAAAGTACAGCTCTTCCACCTTCAGCGGTCGTGTAGCAAAGAGCACCCACTGAATGCACAGAAGTAGTTCATCCTTGTGGTGGTCGTCCCGCGTCAAAATGTCACGGAACAGTTCGTGCAGGTCTCCAGGGATGTCGCGGAGTTTTCTTCGTAGTTCGCGAATCCGGCCTCCATCGTGCGCCTTGTTGAGAATGCCCACGACAAGAACAATCCACATGAAGACCCCAGAAGCCTTTTCTCGCACGTCGACGCGAATTTGCTCGGCAAGCTTACTGCGGCCGATCTTCAGCTCGCTCGCGATATAGTTGATGATGTCCTGGCTATGTCCCTCATGTCCTTCGAGAATGAGACTGAGTCCGCTAGTGATTGTAATGTGGGGATAGTGCCTGCTCGAAAAGCAAACCAGAAAGGAAATTTCTGATTCCACGGCTGCTTGCCCAGGGTTCCGAGAAAAGAGATCATATCTCGGATCTGAACCTCGTCGCATTCATCGAGGGCGTCGATGAAACATAGAACTCTGGAAGTTCCAAGACTGCCAACGGCTTGTTCGAAGAGGGCCTTGAGTGATTCGACGCTCCACTCATGGCTTTCACTGTTCCGAGTTGTCAATTCGAGCGAATCGAAGACGTACTGAAGTCTAGGCAGTTGCTCGAGGAGCTGAAGTAGTATGGACCGGTACAAACCAGTCACAGACTTCTCCAGGCCTTCGCCTCTCGCATTGAAGAAGAAGGAGAGTATGATATGATCCTTCATCTTCTCTCGGGCTTGAGCCAAGGCAAACTTCATCAGAGTGGACTTCCCAGCTCCAGGCTTGCCCTTAATCCACAAGAAGCCGAGATGCTCGTTGAGATGATCGGGATCGAGCCAATTCAGATATTCCGGCGTCTGCAGCAACCATTTGCAGGTCTTCCTGTGAGCTCTTTTGATAGTCATCTGGCGAGCATCGATCTGGTCGAATCGTAGTGAGTCGAGAAGTGCGCGGTGTTGCTGGAAGTTGAGAGAGTCGTTCTTTCCTGCTCTCAGCTGCAAACTCGTGTTGCTTGCAGGTGAGCGGAGGGCCTCGGAGTCGTTTCGAGGGATTCGACATAGAAGATCCTTTGCGAAGGCGGCCGCGGACATTGCTGCATAACCTTGCCAATCCTTGTTCTTGTGGGAGTCTGAGTAGTCGCAGATGCCGCGAATAACTAGACACGGAAAGTTGTTCATCAGACCTGCTGCCTCCATCTCGAAACACAAGGCATTCCTCTCAGATGCAAGGCGATCTCGAGCCCGGGCGTCCTTCATCAACTGGTTGGCCGAGGCAATCAGGCCGTAATGAACGGCTGGGTTGTCCTCACTGCTGGTTCTTTCCGGGCGTCGTATCAGATGTGCTGGACTGGTACCACAGACTGCCAGGCAATCTGAATCTCCATTGTGAGGATGCACACATTCGCTTCGGTACAATCTATCGCTGCTTGAGTCGGGTCGCTGATACTCCGGGCGCAGCCTTGGTCTTTCGTCGAGAGCACGATGGATGGAGTCTTCAATTCGATGGCCGTTGAGTCGATATTCTCCCCGTATTCCAGCTACTGCTGTCCGTAGGATGGTTGACGGTTGGTTGAGATGACCCGTCGTGTGAAAGGTCTGATCTTGTATCGTCTTTCCAAAGTCGTACTGGAACACGCCACCCATGCCATCTCGAGGTTCACTGACGACAACATCTCCAAGCCGAATGTCGTGGCTTAGACTAGGCGCACCGCCGCCGACGCCTACCATCAGGCCGATCTTGACATTCGGGAAGCTGTGTTGCAGATCTTTGGCAACGACAGCGGCAGAGGCTATACCATACTCTCCACCCGGGAGTACGGCAATAACGACATTGTGTCTCCCGATTCTACCTAGTGTGTAGTCGTTGTTGTCATCGTGGCATACGCTCTTCGGTCGTTCGTGGGTTTCGTCGAGGAAAGCCTGGGCGGCAACGTACTCGGGAGTTATGGCGCAGATCCAGCCAACAGTGTATTCCTCATTGGCCTTTGACTCAAAAGTGCCAGTCGCTCGTGCGTTCAGATGGTCGAAGGCGGATTTTGCTCGCTTCCCCGCCCCTAACTCGACATTGCAATAGTCTTCGGGAGAGAAAGGTCGCTTCGACATTTGTTGACGATGCACGGTATGGCTTGGGAAGGAAACAGCATTGGGTGTCGGGGGCCGGCCGTTGTGGTTGTCTCGACGGCTAGGACTCTAGGAGTTTGGTTACTTTCGTGGATTCGAGACTGTGAGTCTGTGACTCGCGGAAATCGAAGGAATGTGGATCGAAACGTCGATCACTAGGTGGTCTTGGAGCTACTAACCGTATTCAAGGACGGTGGAAGTAGGTGCTGGAAGAAATATTTGGAGAGAAGAGAAAGAAGAGCGAGAGAAATTAAGACTGCAAACAAAATGCAGTCATCCTCAGCCCCAATGGCTAGAGGTGGCTGTGAAGTGGGTCAGATGGCTGAGAAGGTGTTGGCCGTTTGGCACTGCCAAAGGTAGTTACCTAACCAGACGCTGCAGGTAGACTGTTCTTACCGTGGTGATAAGATAGTGTTCGGGCTCTGGATATAAAGAGTGATGCTCCGCATCGAGAATACAGTATATAATTTTACGGTACGATAGAAGGTAATCAACGATCAGCCCCCCCCCTCCCTTGTTCCAGTTTGGAACGAGTGTGCTACCGAGAATGTAAGTATATATGCTCAACGAGATGACGGCTACACTGTTCAGTCTGGTTGACGTAATCTTAAAAGGAGTTCATTAACATGCTCAGCCAAGCCCGCCCAGGATCGCTATATGCCATTCCGTTGCGCCCTGCCTAGCCGCTGATCCGAGTCAGGGCCTGCGACCACACTCGCTTCCTGTTCGAAGTTCGAGGACCAAAACTCCAAAACTCCCTTCAAATCGAACTGCTTCCACTCTATCGAACGCGTACCGTCATTGTCCTGTTCCTGCGTGGGGCTTGGAGTGGAAAACGTGGCCAGAACATGCTGATGCATCACCGTGGTTTCTCGCTCTCGGTCAAGGCAACTCAAGTGAACGGTCGCAAGGCAAATACGAGAAGGGGCATCGTAGGTGACAACGGTGTCTTTGAAGTGACGGCAGTGTCCGAGTGCGCGTTGCCCTCCATTGGCGTAGGACAGAAGAATGCCAGTGCAGGTCTTGATAGACCGGTCGACCCCGTCCTGGTTGGACTCGAATACTTCGGCTCGAATAACGTCTTCTAGCGGAGCCCACGACAGGAATTGGACCGTCCATGAAGGCCGCGTCCTTGGGATATAGTCGTAGAACTTGAACCGCCGCCTACTGGTCGAGTGGGTGCCGAAAAGATTGCCGTTCCTAGAGAAAGAACGACCAAGCACAAACGTGAGGTTTGGTCCAGTAGCACGAACAATAGTGCGGGCGGCGGCGTCATGATGGTGCCCAATCGTCACCTGGCCAGATAGCTTCGTCCAGAACTTGGAATGTTAGGCTGTCCTCCGGAGCGAAGGGAAAAAGAAAGAACCTACGACGTATGCGATGCAGTATCCGTCGCGAAAATCACCTGCTTCCGGGGAAACTCGCACGCCAAATGCCTGGATTTCATCGCCTGGGGGCAAAGGGAGATAGAACCAGGGTCCCGTGAAACTGGCCCGCGCGTAGGGGTCGAACGTCTCTCAGGATCTGGGCTTTCCCTCGTATGGGGGTGCAGGTAAACTGAACCACCGTCCGATTGATAGAATAATGTAATGCCGGTGCATTTCCAGGCATCGATTATGATTACGTCCTTGAGTTTGGGCGCGACAAGTTTCTCGGAACCGTAACACCTGTTGAGGTCGGGAGGACAGGGACGGTCCCAGATCTTAATGTTTAGCCCTTGTAGGGGCTTATTGAGGTGAGCCAGGCCAAACTACACATTGTTAGATGGATTCATGGTAGATGAGTTGAATAACGAGGTACTTTGAAGTCAACCGTAACCTTCTTGCAGAAGTACTGGTTCTCGACGATGTACGCAAAGGCCCGGGTCGAGAATGAGTCGCGGTCTGGCCTTGTAGCCAGTCGTTCAATCTTGGCCAAGCCTTGTGAATCCATTGTTAGTCGCATGACACCGCCCCGTACCTTGGTAGAGAGGGCAGGGCGGTTGCCACGTTCCCAGAGGGCCACTTCACGCAGCGGAACCGATTGCAGCGGCTCGATATCGGTGTTGAGTCGTTCGAGTCGATCAAGCACGGAGGCGAAGCGCCAGATGACGTGCGTCCAGGAATATCCATGAATCAAGTCAACGATCTCGGGCGGGAGCGATTTGATTTGCGGCATGTCGTAGATCTCGGCTACCAGGGCAACGCCTCTTGGGACATCAGTGATGGGATCAAGGCCCAGCGACAACATTCCATTCCAGGGCCTTGTCCAGCACCCCAATGTAGTCAGGCGCTCTAGTGTATCATGAAAGGTGCTCTTGTTCAGAAAGAGCTGAAAGCAATCAGCATTGGCATTCATGCACATGAGGTAAGGGTAATCTTGGTCGAAGTGACGATGCGGAGGTTTGAAGTGGTTAAACCAGTCATACACACTGCGTGTCCTTATTGAAGGGAGCTGGGGGAGAGTAAAGGAGGGATGTAAATGGATTCTGGACTCTCCGTATATCCGCAGCACTGTTTTGAAGATGGGGTGGTGAGTTGATAGCCTTTACTCACAGTCGGACCGGAACACAACCTACCAGGAACGCATTTTTCTTCGTCGCGCGCAATTGCAAAGCCACAAAGACCGCACTGGCCCAGCCGGGTGAGATCCTTGCCGCTGAGGCCGAGGCCGAGGCGGAGATCGGGAGATGGCGGGAAGTAGTTAGGTATTTCCATGATGGCGACTGTTGTTTCAAGGTGTGGGATTGCGGCATGGGAAATCCCGGGACGGCCTTAAGAAGTACGAGGTGGGGGCCTGAGGCTCACATAATAACATCCAATGTCGCTTCATTATGTCAGCTGAGTAGTATGGGAGGTTCCTTCACGATCGCGTTTCTTTTGGGTGAGTACCTGGGCAAGCACGAGAGAGGAATCGAGAGGAATCGAGTTCGTCAAATCACGATAAAGGAGATACCTATAGTACCTAGTTACTGTTCAGAGTATTGAACTCTGCCCTGAGCCTGAGCGGGGCAAATTGACGGCAAACACCCCCAAGTTTCGCGAACGATCCAATCCAATCTAGTATCTTCCAACTAAAGTTGAAATCTCGCTCGAAGGGTAGCCCCATAGAAGGGTAGCCCCATAGAAGGACTTGGGCACCAGCATAGCTCACATCTGAGTCCCCAGGAATGAATATAACGCGTTAGGCCCAGGGCTGTGGAGTAGCGGTTGCAGACGCAATAGTGAACCAAGGCGAGAAGGGAGTGTGGGGTGTCTGAGAAACGTCTGGCCGAGGAGTCTTAGGCGGTGGTTTCATCAGGCAGCCGCAGTCGCTGACAATTGTTAGTGAATACCCTTCCAAAAACGTTGCTAATGGCCAGAAAAAGAAAATCGGGCAGTGAGTTCGGTGACTTGGTCCTTTCAGATCGGCCACGTGCTCAATAACTTGACAGAAATAGTAAAAACGACTGCATACCTTCCACGGCAAAAGAGATAAGTGTGTCCCAAGCTCTCGCACTAGGCAAAGGCTATTAGCGTCACATCCAGGAACTTGTTAGAAACAGTAGGTCCCTTATTGGCGCAGCTATCCTCTGCTCTAGGGAACCCGCCGAGAGGGACCGTGCAAGGCATATATGGACCCTAAGGCTACTCGTTGTGAGCCGGATCCCAAAGATCCAAAGCGTCCAAACCCGAGAAGGATATTGTTCTTGCTGCCATTGTCATGGGGATGACAATAGAGAGAGTTGAGCCCAGCCCCTTTAGGAAGTGCATTGCGGAAATGATGCCCTGGGAGCTCACAAGCTGCGTGGAGGATATGAAGATGTAGAATGACCTGGAGGCAATCAGATGGGGTCCTTTGTGCTCTTTATAGTCCGAGCCGGCCAAGAGGCCTTCTTCTTTGACTTGCCTAGATAAGGGCATGGTTCATCCGAGGCTTTCATTTGGAGCGCGAAAGGACAAGGCAGGCCGATCGGACTGAGTTACTACTAACGGCTCGGAATGTGAAACCAGCCCTCAGCTCAGCTGGGGGAAAGAGTCGAACCATTTCATTGCGTCTTCTGGATACTATTGCATTACCTTTATGTAATAATACGTTCCAGCATACGGAGAGAAGTACTTTGAGTTCAATTCTGAGTGCCGCCACAGAATGAGGAGCCGGTTCCCGAGGTAGTAAGCTTCTGTATACTCTATACGTGCAAAGAGAATATTACATGTTTCGCAACCTGATCGCCTCCAGCCATGGCGTCTCGTTGCCTTACAAGCCCGGGTAGGCTGGAATGATGACCCCGGCACTGCACGCGACCCATCTCCCGTGTAGTCCTAGGCGTTTTCTAACAGGGCCAGCACTAACCAGCTCGAAGAATGAGACGCGGCAAGCATTGAACGGCGCCAAGGGCCCCGCATCCCACGTTAAGCTTATATGAACGAGCAGTGCGGCAGACAACCGTTCCACATTCCTCGCGTCTTTCAGCTCGACGTCTCACGCCGCCACTCGTCGATAACAGGGCGAGGGAACACTTTGGAACCTCCAACTTCCGTTCCAAATGCACTGGAATCTCATTCAATCCTTCCCCCCGGAGAAATGAATTTTACCCACTTCGCTACGGAATGGAGACCGAGAACGGTACTACACACCCCAGAGTTCGCAGCCAGGATTCCTACAAGGCTGAACGTTGTGGAATTTGTCAACTCGGCTGATGTGGCCGTGGCTGCTGTGTAATTGGGCCCAAACCGGCAGTATCAGCGCCACTTGCGGATGGAACAGAGGGGCGTAGACCCTGGGGGCAGTCCAGATTCAGGCTGGAGGATACGTCGGATCGTCGGTCATTTGTAGTACCAGTAACTACTCCCTTACTGTTTACCCTGGGAACATAATTGAAGTCAGCTTGCATATAAGGGCAAAATGCCCCAACGACGATAGTGAGCGACGCCGAGCTGGTCAACGCAGAAATGCGCGATGGCAATTGCATCGTCGACGACAATATCCTGAGAACGTCAGCCAGGACGTCGAAGCCAAGCACCCCGACATCCGCTTGCGACACATTCGGCCTCGTCCATGCCAGGGAGATGCCACTGGGAAGGTTTTCAAAAATAGAAAAAATGTGGCTATTATTAAGAGAATTGCAAGACCGAACTTGTCATTTCTAGATCGGGGCGGAAACTTATTTCACGTCCGGGAACTGGCCGCTGAACGATTGTGTCCGAGTAGTGGCTTAGAATTGGTACCTATGAAAATCGATAGAGGTACGTGAAAGTGTCTTCCTCTTCATCCAGCCACCTCAACAACCTTCTTCGCAGCTTCCCCAAACTCGGCTTCGACGTGCAGACCAAGATTGGCCCGCTCCAACTACAACAACAGTCAATATCGAACACAAGGAAGCACTCAGCTCGCTTACCAATGCCAAACCCTCCTTTGAGTTTGTCCCTTGCAAACGGACAACTGCCGGCACGCGGAGAGGACCCAACTCGTTTGCAGCGGCGATGATGGATTCGGCAATCATATCGCACCTCGTGATTCCTTGCCATGGTTAGCTCGTGAACCCATTTCCACGCAGGGCAGGGCAACCCACCGCCGTAGATGTTGACCAAGATGGCCTCCACTCTCTCATCCCGCAGGATAATGTCAAACGCCCGCAACATGGTCTCCGTCGTCGCCTTGCCGCCCGCGTCGAGGAAGTTGGCACTCTTCCCGCCGTAGTGGCTGATGGCGTCGTTGGTCGCCATTGCGAGGCCCGCGCCGTTGACCACGTTGCCAATGTTCCCGTCCATCCTCACGTAGACGAGGTCGTGCCGCTCCGCCTCCACCTCCTCGGCGACTTCCTGCTCAAAGTCTCTCAGGGCGAAGATTTCGGGCTGGCGGCGTCGGGCGGCGTCGTCAAAGGTGAAGTGGGTGTTCATGCACACGATCTGGCCGTTGTCTGAGCGGCGGGCGAGGTCGTCGACCTCGAGGCTGACTGCTTCCTTTTCGACAAAGATGCGATACAGGCTTCGGAGGACCTGCTCCAGGTTGGTGGCGTCGGCATTGGGAAGTTGCATGTGGTCAGCGATACGTTTCGCGAGGGATGGAGTAATGCCCTCGGTGAAGCCAAAAGGAAAGCTATACGGCAGGATACAATGCTCCATGGTCCGGGATCTGACTATGGAGCCATCTTCAATGAGGATAATGGTAGGGCAGTAGTTTTCTCTGTCGATGGTCATGCAGAGCTTCCAATTCCTGTCAAAGGGGATCGACTCGAACATGTCGACACGCTCGATGACGTGCTCCCTCTCACCAGGATAGCCAGGCAGCAGTCCATGGCCCAGCATGTTCGAGGCGATGGTGGCGCCATGTTCTGGGTTTTTGGCAAAGTCGATTTCGGCGGGTGTGCCCGAGCTGAGTAGTCTGCGGCCGTGGATGGTTTGGATAAACTGTGGTTTGATGAAGCATTGTCCGCCTGTTCGAGAATGACGATTAATAACGACGCTTTTAGGACGACTGAGAACGGCATTCCCTACCAAGATACTTGACGGCGTCCCTGACTTCATCGACGGTCCGTGCCGTTATGTCTCGAGGTACCGGGATGCCTGCCTTTCACTCGGGTTAGCGACGAGAGCCCCTCCTCATCGTACACTCCGTACATCTCTAAGTAAAGATTGGGACTGAAAAGTGTGTAAATGCAGGCTCCTAGTACTATTCGCGAATGACTAATTGATACAGAATTTATTAGCATTTCGGCGACTGGCCGGGAGATGCACTCTGCACTTGCTGGGGGGGTCTTTGGAAGTCGCAGTCTGGTCGGTGATCGCATCGTCATGGCGGGAATGGTGGGTAGGAAATGGCAGAGAATTGGATAGGCCACCGAGGTTGGGTGCATATAACGAAGGAGGGTAGAGTTGGATGGATCAAGAGCGTGTAGTCGGCGTCTTGAGTAGTCGGCGTCTTCGGTAAGCCGGAAAGGCGAAAGACCGAGGAGAAGATGTCAGAGGCGGAGACGCGGGGTCTGCGGGACTCGGGACGATGCGCCCCGTCTCCGTGTCCCGAAGCCGATCACGAGGGATGAGGTCATACTGGAGGAATGCAATTTGATGTTTATCGACTAGGAGATATAGATGACAGTATAGTAGAATTCACCACTTCTAATGTTAACGCTCCCTCCTGTCAAGTTCGCCCCAGGAGCGTCTTCATCGTGCTACCCATGACCCCTGGATGAGGCACAACAACTGCGCCGGCATCTTCAAGCGCGCGTGCCTTGAATGCGGCGGACGCATCTCTGGACGACAAGACGGCACCGGCGTGGCCCATGGTTCGGCCCTCGGGCGCGGTTCTTCCAGCCACCATGGCCACGATGGGTTTGGGATGCCGCGAGTTGCGATATTCTCTGATGAGCTCTGCCGCTTCCAGTTCGGCCTCGCCTCCGATTTCCCCAATGGCGATTATCCCCTCCGTTTCTGCGTGGTCGAAGAAGAGCTTCAGTCCATCGACCAAGGTTGTACCTACCAACAGTCAATGGGTATGGCCTCACGACCTGACGGATTGATTCATACCGGGCAATGGATCTCCCCCCATGCCGACCACGATGCTCTGGCCGAGTCCCGCAGCTGTAGTTGAACCCACGGCCTCGTAGCTCAGAGTGCCCGACTTGGATACGATGCCAACGCATCCCCGGGCGTACTGCCGATAAGGCATGAAACCAATCCGACATTGCTCAGGCGCAATAATGCCTGGGCAGTTCGGCCCAACCAGCCGAGTTTTCGATTGGGTTCTCAACACCTCGTGGACGCGCAGCATGTCATGCATGGGGATGTGCTCTGCGACGGAGACGACGAGGGGCACCTCGGCTTCGATGGACTCGATGACGGCCTGCGCTGCGAACTGGGCTGGGACGAAGAGGCATGTCGCGTGTGGCTTGACTGTATCCATGGCCTTGGAAATGTCCGCGTTGAGCAAGACGTCGTGCTTGATGGAAATGCGGGATCGTTCTCACCTCTTGAACAGTGTTGAAGACGGGGAAGCCGAGATGCGAGTGGCCGCCCTTGCCGGGTGACACGCCTCCCACAATGTTGGTTCCATATTCGATAGTCTCCTTTGCATTGAGGGATGCCTTTATTGATTTCAGGAATAAGCAGCTTGCCAGGGATGGGATATTCGACCTACAGCTTTCCCCAACCCTGGAGGCGAGGTCTGGTCAGCCAATGTTGGATGTGTAATCAATCCTGCACGTTTCGATATGTCATACCTTGGTAAATCACGCGAGTTGATTGCGAAATATTGAGGTTCGGGATCGTTTGCTCATATGACGCCGGTGCCGAACTCACGACTGGTCGTGTCGCAGGCTTCGTTTGGGGTAGTGACTTGGGTGAGTGTGACAGACCGAAGGATCGCCAAGCTCTTGGTAATGGCATCGGGGGCGGTCTCAATGGGGAACGGCTAAACATGGTAGTAATACGCATCATGGGTTGCACCGAGTGTTAAAGAGTCGGCTCAACTCCCATCGTTTGGTGACGCGGGGAATGTGGGTTGGTTGATGCTTCTTTGCAAGGGTGAAGACTGAAGAGAGATACAGTGAGAAACTCCATATCCACGCAGCGCACACTGTGCTCGGCCCATGCCGGCATCTCGGAATCTCCCACCACAAGTAGCCGGAAAGATGAAACGTTTTAAGAATAGAAAAGAATCAATTCAAAAAACCTCCCTTAGGTACACAAAATATATCACAATGTCTGCTGTTCCTTCCACGCCGCGTGCTTGCGGTAAATATCCTTGCGAAACACCTGCTTCAAGTCCGCTACCAGATTGTTATCGAGAGGCAGGGCGGCCTGCACAGCGCCAACACCGCATAAATCCTTCTTGCGATCGACAAACCAGGTGAGCGTCATCCCGCCTCCCCAGGTGAGCGTGTTCGCGCCATACCATCCGTCCACATCCTCCAACGTCAGCAGGCCTCCGAGACCGTAGCCCATCTTCGTCTCCGGCTCGACGCCCACGCGGAAGAAGACGCCGATCGGACCGTCCAGCGCAGCTCGGTGAGCGGCCGTGGCTTCGGGCGTCAGGTGGTGCTGGAACATGCTCTCGACCGTCTCCATCTTGAGCATCTTGCCGTCGTTGGCCAGCAGGGACCGCAGGATCTTGACAAAGTCGATGCCGGGCACGAACATGCCGTGGCCGCCAAAGTCTCCCTTGCCGCGCAGGTTCATCTCGCCGCCGCCGCCGAGCACGGCGCGGCCCAGCCCGTCGGCATCGTCGGGGTTGAGGTCGACGAGGCGGGCGCGCAGGTCCTCGCGCGTGACGGGGTAGAACTCGGCGTCCCCGGAGCCGAGGGGAGCCAGGATGCGGTCGACGACGTGCTCGCACAACGTCCGCCCCGTCAGCCGCTCCACGATGCGCCCGGCCCAGTCGAGCCCCGGCCCGTACATCCAGCCAGCTCCGGGCTGGTGGGCGAGCGGGTACACGAAGAGCTCCTCGACCGTCTTTTGCCGGTCGGCTTGCGGAGGACTGAACTTGTTGCGCCACTTCCCCACGGCGGGGTGCAAGAAGTCGTAGGCGGTGCCCGCGCTATGCGTGAGCAGCATTTCCAACGTGACGGGACGGGCAGCCGGCTCCAGCGCGGGCTCGTCGTCGTCGGTGAAGCCTGTGAGAACCTGCTTCGCCGCGAGCTCGGGCGCGATGGAAGACAGGTCCTCGGTCAGGGTCACGAGGCCGTCGTCGACGCATTGGAGAGCGGCGACTGTGGCAACCAGCTTGGTTGCCGACGCGAGAAACAGCACGTCGTCGAGCTGCTGGGGACGCTTCTCGCCCGAGAGAAGAGTCCGCTCGCCGAGGGCCTTGTTGTAGACGAAGTTGCCCCGCGCATCCGTGGCGCAGATGACGGCGCCTTTGATCTTGCCGGCGTCAATGGCCGCTTGGAAGCTGGTCTCGATGTCGTCGGACATTGCGATTTGGAGTAGGGAAACGGAAGAGAATGTAGAAGAGTTTGTTCGATGATTTCTTGCTTCAATCGCAAAGAGAATCGGATTGAATGGCTATTTAATAGTTTCCTCTCCAGACCTACAGTGGGTGTAACCCCCGTCGCCTGGATGATGAGTTTCGAGGATATTGCTCCTTCGGCAATAAGCCGTCTTCGACCGAGCGAATCAAGACACAGGGTTTCCGAGCAGGCCAATCGAGGGCTCTCCCTGCGACCCAGCGGCCAAGCTCCAAATGGTTATTGATACGAACAGGTTTCACCCATTGCATCGGTTCGATGGGATGGCGACGTCGGGACCGACACGAGGAAAGGAAACAAGTGCAGGCCAACTTGACAGTTGAAAATTCATTCCACACGTTGATCTCGTGTGGATGGACAATGGGATGTCCGCTTTTCGAAGCCTGAGATCTGGTCCCTGGACATCAGATGCAAACAGTATACGTCGGGTTATTTGGATGGAATTCGGGAGACAGTGGCCTTGCAAAACGCTCCAAGAAGTGTGGCCCAATATGAGTCGGACAACTCCCTGCATATAGAATCCGGCCATGACTCATAATAAATCAGAGCCATCTGCAGCTTTGGCGACCTTACTGCCCTCTTCAGCTCTTAGTCACGCCGAGAGATGCAGACCTTCGAACTGCCATTTCCCGACGCTTTGGGTAGATTAATTATCACTCCCACATTCAAGCCGTCCCATCCGTCTAAGACTTGTTCATTCCATGGTGTTTCGCAATGGGGTTAGCAGACATGGCTTCACTTAAAGGTTATTACTATGTAGATCTAAGATTATAAGTACAGCTACCCCCTGGACATTTGCCGAAGCGCAGCATCGTAAAGCTGATTCGTACTCAGATCCTCAGGATCCGTAGGCTCCCCGGGAACTGCCCTCATGGGAGCTATGATTTGTCCGTCCACCTGCCGGCTCGACGATCCAGACCCAGACGCCAAGCCCTCCAAGGCGCCCGGGTTGCTACTGGACCGCGACTTCTTGTCCCCAGTGGCCTTTGATCGGTTGCTGGAGAGCTCGATGAAGCCGGCCGTGTGCTGAGCGGCGTTTGGGCCGCTCTGGTTCGAGCCCCCGCGGGCTTGGACGAACTCGACCAGCTTGCCGAGGGTAGCAAATTCCAGCTTGAGTTTGATGGAATAGATGACCATCTTGATGCCCTGCTCCAAGAGGAAGTGGTTCTCGTACATGATGGCCAGCAGCGCAATATCCATGGCCACGATGATGATGTGGACGCCGAAGAGATACCACATGAAGAGCTTCTTCTGGACGTTCTGGTCGACGGAAGTCTTCAGAATGTCCACCACCTTCCAGATGTACAACCCGGAGATGGTGAACTCCTGAGCGCAAAAGAAGGTCAACTGCACCTTCTCCAGGCTGTTATAGAGAGGGGGGTTACGGTTCCCCTTCCGGCTCGATCCAGAACTGGTCGTGTAGAGCAGAATCGTCATGGTCGTGTGCCAGACACAGCCATTGACAATGATCATCCAGAGGACGCCGCGGAGGACTCTCTCATCGTACAGAACCAGGTGGAGTCGCGAGTATAAGACCACAGACTGCCCAGTCACCAGCAGAATCCAGCCTATGCTGTTAAGGGCCATGCCGAAACGGTTTACGATGAGCTCGAAGTAGTCCAGTAGCCACCCGAGACTATAAGGTATCAGGGCAAAGGTCGTGAGGAATATGCTCCAGAAATAGAGCCCGCTGCGGCGCTTGAAGGTGATGAAGATGAGGGCGAGAAGCTCGAGGCTGTTGTAGAGGGCCAGGATCGAACACGTCTGGACGCGGCGCGTTAGCGGATGCAATTGGACCTACCAATTAAATTTTTTTTCTTTCGTTTGCGGCGTGAGGAATTACCATGACCATGACGTCTGTGGGATTGTAGACGGCCGCGGCCGCCCTTTTGCCCAGCAGGTTAAAGGGGATCGAGAAGGCCATCTTCTCCGCCGTCGTCGTTTGCGCATTTCCAAGACGCGGGAGGGCAAGCCACATGTCTGTAGCGCGCGGGGGGCCAACGTCTGACGAGGCGGGCGAGCGAGGAGAAATGGAGGATCAACAAGGAGTAACATGGTTTTTTTTTCGCTCTTGGCCCGTGGAAGGGGGGAGTGTGGAGATATAAAAGGCGACTCGCTGGTTTCGACTAGAGTGGCAATGAAAGTGGTGGCAAGGGTTTGGGGGAGCCGGGGTAAAGGATGGAAATCTGGGGAACGCGGGGGGTTGTGAGGGAGGAGGGCGAGAGAAGGGATTTCGTGAGCGCGACGTCATCCTTTTACAAGGCACTTGAGGCCACGAATGGCTTCACTTGAGCTATGCTGGAACGGTCATGAAGCAAACTCTGATGCTCGTCTCGGTCAAAGTAGATCACGCCAGGACGGGCCAAGTCTCAGGAGAGGGCTGGCCACTCGGACGCTAGGAACGACATCCCTGGCAAGCTTTCTCCAATCTTTCAGCAGTGTCAGCGGTCAGAGGAGGCACCGCTTGAACGACGGTTTGCGCGGCTAACAAAGTGAAGGCCGTTGGGAGGGCACAACCTTGTTGACGTCCACGTTGGACCAAGGCTTTTTGCATAGCGCGGCGGCTTGTTGGACCACGGGTAATCAAACCACATCCGAATATCGGGATTCCCTCCTGGAGGTAGTGATAGTGCTTGCGCTTCTCGGATTTCTACCCGGGGACCGCTGTATGATTCATGGCAATGCGAACATCAATTAAATTGGTTTCAAGACTACTATACTAGTATTGGCGTTGAGGAGATGGGTGCCGCTGTGTTTCCCACCACACTCTTCTTCGTATATATTGAGTACCTATTCGGAACGAAATTCTATTCCGCGAGTGGAATTCATGGTTGAGGCAAAGCCCGGCAGGTCGGGTCCTTAACACGGGGACCAGTCCTGCATTGTCTTCCTTTTTAAACGGGCGCACCGAAACTTGAACCATTTGAGCATGTAAATCTTTTACTGGTTCATCGTTAGGAACTAGTCATCATATGTGAGCGATGTGGCATTCATGCAGAGAAGATTAAATCTGGTGGCAGAGGCTCTGGCACAGGAAACGCGATTGTGCTTGAAACTTGACACAAGGGGAGATCGGTTCGATGCGACTAAAAGGGTAATTATACTTAAAGGAGCTTGCTACAGAGCTTCTTTCATTATTCACTATCCGCCGAGCCCGTTTCTGTATTACAGAGGCCCGTATTGATCCATTGCAAATTCAGGTTGTCATCCCCTGGGTATCCTAGGAACCATGGTTGTCTTATTGGTGAGTTTTGAATTTATCTGTGTCGACCCTTATGCACCTTTCTTTCTCTCTACCCTAATCCCCAAGATGAATCACCGCTCCACTGATGACCTGACTTGTCAACCAGACTACACAGCCTTAGAGCCTATGCCGTCACAAAGGCAAACGGTCTTCGTTCACCATTGCGACTATTCGGTTCCAACTTGAAACAGTCCTTCTATTCGTTAGTTTTGACATGCCCCCTCACGGCGACCCCCTCCTCGATAGCCCTCGTCATTTCATCGTTGCCAACAAGCCGCGCATATTCGGCCGCACTCCCAAACGCCCCCTTCCCCCTCCAATCCGCCCCCCGATTCAACAACCACCTCGCACGTTAGATTGATGGCGTGAACAATCGCGTACTGGGGCGTCATGTGCCGAGACTCGGTCCTCTGGTTCACGTCTGCCCCGGCATCCACCAGCAACTCCATGATGGGGATCCTCCCAATATCAAACTCCTTGCTTGGCGATGCACGGCCGGAATGCGGGTTTATTCCTAGCGGACAGGCTCCCGCGGCCCAGTGAAGCGGTGTCCCGTTTGTTACCTGGGCGCCTGCTTCCAGGAGCATCTTCACCGCCTCCGGGGTGCCGCCGGGAGCGGCCGATTCAAGCACGGCGCAGGACGACGCATCTGCATCTCCGGCAACGTCGACGCCTAGGTTCGGGTTCGCGCCGTAGGCCAGGAACCAGCCGACGAGGGGCACACTTGTCACCACCCTGCGGTGTAGACGGGCGACATCGGGGCTCAGACTTCTGGGGCTCCAACCATAGGTGACGAGTAGGTCGAGGAGGGATATCTGTCGCTGGGGACGCGCTCTCAGAACAAGGTCTGGGGCGGAGCGAAGAATGGGCACGCCGCTGGCGAGAAGATGGCGGGTGGTGTCGACATTGTCTGCACTGACCGCGAAGATGAGGCCGTGGTTGAGGGACGCTGGTGTGTGAGTCTCAGAGGCCATGGATTCTTGGAGAGCCGTTGCCGGCCCATGCTGACAAGCGTGTTCACCATGTATGTGCCTTGTTGCGTTATTACCGTCGCTTTGGATGAGCGAGGCCGGCTGTGGAAAATGGGAAATCCGTGCCGTCAGAGTCAGTGATTTCCACAATTAGTCTACGTGATCTTCAGGGTAGGCAGGATGAGTCGGTCGACATCGCCAGGGGCAGAAGACAGGCGCATACAGAGGTAGTCTTAGTAATTTCGTTGCGTCGTAGACTAGGCATTCCATGAGTCCATGCTCTTTGATTTTCCGATTGAGACAAAGGATTGTATCCTCCAAGAAACCTGTAAGGAGTACGGATACCCAGTCCATAGTCGACGGAAGATGCCAACGCGTCTCGACTCGACGCCGGATCGCTTAGTTGCCAAGACCGCACCACACCAGCATCAGCAGCTTTCCTCGGGGTTCGCGACGATGCACTCGAGCTCACACGGGACCTGTGATGAAGCCGGGATATTCCCATGCGACCCATTGTCCAAAGTACCACTGTACAACTGTACATAGTAACCTGCGGGCGTTTGCAGACTTCTGAGCCCCGTTCTTTGCACCCTGTGACCATGCGCGTCTCCAGCCCGGGGTAAAGATGCCTCCCCCCTTCTTGGCGTCGTCGAGGGGACGGCGAGTGTTTGACAGCAACAAAGATGTCATCCGGCAGCGCTTGACTGGACCGGGCCTCGCGACCGAGGCGAAACTCAAGCACCCAAGCACCCCTTGCAAAAGGAAGGTTACAGCCTGGCAATCCCCCGGGGAGCTGGGAGATTCTCCTCGCGGGTTGGGCCATGGTACATGCCACCGGGCTCCGGCTTGGCTTGGCTTGGCCCTTTTTTTTTTCTCCATGCGCGCATTTTAGGAGCCAGGAGCTTAATAGCAGCGCGACCTAGGGAAAACTGATGATGCTTGCGTCGCCCAGTTCTGATGACACAAGGCATCAAATAAGTATAGAGTAAACAGGCAATGCCGCGAATAACCGTCCACGTTTTGGCCGGGCCATGGCTCATTCAACGTGTATGGGGTCTCGCGTGCCAGACTCTCTCAGTCGACTCCAGTCCCTCCCGCGAAGAGTTGAAGACTCTGAAGACTTGCGAGTATTGGCTCAGCCTCCTCGTCTTACGGTATAGTGCGAATCTCTTCTGCAGAGCCTTGTTTGTCAATGACGCCGTCCCAGGAATCAATCTCTTGGCCGTTTGTGACGAGTTCTCCTGTTTAATTATCAGCTGGCCCCCTCGCAAAGCCCAATGGGTCTTTCCAATGCAACCTTCTTGGCGAGCATGCTTCACCGTTCTTCCTCTGCCAAGCTTCATGCCAAGGGCCCAGTCGTATTGACTCCATGTACGCATCACCGTGGGCCCCGCCCCCGCATCAACATGCTTATACTACACACATGGGATGCCGAGATGACTGCTCTCGTGCCGATTTAGAAGGACGAGAAGGAGCGCGGTTTGCCCAGACTGTTCGCGGCTCGCCCGTGGAGTGATCGACCACCCGGCGTGATAGTTATACCTCAACGGGTAGCGTGAGGTTTGACGGAGATTGTATATATAAGCTGCGTCTCTGTCCTTTGTCGTTTTTCGCTTTCTAGACCTCTGTCGACCAATACTTCATATTTCAACCGAGCCACCTCAACTGAAATTGTCTTCACAATGGGGGTCTCCATCCGCAAAGTCATCAACTGGATCGCCCCCGACGCGGAAAAGGAGGACGACGGGCGCGACAAGTGGCCTTCGCGGGCCTCGTTCGTCCTCGCCGCCATGGTGAGCACCCTTCCCTTCACGCGTTACTGCACATCAGCTTACACGCACAGGGCGGCGCCGTCGGTCTCGGCAACCTCCTGCGCTACCCGTCCATCGTCTTCGCCAACAACGGCCTCGCCTGGTTCATCCCCTACCTGATCGCCCTCAGCTTCCTGGCCATCCCCGTGTTGATCCTGGAAATCAGCATCGGCCAGGCCTACCGCGGCAGCGTCGTCGTGGCCTTTCACGGCATGCACAACCACACCAAGGGCGTCGGCCTCGCCGTCATCATGACGGGCTACGTCGTCGCCACCTACTACGTGCCCATTCTCTCCTGGATCATGCATTACTTCCGTGCCTCGTTCCAGAGCCCTCTGCCGTGGAGGGGCCGGGGACAGGAATTCTACATGGTGGACGTCATTGCCAATCCCGACCCCATCACCCCGGACTCGGGCTACATCCAGTACCCAAGCACCGGCCTGATTGGGGAAACCGTCGGCTGGTGCGCCTTCATGTGGTTCACCGTGTGGCTCTGCATGGTCAAGGGCGTCGGGACGACGGGGCGAGTCGTCTACTTCACCATGGGCCTCCCCGTAATCATGCTCGTCATCCTCCTGGGCCGCTCCCTCTCGCTCGACCACGCCAAGGACGGCGTCAAGCTCTACTTTGGCGAGTGGAACGGCTGGAGACTCGGGGATGGCGCCATCTGGCAAGGCGCCTGCGGGCAAATCTTCTTCTCCATTGGCGTTGGTTTCGGCTACTTCACCTCGTACGCCTCGTACAACTCCAAGTTCTCCAACGCGGTGCAGGACGCCCTCATCATCGCCTGCTGCAATTCCTTGTACGAGGTGATTGCCGGCTTCGCCGTGTTCGGCGTCATCGGCTTCCTCGGCTACTCCCCCGACGACCCAAACATCACCCTCAGCACCTTCACCGTCGGCTTCCTCACTTATCCACTGGCCCTCGCGGAATTGCCCGGCTCCAATGTCTGGTCCGTCTTGTTCTTCCTCACCCTCGCCATTCTTGGCATGAGTTCCGCATTCGCCCTCGTCGAGTCCTTCGTCACACTTGTGTGCGACAGCGGCTGGGCCAAGCGAAGGAGGCTGTCTCGACCTGTAATCGCCAGCTCCGTCATCGTGGGATCCTTTCTCTTGTCGCTCATCTACTGCACCAAGTTCGGCTTCTATCTGCTCGATGCCGTCGACACCTGGACCAACAACCTCTGTCTCGTTTTTGTTGTCTGGTCTGAATGCGTCTGCGCCACGACGCTCTACCGGTTCAAAGATGTCATCGGGCAGGTCGGCATGGTCGCATACACATTGTGTAATGTAGGCTACGTTTTGGCCATGGTTTTGGGCGTCGCCGTCGCACAAGCCGCCGGTCCTCGAGCGGGCGCTGGCACTGGCTTTGGCATCTTCATTCTGTCGCACCTGGCGGCCTTGTTAATTGCCAAGATGCCAGATTCCCGTGCTCCCCGGTTCTGGGGGAAGCATGACTATGCCAATAAGTTCTGGTGGCTGGCCTTCTACTCTGTAAGTTTCTTGACATCTCGGCTGCATTGCTCTCGCCCGACTGGACCCCCCTCAACTAACAAGAATGCAGAGCAACCAACTCCGCCGAGATCTCAATGTGGTAGTCGTCAGCAACGAGAAGAACTGGGGCATTCCAATCTACTGGGCTCCCGTTCTGCGTTACATCTCCGCCCCCATCCTGTCCATCGTCGTCTCGTTTGCGTACCCGGCATTCAGTGCCAAGAGCAATGATCCTCTGCACGTCTTCGCCTTCACCGTGGCTCACTGCATCATGGCACTCGTGGGTGTGGGCTTCATCTTGCCGCGCTGGTTCGATATCTTCGTCCCTCCCGACCGACTACACCTTGGCAAGGCCGACTACGCTCCTCAGGTCTCGGCGACACCGCAGGATATCCGCGGCTTCCAGGTCGCAGAAGAGGGGACCAGTGACGAAGCTCAAGACAAACAGGTCGACAAGTGAGGATGCGGAGTAGAATAGCCATGACTCTTCAGGAAGGCAGGGACCTAAATCTTTCACCACTATTTTATATTTCTATCTAGTTTAAATAAGACATTTGAGTTCTCAAGAATCAAAGTAAGCTCGCCAGACTGGCGGTTTGAAAGGTCCATATACATATTGAACGTTCAGCTGCATTGGCTCTGGCTCGAGAGGAGCCGTCCAACTGCTTCCGCGTTCCACATGAAATCCGACGCTGCTTATTCTTCCTCAAACACATCCTCCTCATGATCGATTTCGGCCTCCTGATACTGCTGGTATTCCGAGATCAAGTCGTGCACATTGGACTCGGCCTCTGTAAACTCCATCTCATCCATTCCCTCCCCGGTATACCAATGCAGGAACGCCTTGCGGCGGAACATGACAGCAAACTGCTCGGCAACGCGGTGAAAAAGCTCTTGAATGGCAGTCGAATTGCCCACAAAAGTCGCCGACATCTTGAGGCCCTGGGGTGGGATAGAGCAAAGCGCAGTCTGGACGTTGTTCGGAATCCAGTCGATGAAATAGGACGAATTGCGGTTCTGAATGGAACGCATCTGGTCTTCAACCTGTTTCATCGAGACTTGACCGCGGCTACATATACGGTCAGCAAGGAAATCCACTTTCTAGGAGATTAAACATACAAAATAGCAGAGCAGGTGAGGTAACGCCCGTTTCGGAAATCGGAAGCGGCCATGATATTCTTGGGGTCGAAGAGTTGCTGGCTCAGCTCCGGGACAGTAACAGAACGGAACGAAGAAGAAGAGCGGTTAGTCAGGGGGGCAAATCCAACCATGAAGAAGTGTAAACGAGGAAACGGGACCATGTTTACAGCCAGCTTGCGCAAGTCCGAGTTGAGCTGACCGGGGAAGCGCAGACAAGTCGTAACACCCGACATGACCGTGGAGACCAGATAGTTGAGATCACCGTAAGAAGGGTTGGGCAGCTTGAGGGTTCGCATGCAGATATCGTAGAGGGCTTCGTTGTCGATGCAAAAGGTCTCGTCCGAGTTCTCGATGAGTTGGTTTATGGACAACATGGCGTTGTAGGGCTCCACGACGGTGTCCGACACCTTGGGGGACGGCACGACGGAATACGTGGCCATGATGCGATCGGGAAATTCCTCGCGGATCTTGGAGAGGAGAAGAGTTCCCATGCCAGAGCCGGTTCCGCCGCCGAGGGAATGGGTGAACTGGAAGCCCTGCAGATGGTCGCAACCTTCGGCCTCTCGTCGCACCACGTCGAGGACCGAATCGACGAGCTCGGCGCCTTCGGTGTAGTGTCCCTTTGCCCAGTTGTTCCCCGCGCTGGCTTGGCCAAAGACGAAGTTGTCGGGGCGGAACAGCTTTCCGAGGGGGCCGGCTTGAATGCTGTCCATGGTGCCGGACTCGAGGTCAACGAGCACGGAGCGAGGCACATACTTGTTTCCCGAGGCCTGTACTCGAATTAGCAGACTGAAATTGTCGTTGGCAGATGGTGCTTGCCTCGTTGAAGTAAACGTTCATGCGCGCGAGTTGTAGGTCCGAGGTTCCATGGTATCTGTCGCAGCATCAGCCAAGCTCTCCGAGGGCCGGACATGCGACAACTTACTCGCCGTCGCTATCAAGACCATGTTCGGCGGAAATGGTCTGCCTATGCGCAATTTAGCATTCGGCTTTCCAAAGTGGCGTGAGGCTATGCAGTGGGCAAGGACACTACTAACCAGAAGGTAGACCCGATTTGGTTGCCCTGTACATTGTTAATAACGTGGAATATTACTGAGATATGATGGATAATCTTACACATTGGCCAGTCTGAATGTGCACCTACAGTCAAGCAATGTCAGCGAAACCTGAAGGTTCCCCGTGGGGATACCAAGGTGGCAGGGGTAGCGGGGGGGAAAGGACGGCTCCCACCGCCACCAGCCACCTTCTACCTGCCATGACTTACAATTTCACGCATCTTGGAGGGGCTTGGGCGCAACGTGACGTTGTGTGAAGTTTCTCGCTCCGATGGTGGAGGGACGTTGGTCTTATGGATGGCTGCAGCCTGAAATAGGCTACCGAGAGCGGTGTGTGGTGCTCATATCATCCCTCAGGCATCAATCGTGGCAGTATCATGCCACAACCGCCGCGTTGCCGCGACGACGCTGCAGACGAGTCCGAGGAGCGAGCTGTGAGGCGTGCAAAGGAGAAACGATGAAATGGATGTGAAGTGCTCGAGGGAAGACGAGAATCGCCGGCAAAATCGACCCGTGTTCTTGCTCAGGGCTTATTCTGAGGCATATACGCGCATTTATTACCGTCGGGCCTCGCCGCTCCCAAGCTTCCTCCGTCTTCGGTGAGACTGTGGCTGATGACACGTGACACCCCACCCCAGCCTGTCAAACCTGTGGCGCATAACCGAGAGTCGATTTTCAACGCTGGAAATGGAAATGTTAGCGCTAGCGCCCCTCTGGACGGAACATGGACAAGGTAGCGAATCGACTGCCACTTGCCACCTCAGTTTGGCATGGAACTAACCGACGATTACGCCCTTATTCACCATTCGATTGCATATGCTTGCCGATAGACCACTATTATTGGCACGTAGGACGATCTCATGGTCCAGCCAGTCCGCCGTGGAAGTCACGATTAGCTTCAATTCAAGCTTACCAACTTGTTTCTCGCTACCCACACGGTTTGATGTCATGGTGGCGCAGCATAGCTGAGACAGATGTGCCCAAACACGTTTGGCCGTCTTGGCAATCCGTCGATTTCCGGCAACAAGGAACGGACTCGCCATCCATCAAAGTCAACCGCCACCATGGAGGCCGAGCAACCGCCGTCCTACGATGCCGTGGGCAGCTCTTCAGCCGGCGCTCAGGATCCGCCAGCGTACAATCATGAACCGACAGCGACGGCTCGACGTGACGCTCAGCCCCAAGTAACCTCGGAAGAATGCCCGACTTTGGTCCTCGACGGGCGTCTCGTCTACTCGCGGCTGAACCAAGATCGCACCCTCTACGAAGTCAGCAATCCGCCATGCGAGGCCGCATCTTCCATCTACGGCGTCGAGAAGATCCGTTACAAGGTTTCGGAAGCCAACGGGGAGACCAGGGTGCGGTCTCGTCGAGATCACATTTACGACTTCAAGTCGGACTACTTCAGCTTCGGAATGCGAGACATCAGCATCATCGGGAAGGGAAGCTCCAAGCACCGCCCCCCAGACGTCTCCATGTCCCGACGATTAAGCTCTTCTTCCTTCAGCGTCGCCGGGCATTTCAAGACGGAGCAGAGCGTCAAGAACCGCGTGCAGCATGGCAGCGAGATATCCTGGAAAAGCCCCGACGGCAAAACCATTGCCGTGGAAACCAAGGTGGAATGGGGCGAGGACGGCAGAGTCCTCGAGCCGCCGCGACTGGAGATCAAGACGAGACTCGACGAGAAGGAGATGGACCTCCTGGTGACGTGCTGGTGCGCGCGGGTGTGGAAGCAAGCGAAGGACGTGGCAGATCCCGTTACTTGGAAGCAAAGTGAGTAAATGCAGGTACATCACGCTGCGATTGCTAACTGGCGGCGATTGTAGTCAAAGGGCGTATTGAGAATCACGCAGGACCGGGCATGGTTTGGGGCGGAATGACTTGAGGAATCAAGACTGTAGGCATACGTAGCGCAGCATCTTTGGATGTTACCTCATGAAAAAATTGATCTGACAGGGCAATAGTAAATCTATAAGAACCAGTATAGGTACTGTAGAACTGTGCTATTCCCGGCGCCTCCATGGACTGCCCCGGCCTCGCCGTTCTCTCCCTGCCCTTGGTTGGGGCTGAGCTGCGTCGGGGACTGGAACATCTCCTCGTCGGCGACCACAGCCTCCGGCAATCCATCGCTGGTTGGCCAATTCCCGATCCAAGATCGATCTCGCTGCGCCGAGTAACCGGCAAGCAACGCGGGGATGTAGAAGCTAGGCTGATAGCCCCCGTCCATTCATTCTTCCCGTGCAGCTTGGGTGGACACGGACAGAGCGTCGCCGATGTTGCTGAGGCGGAGTTGAGCTGATCACCGACGAGCGGCTCTTCATCGACTAGCCTACTAGGGGTGACAAGGGGGAACGGAGGCCGACGAGCCGTAGTATTTATTGAACCAGATTTCCCACTCTTCATCATGAATCCGACACCCACAAACAACCACCCACAGGACCAATCAATCTCATCTTCGCCCCTCGCCTCCTCCTCCACCATGGTTTCCCTCAAAGCCCTCAGCCTCCTCGCCCTCGCGGCCATGGACACCCACGCCGCCCCAAGCTCTCGCCGCGCCGTCACGCCGGACGAGCCGACGCTCAAGGCCCGACAGACATGCGCCCTCAAGTCCGACACCAGCGGCCTGAACTGCGGCGGGAGGGGCTACGTCTCCGACACCAAGGGCAACCTCGGCTTCCCCGAGTTCCGAGCCGCGCCCGGCGAATGCATGGACCTCTGCCACCAGACACTGACGTGCAACTTCGTCCTCTGGAGGGAAGGACTTTGCCAGCCCTACGCCGGGACTCTGCAGGACGCCGGTTGGTTTTCGGACCCGGACACCCTGTCCACCTGGTACGACAACGGTTGCTTCGAGTGTTGTGAGTCCAGAGTCCGCGATTCTTCGGCGAAGGAACCCGACTAACACGTTGCAAGCTTGATCACTTCCCTATATGATGTTGGAATGTTGTCTTCATGCTTGTCTACTTCACTGAGCCGTACCTGGGGTCTGAATTGGTCATTACTCTCTTCTGAGCGTTGCTAATATTGGGGTGCTTGACTGGGTTGTTTCACATGCGGGAAATATAGCGCCTCCTGGTGGTGCTTCTTAGGACGACGGCGAAGGGGGCTCATTTTCCATCGCCCATGCCCTAGATGAGGCCCCGAAATCAGAAAAGATCCTATGGCCCAGCCTTCAACTACGGCCTAACCATCAATTCAAGAGGTATCACCCCAAGATCCCTCATGTTACCCAAGCGGAAAATTGCGGATTTCATGAGTCGGCATGGAACTTTGGCAAACACGTACAGCTAGTGGCGAGGCTTTGCGACGAAGGGTTAACTCCAGAAAATGTCACGCTGGCATTTCTCAAAGACCAGAAGCTCAGCTTTGAGGTACCCAACATCATATATCACTTCGAGGACGGTAAGCACGAGTGCTTCGTCAAGGAGAAGCTCAAGGGCACCCTTCTTATGGTGGCCTGGGAGGACATGGACAAGGCAACCAAGGAGAAATGCGTGACCCGACTCGTGGATATCCATAAAGAACTCGCAACCTTCACATCCCCGCGATCCAAAGGTATACACGGCGTTGACGGGAGAAAAGTCCGGGGGGAATGGATGCTCGCGCCCCTTGGCCGCCCCTGGTCTCCTTCGACCCACCATCCCCTTGAACTTTTGCAGGCCTGTGAACTCCTTGGACTTGACAAATCAGTGCCACTGAAGCTCATGAACCCAAACTTTGACATGTCAGGTGTTTACGTCAATGGCCAAGGGGAGGTCACGGGCATCGATGGTTGGAGTGCTTGCGGTTACTTCCCTCCCGAGTGGTTGAACACGAAGATTCATCAGCTTCCTCTCCGTGTTTTATGGCCTGAATACGCGGAGATGATGGAAGAGCATTTAGAGAAGGCTGGATTTGTTATAAAGGACGCAGCGTCCCTCAATGCTTGGGTGGAGGAGAAGCAGAGAAAAGCCGACAACGACAAAGCGTCCCTTCAGGCTTGGATGGAGGAACGCAACGAGAAGGCTGAAGACTGGTCACTGTGGTAGAGGGATGGTTCGGTTCTTGTCCGACTCTTGGGTAAATTAGAAAAGACAACGCCTCAGGGCCTGCGCCTTGGATGTGCCTTAGAGATAGAATGAAATGTGAGACCCCTTGCCACCAACTACTCCTGTGCATCAGAACCAACGTGATTCAATATCCCCCTATCCGAACGCACTTCATCCCGATGGAACCGCCCAGCAACGGCTACTCCCTCAGTGGCAGCACACATGACTTTGTTCCATCTTAAAGATCACCCTTACTTAGAACCACTTCCATTTCGAGAGTGTGTCCCACCCCCGGGGCGAGCCCTATCTGGGCAGAGAGAGTGGTTCATGGCGAGACACCAACGGACGCCCTCTGGGGAAAACCTAGGAAGGGAACCAGCCCCATCTTGGGGGACGGTTCCATTGCGGGTGACGGTTTCATCCCGGGAGCCAGCCCCATCGTGGGAGTGTTGCGGCGCTATGACCGGCCCTATGGTCACGTCAGTCTTCAATCCTGGTGAGGTGTGATTGGAAAGTGTAGAGTGTTTTAGCTTCCCCATCGACGTCCGAACAAGTCCCATCCAGTTCGAAGGTCCGTCCGCATGGAACAAACTCCTCATTTTCCATCTTGAGTCCGCCGCACTTCAGAGTCCCCACGGGGTTCTCGTAGTTGCAGTGGGCGCAAAGGATCTTGCTGATCATTGTTGCTTCTCGGAATGAACCAAAATAGAATGGCAAGATGCGTGAGGTGAAGGCGAAAGAGGTTGAGTGATGTGGGCTAGAGAATAGGCAAGACACAAGATGCGTAAGTGAACGCGAAAGAGGTTGAGTGATGTCGGCTAGAGAACAAGCAAGAGACAAGATGTTCGTGTGAAGTCTGAGTTGGAATTGTTCTGATCCGAGCCTGGGGGCAGGCCGGGGCTTTATAGGACGAAGATCGGCGCAGGAGAAACCCCTTCCCTGGGCTCTAGCTTGGAACAAGCTACAGAAGCATGGTAGAAAAGGGATGGAAGCTAAATGGAAGGGCCGTGAAGAAGCGAAATGGAAAGAGGAATGGACTGTTCGCCCGGAATAGATTCGCCCGACAACAGTGAGTAGACAGGGGATGTCCGAAATGTGGCTGACTGACAATAGAGAAATTTTGGGATGAATAGAAGACGAATAACCAATGGTTGACTGTCTCTGAGCTGGTCATGGGTAAAGTCCCATGAAATCACAACACCGCCTCGTCTAAGGGGCAAGAAGCGCGAAACTAAGGTGACGTCGCCACATATTCTATCATATATCACAATTTACTACGCTGTTCACCGCTCCCACCAGAGCTGAACTCTGCCCGGTCGTTTTGCTGCCTTGGGAAATCGCAGCTTCCAAGCTTCCACCAAGGAGACTGGCGTAAGGGTCTCTGCTCAACTGGGAGGGTTGGACACAGACGGCCTCATCAAGCTGGGCGCTGCTCAAGGTGTTCGCATTTAGTCTCACGGGAGGATCTCAAACACCAATAAACTAGGTCGGACTCCTGGACCCTGTCCCCTCCTGGTTTCCCGTCCTCATCGAGCGTGCTTTGGGGTTGCGGAGCGCGTTGGGATCCAGAGCTGACACAGTATTGGAGAGCTCCAGAAGACTCAGTTTCGCAAGGATCTAGATTGATTGCCCAATCCCCGGTTGCCCCAAGCTTGGCTGGAGATGTGTTGGCAGTCAAGAGCGGTGCTCCTGCGGGCACTTGCAGAGGGCGCGCGCGCCACCTCAACCACGTCGGTGGCGGCCGCTCCCCTCCCTGGAACGTTCTGGGCTTGTTTAGTTCCAAGTCACCGTGTTAGGAAGCTAGCAGACCGTACGGATACATGCGTTAGGCAGAATCGGAAGGCTACCAGATGACAGAAGGTGAGCAAATAAAGGGGGGGGCGTACATACTCCATACAGCACTTGGCGAGCAGCACGGCAGTCATCAAGCTATGTGGGCTCCTACCCTGAAACCTTCAAACAAGCGCTTAATTATGAGACAGTAGGTACTTCTGGTGTCAAGTAGACTTTCTGTGTGCTGCGAAGGATGGATGTGAGCCTTGTGAGGTGGGCAAACATTTAACTACAGGGATCAAAACGGGATCAGGACGGCATACTTACGAATATTGACATGGAAGCGAATTTTAACGCGGTGGCTGCATATAGATTGGGGACAGACAGGGGTTCACCATTCCGGAAGATGTGCGAAATCTGCCTCGGGAGTCAGGACAACGTGGGAAGGTTGTGGTGACGTCCATCCTCTTCTCCAAGCTGGCAGAGGAAAGGCTTGAGTCCAGCTGTTTAAGGCATCCACTGCGCAAGAACAGACAGGGGGGGGTACGTACTCAGGTAAAGTCGTCTCTGTCTGAGGATGCTACCTTGTGCAAACCGGTCCATCGGTCCCTGAGATAAAGAAATGGCGCATGGGCAACGATAATTTGGCTTGGCGTATCAGCCACGGACCATTTTCATTGAGTCCGGTCGGCAGTAAACGTACCAGGGCCTCAATTAGACGCGAGGGGTGAGCAGTGCAGCAGGCCGGGGTTCCGGGGTTCTGCTCACCTTTCGCCCTCCTGCGTTGTCCTCCCCAGCCCCGCAGTCCGGAACACCAAGTTGCGACAAGAAGGTCCAAGAGGAGAATGAGAAACTGAAATTTCCGCATCGGAGCTCGGTATGAGGGTTCCTCGCGACCAGCTGGCCTCTGACTTCTTTTCGCGCTGCTCGTAGAGTCGTCACAGACCCTCCACGATGGGGAAGAAGTAAGTCACTGAGGTTTTCGTCTTGCTTGGCATGTTGCACCGTTTGTTGAATTCGTACTGTACCGACAGGACGAAATTCATGCCCTGTAGAAAAAGAAAAGAGGAAATTGGTTCAATATGCAGGCATCCGCGCAATGAGGCTCGCAGGTATGTGCTTAACTGCAAGCCGCTTCTAAGTAGCTGGAATACAATAGAGAGATACATAGCCACAGCCCCACCCAGCCTTGACCTATGAATCCGTCCAGCCAACTTGCGAAGTACCACCCTCTGGGTAGTACAGAGGACCAGACGTTCAGATTCGTAAGCCTGAGCTGCGAGAAGGCAACGAGCCTGTCTGGTCAGTTGTTGAGACAGGCAGCTGCGTAACCTGGCCTCTCCGCCTGCCCGCATCGGCTCCATTTACTGTTCCATCCTGTCAGTTTTTTCCTCCTGCAACTCTTCTTCCGACGAGCAACTTTTCGCTCTCCCAGAGGCTCGGATTCTCCTCCTCTAAGGGCGTTCCGAATGAGCCGCCTTTCGCTGTTCCAATAGCTCTCCCGCTGAGCTCTTGAGACTGGTTGCGGGAGGAGAGAGGACATCCGTTGGAACTTGGAAGAGGGGAAGGACGGGCTGTTAGAAGGGCCTTGGAACCTTCTTTCCCCAAACCTAAGGACATTGGAGTTGCTGAATGCTACAGACAACGACCTTTCCTTCCGTCGCACAACTCTCGTCGTCGGAGACCACCTTGAGACGCGACCCGATGAGGGCCTCAAGACCCAACGAAGACCTCCAACGAAGACCTCAAGACCCAACGAAGACCTCAAGATCCAACGAACACCTCAAGACCCGGTCACTCAACGAGCACCTCAAGACCCAACGAAGAGCAGAAGCAAGGAAAAGAGACGGGGCCCACGAGGGCCACAGGTAAGAGATAGCTTACCCTTAGGTTCCTGTTCCATGGTAGAGACTGGAGCTGGGGAGGTTGGCAGTAAGATTGCTGAGTCGGATATATAATTCTCACACATTTGGGAAGTCAGGAGCCTATCTCCAGCCCGTTGACTGCCAAGTGCATCGCTGCCCAGCGAGAAAAGGTGGGAGCTTATGTGAGTCGTGCAAGAGCCGTCCAGATGTTAGACATTGGATGACCATCGCAGGAGAAATCACCACGGTAGTAGGGGCCAAGTCGCTTAGCGCTCAAATTTCCTGCCAGAGAGACGTCGGCACCTTCTTTGCCTCGACTTCGAGCTCTTCGCACAAAAGATGTAAGCGTCTGCCGTTCAATTCTGTCAATCTTGGCTACGAGAAGTCAACGAGCTCCCCCAGCTGCCGCGATGGAGGCTGTGCTGCCCGGGCTTTTTTCCTTCCAGTCATTTCAAGAGACCACATATTCCCCCTTTCCAATCTAGCCATGATAGTCCGAGCATGTTTTCCCGCCTCAGTTCTCCTGTTCTGACAAAAGAACGACTGCTGGACCTGCCGCCCGTTTCCTTCATCTCCCAGCCCGCGCGTGTAATCTTCTCTTCGGCTTCATCGCACGGCCTGCGTTTCTTTTCTTCCACTAGCCCGCTTTTCCCCTCCCGCAACATGACGGCAATTGCAGGTTTCGAGACCGGTTTTTTCCTTCTGGCGACACCCGTTCCAACAGCTCGGCTCTTCTTCTTGCGATAGATCTTGCGACGGCGGACTTGTTCCTCTTCTAATAGCTCTTTCGACTGGCTCCGGAGTAGATTGGGAATGGCGTTGGATGTCGAACCGGCGCAAACAACCCCCGACAGGGTCGCTGCAAGGGCTGTTGGTCCCTGGAGCCCTCTTTCCAACCATCAAGAGCCTGACTTACTGACCTTTGTAGAAATAGACTTTCCCTCCCGTTGTAGCCTCTATCGCCGCTCAAGTTCCCTTCGAGACCCCTGAAAACCTGACTGACGAAGACCTCGAAACCCGAACCCAACGAGCCAACATCCCAACGACCTCACATGGACCGGAGAGAGTGACCGGTGGCAAGGGAAGCCTGGAGTTGGTTTGTATTGTATTAGAGGAATAGGAGGTATAGAGACTGACTAGCAGTCAACATAAAAATGATACGCTGACAGGTTGGTTCAGGTCTGCCACCCCGTGCGGATAAGCAAAGCTGGAGCCTCTCGGCCTCTCTCTCTCTCTCTCTCTCTCTCTCACGCACACACACAACCCTCCCAACGCCTCCGGTGGCCCCTTCGGGGGGACGCCTGCGGCGGGCTCCTCGCCTTCGGCTCTATTCGCGGGCTTGAGTCTGACCCTGACTATTACTAGTTGCACCCGTGACTGCCGCTGTGACTGCTACAGCTCTCGTGCCTGCATCTGTGCTGTTGATTACAGCTGCTGCCGACTGCTACCGTGACTGCCGCGGATAGCTTCAATTTTCATAGAGGGATTTGAGGAGTCCCTCCGGGGCGCCTACGGCGAGCCTTTGCCTGCAGCGAGCTTCTTCTCCCTGCGGCGCCAGAAGGGGTAGGCGGTCAATGTAGCCACGGCAAAGGGGCTACTTGCTGCTAGGTATTTCGTGCATTGTGGCGGGTGATTGTGGTGGCTGGTGGTATTAGTCAGCCTCCCATGAGAAAGCAAAGCTGGAAGGAACCAGCCCGCTAACGCAGTCTACCCGTACATGGTTCAATTGGCGCCAAAGTTTCGATCACCGGACCCCTCCAGGTAGCTTATCAGTCCCCTGACTGTGCAGTACAGTGGCCTTTGTCGAGTAAAGCCGAAGCACCTTGATTACCTCGGGGCACACTCGGTGGTGCGATAGAGACTAGGCGAGGCGACAAGATATCAGTCCAGGGTACTTAATGATGTGTTACCTCGTCCTTGGTGAGCTTCACAACCACAAGTGACAAGACCTTGGTTGGACGTGGAAGCCCTTGTACCAACCCATTCATTGTCCATCGCGGCTGGCGCATCACAGTTTGCAATAGATGGGATACATGGTGCTTCGACCATCGACATAGAGTGAGCTTCGCGCTGCTTATTCCTGATAAAGATTGCACCTCGGACATCTAAGCGCATCGTCAGTGGTCACGTAGCAAGTCAAGCACACTCTATTTCGCTACTTTCGCGATTCGTCTGCTCAAGAGAACAAGCTTTATCAATCGCCAGCTAGTCGGAGAGGATTGCTACCACCACCAGCAACAAGAGGTTCGACGGAATAAGGGAGCCTCTAGTGGCCATCGGCCGCTTGCTCCTTTGCCATGCCAGCGCCACATCTCCCCCAGTCACCAGACTTCAACAAGTCCTTCAATCCGGGCTTCCGAACACAGATCTCAAGGTTGCCGAAGCGACCACCCTTGCGAGCGCTCTCCGGAAAGTCGTATCGATCGTACTCGTCAACCAGCGCCCGGGTGCGAGCCGAGCCCTCGTCCGCCCACCACGGTCTGCTCGCGCATGTCAGTCTCGGTCTTCAAACGCGTCGGCCACGGCAACTTACGAGTGCAGCGCCTCTTCCCCGTCCACCTCCTCGACCGACCACTCCTTCTTCGCCCCGTCAGCCGGCGCCACCCGGTTCCAGATCATGGCCGCCGGCTTCGCAATGTCGGCGACGATCTGCCTCACGGGCACGTCCGGGTGGCAGCTGAGGACAAAGGTGTCCTCGTCGACGAGGGTGAAGCCGAGGGCGCCGAAGCCGCCCACCACCTCGATGCCTTGCTCGGCCAGCAGCCGCTTCGACGCGGGCGAGTAGGCCGGGTCTTGGGCGAAGACGGGGAGGCGGTCGGTGTCGAGGAGCTCCCCGAGCAGCGACGACAGGTCCAGCGCGGCGGCGTGCTGGATCATGGCCGTCGCGGCAGGCATGTCGTCGTCGGCCATTGTGTCCACGCCCCTTTCCAGGGTTCCCAGCCCGAAGCAAACAATCTTCTTGGTCGACTTGGGGATGGTGGCGCTCCTGAGCAAGTCGGCCAGATCGCGACAGGTAGCACTCTCGGCCCACTTGCCCCGAATCACCTCCCACATGGGCTTCAGAGTGTTGTATTCGATGGTCGCATGGCTCGAAAGGGTCCAGCCTAGGTGGATGGCGCAGCCCGCGTCCGCCTTGGCTTCGCGGAGGTCGTCGTGGCTGTTTTCGGTGATGCCTTCGGCTTGGAAAAGCATGCTTTGGTAGATTTCAAACCGGATGGTTTGTCTGCAAAGGTGTATTTAGTTGGGTTTCTGACGTTTCGAAGAAGCCTTGATGGAATCAACCTACGTGAATCGACTGCTGCCGTCCAATGGGCCAATCAGCGGCGGCTCGGAGATGTACCTGCGTGCCAACTCCCCATTCACTGGTAAGACGGCCATGTCAGCATCGATTGGATTAGATGGGAAGAAGAAGGGACGAAAGCGGCATACTGCTGGCGATCATGACGGAGGCGGGTCGTGGTTCCCGCGCCAGGTCTCGCTCAAGGTTGACAAGCATGTCTTTGGTCCACAGCTTGGCGCCAGAATCGTACAGATCTTGCAAGTACCGGATGATTCCCTCGGCATACGGGCTCGCCTTACGCCGCTGTATCTCTTCGAGGGTCCTCCGAGCTCTGCTGGTCGGCGCCTCTCTGTTGACGTCGGGGTCAGCCTCGGACGTCACATCAGGCCTGGGCGTCGCCAGGTTTTCTCTGACAGCATCTGCCATGGTGATGGACGGCGGCGTGGAAAGCTTTGTTGGGTGCGGGAAAGGCGAGGGCTTGTATCTCGATGTCTTGCTGACGGGTGGTGAGGGGAAGAAGGGGGGGGGGGGGGGGATGCATGNNGGGGGGGGGGGGGGGGGGGGGGGGGGGGGGGGGGGGGGGGGGATGCATGAGTAGTGTTGGCCGTGTCACACCCGTTGTGCAATTATATTTATTGCAGCTCCTCAGCCGGAGTTTCAGTCGGGCCGCCACGCCGATAATTGGTCAGCTTCCCGTCACCGAAGACGGTCGAGACCTTCGGCACGCATCTGGCTGCCTGATCTTGTGCGCCCAATGTTGCTGATGCTGGTTGGCTGAGCTCGCTCATCCCGATGCTGATTTGCGGGCGCTCAAGTCCATCTCGACACCGGTATCGGATGTTTCTGAGGGTTTATATTGTTAGAAGATTGGTATCGCAAAAGACAATTATATTTTGCAAAGGCGAGAGACCCCCAATAAGCTTCGCAAGAATTGGCAGATGATAGCTTGGTTTTATGCTCCTGCATAGGAGTCAGGACCTAGCTTAAATATGGATTGATGAAGGAGTCAATTGATGATGAAGATTGGCATTCTCCGTAAATAGAAGACTCCTATATAGGTAAGTAGAAATGCTAAAAAAGGTAAGAATAGAAATTCGACACGGGCAAACGTCAAGCAACGCGACTCGATCTGGTGGAAAAGTCTTAAGGGGGGGAAGACTCATAATCTAGTGCCAAAGCCCTATATCCAATCACACAGCTCTCTACTGATTGTAGTCGCCATACTGTCCAAAGGCCGGAGCCTTTCCGGCCGAAAAGGGCGCAGAGGGCAGCTTCCCGTCTAGAAAGTCGCCGACGAGCTTGGTGAAGAAGGTCGCGTACTGGAACAGGTGGCCGTGGCCGCTGCTCGGGAACATGACAAAATGGGCGCGGGGCAGCTGCCTGGCGAGAACAAACGAGTTCTGTGTCGGCACGATCAAGTCGTTGTCGCCGCTTGTGACGAGGGCGTCCTTCTGGATCGTCTGCAGGAGGGCGTAGGGGAGGGCATCGGCGTCCCACGCCAGGTACGCCTGGGTGAGCTTGACGAGGTCCTCGCCCGCGGTGAACTGGGCCACGTCGGGCTCGCCGTTCTTCCCGGCGACGCCGGCGCGCGAGCTGGTGCTGCGGGCGAACCACGCGGCGCCCTCGTCGCCGGTGGTGAAGGACGGGAAGAAGGCCTCGATGGTGGGCGGCCCGGGGTTCGGGTCGAAGACTGTCGACTGCACCTCGTTCATGGGCCGTTGCAGGCCGGGGCCGAGGCTGGGGCCGGTGCCCGAGAGGACCAGCTTGCGCACCACGTCGGGCGCGTCCAGAGCCAGCTGCTGGGCCACGTAGCCGCCCATGGAGAAGCCCAGCACGTCGACCTGCTTCGCGTGCAGCGTCGGCAGGAGCACGTGGAGGAAGGCGAGGAGGTTGAGGGCAAAGGCCCTGATGCTGGGCCCGACGCGGCCGCCGCTGTGGCCGAGGCCGGCGTAGTCGTAGGTGATGAGCTGACGCCCGTGGGCCGTCAGGTTGTTGACGACGTACGGATCCCACGTGTCAATCGTCGATCGGACGTGGTTGAGCATTAGGAGGGGAGGGGAGTCGCCGGTGGCGTTTCCAATGAGCCGATATGCATATTTGGTGCCTTCGGCCACCAGGAAGAGCGTCTTAGCCGTCTCCTGCGTCGACATTTTGAGTGATGATCGATCTCGTACCTTCGGCTTGCTTTCAAGTGTTCGGGTGCGATGGAGAGGGGAAAGAATTGCTGGTCTCGACAGCAACTGCTTTATTTATACTACTTGTATGTAGATCCAGCTTTCCTCTTCGCACCTTGGAAGTTGGAGTCCCCGAGATGCTGTGCGATGAAGTCGATGAACTTCTTCGTGGTTCCATTATACGGGCCGCTCGCCGAGTGATTACATTTTCAACCAACTCATTGTTGCTCCCTCTAATACCGGGACGACCCGCGCCGCCCTGGTCTGAGAGACTGGGTTCGGACCGGGCTGCTCTAGTCCGACCACTACAGTCGGTTGCTTACCAAACGCGCTCGTTCAGCCCAGTCAGGCATATAAAAGAATCGGAGGAGAGGAGAGAGAGCGATTTGGCAAAGGTCCAGAGGAGATGTTGAGTAATCAATAGCTAGGGCTATTGCATTTGCAACAGGATGCACGAGTATTCCGCTCTGTTCTGAAGACGCGCTTTCACTCCGGTCCATTGCCGATTACTGATCATTAATGAGGGATATGCGATGGTCTTACCGACCCTTGGTATCATATTGAATTAGATCGTGGTGCACCTGTCAGAGCCGTTAGTCCCTTGTCTGCTAGGCGATTCAGGGGACGGTGACAGGGACGATTTGGAAGCCGACTTTATTTCCCTAAGAAGCTTCCGCGATATAAGCTATACATTACTCGCCATTAAACAACACCAGATACCTATTGAGACTCCATTAAAGCCGAAAACATCCTTCTTATTCTTGCCGCTCAAGACCGATCCATGTAATAGATGCAAGTAGTACGATACGGGTCGATCCCTCATTACTTGTAGACCGGTGGCCAGGCGCCAGCGGCGCGATCGAGACTATTGAGGTGATATTAATAATCGAGACGCTAGTGTGATATAATATTTCCGTCTGGCCTCGGATACAGCGCACAACTCTTACTCTGCACCGCCATTTCCCACTTCCCTATTTGAGCTCATCGACTCCTTATCAGCCCTCTGGAGTTGCTTTCCTACTTTACCTCATGGAGTCGGCGGGGGTATCGTAGCCTCTGGGTGAGGAATATTAGGGAAAGCGTGTCTCTTCATAAGGTATTAAACAAACCATCGCCTTTCACATCCATGTCTCAGTGTGCATACTGATGTACGAACAATCCCCTCTTACAAATACGCGACAAGATTAACTGGTACTATACAATAGAAACATCCATCGTACTAGCATGGGTGTCATCGAACCAAGACTCCTGGATGCTTATATCGCCGATTGTCTCAAAACGACCCAGAACGGCTTTCGACGGCCGCAATACTAGGCGCTCGCCATTTGAAGACTGAGTTCGGAACTCCGAGCTCAAGGCAAAGACAAGAAACAGGGTCTGGATGTCCTTCCAATATCCAACTGGGACTTGTATCAATATTGAGTGTTCTGTCACCGTCCTGCCTCCGCTAACTTTCCAGCGAGTCCTGCGGTGGTGACTGGTGGCAACACCGAGTCGGAGATGAATGGGTAGTGCACAGCTGGACAAGCTGACTTTGCGCTCCGAACACGTCAAGCTTTTGCCCACGTCCCAAACCTGCCCTGGAAAGCGAGACGCGGTAGCTAGGTGTAAATACTGATGGGTCAGGAGAGCCTTGCTATGTCTGGTCCATGTCCCGGCGATTGCCGCCCATGACCAAGTAGGAAACAAGTTGTCCCATGACCCTTCTGGTGGGAGGTTGACCCAGAGTAGTGCAGCTGGTAAGCCATATGACCAAGTTCCAAGAACATAGTCACCTAATTAAAGAAAGCAGATTTTGGATTCCCAAAAACATGTTCATCGGCAGTTTTCATCTGCTTTGCAAGACTCATGATTGATCGTAGTTTATCAGACTCAAATCTGAGGGATCGAATCATGTACGTATTGAGGAGCGTATCCCAATACTCGAACATGCTGTTTCCCGAGAGAGCTCTATGATATTGCTGTATGTATCTGGTGTTCCGTCGTAAATGCCTGCAACTCGCTCACATTCACAACAAAGCTTCGACGAGCATTCAAAGGGAACTTCTTCCGGTACAAGATGGAGGCTTTGTCTTGAGATGAAGCGCTCTTGGTAGGCCCATGAGCGTTCGAACAAAGGGAGAGCCCAGAATTGCCGCTTGTGAAACCGAGTTGGCTTCATGTTGAAGTGAATGGGGATCTTCTGGACGCAAATGGGCCTCTCCTCTGCTAAGGATACGACTTCTGCGAGCCGTCGGTTCGACCGGGGAATGCGGTCGCCACCGGCAGCAGAGTCGGCCGCGAGAGTCAGCCAAGCATGCCCGTGATAAGATGCTATATTCCAAGCTGGACAATAGAGGACTTTGAATCATATTTTAAGGGTGTACTTCCGCCGTGCACGGTGATTGGGGCAGTAGTTACTGACGAAATGAACATAGGAGATCACTATGTCTTGCTAGTTCCACGGCAATTAACCAAGGTACGGTCCCATATATAAATTGAAAGTATAGTAGATAATGTCCATGAGCAAGAACAAAGAGGAATCTATCATCTTAGGGGACAGTAGAGATATCGGGATGTTAACACGACGCTCTGAGGGTATCTAATGTATAATGAGGCAACATAGGGAGTACCAGGAGTGAGCATATGAGGGCTTAGTTTAAATTGAGGGATGAAGCCTGAGAGTGCGCAACTAGTTGCTTGTTCTAGAACTTTGGCTTGTAGTTGTGAGAAACATCAAACTTGTGGAGGCTCAGTCAGCGAATGGCGAGGAACGTTTACTCCCCGAGGATGTTATCAATGGCGACTGCTCAACTTGCTGGTTTTGATTATAACAACATGAAATTGAATATGCTGAAAATAGGTCAATAGTCCCGGTAACTGGACGAAAACAATCCCTTGTGTTTTGTTTCGCGAACGAGCGTTTGAAGGCATCTCTAGCAGCTATATGCAGTTTGGCAACATGAAATCTGGGCTTGGTCACTATTACCTCTACAAATCAGGTCAAGGGCTTACAATCATGTTTCTTCTCTCTCTCGCCTTCTCACTGCGCCCTTTATCCTAGGTACAAAAAGGACGTCTCACCGCCAAACAGTACGAGATCTTCTCAACCGAGACGCAATGCCTAAACATAAACCGCCTACGCTCCAGAGACGGACACATACGACCACAGCCCTTAGAAAGTACTGGATCCCGTCTGCTCTCCGAGCGTCAAACTGAGGAGCGCTCGAGNNGTAGTAGTTGGGTCGGTGACGACCAGCGAATGCCGAGTGTTGTATGTCTCTTTTTGCTTCTGTGCTTCTCTTGATCTTGATATTTCCTCCTCTCCTGACGTGATCGGTGTTGGCGATTGCGGGAGGGTAGTTGGGTGCGCCCTAATGAACATGGAAGCGATCGATAAGTCACCCCCCACGATCAGTCCAACGTGTATTCGTAACTTGTATTCATGCAAGGATAATCTATGTATTTTTGAAATTTCTATGAGGCGTCAGTGTCTACTGTGGAAAGCCTTTCGTATCGCGTAAATGCCTCTGTTGATCCCTCCGGATCCCCCGTCCACTTCCACTCGACGATTTCGGTGCCGTTTTTGCCATCCACGACGCAATATACTCTCCCGTCGGCCGTTGCAGCCATTGCGGCTCGCGACGCACAGTCACGCAGCGCCGTCACCTCATCCCCCGCCGCCCATTGCCCGTCTTGATAGTACGTCAGGCGAACCCCGTCGTCCGCGTCAGGGTCGGCCGTCAGCACCTGGAATCCCACGCCGTCAGAGCCCGCTCCGTCCGTCCCGTTGACGCCCGTGGCAAAGGCCGCAATCGCGCATCTCTCCCCCAGGCCCCTGGGCAGCGACGCGGACGAATAGACGCCCTGGCCGTTGTACAGCAGCTGCGACAAGACGCCCGACTTGCCGTGGTAGAAGACGCTCAGGCTCCGAGACGTGGCGTTGAGGGCGGGGACCCCGACGGCGGCGAGCCTCGTCCGCTCCGAGGGCTGCGAGGCCTTGGGAAACAGCAAGCTCGAGTAGCCCTGGTCGTTTCCTCCCCGCAGAAAGCCGCCGCGCACCCCGTCCGTCTCGGTTTGGAAGAAGAGAGCCGACGTCGTGAATGACGTGTACGATTGACGTGCGTACGAAGCTATCGCGGAGCCGTTGGACGCAATAGACACTTCTGAGGTCTGGTAGATCCAGTCTGAGACACTGGATGCCTCGTGCGTGAAGATGGTGTATCTGAAGATGACTCTGATGATGTTGTCCGGGTCTTGGTAATACAGATGGACGTATCGGCTCTAGAAAGGGTCAGTCAATTCGACCACGGGCTGAAAATCCCAGCGTCGTCGTACCGTGGAATTATGAAAGTAGACATCGACTGCCAGAGCCGTGCCAGGGCGCACCGCGTCCAAGGTGACGTTTCCCTTCCCGTCGATGACGGGCGAGACGATCCACGCGTCTCCCGAAGAATTAAAGGCCGACATGTAAATGGCCTTGTTTTGGAGCTGGTAGAAGACGAGGGCGTTGGTGTTGCCGAGCTCGTCGGTGAAGTTGGCCGCCGTGATGCTCGAGTCCTTCCGCACGGCGAACGGGTCTGACGTGTCGTTTGCCTTGGCCGTGTCCTCTGGCGAGTCGGCCCGGCCGGATGAATCGTCGTCGTCGCCGTCGCCGTGCTTCTGCGAAAACCGCACGCCGAGGCCGAGGCCCATGGCAATGACGCTCAGGACGGCCACGAAGATGACGACGTGGAGGACCCTCCGCCGCACCGCACCCAGCCCCGGGACCTTGAACAGGACGGGCGCCACCTCCTTCTGCTCCTTCTCGACGTCTCTAGCCGCGTCCGATTCCGCATCCTCCTCCCGGACTTCGGGGGCGGCATGGACGGCGTGGACCTCTGGCGGCGGCTGCAGCTCATACTCAGCAAAGGGGTTCCGGACCTCGAGCGTGCTGTGGCCGGCGTGGTCGTTGGACTCGCTCGTGACTGTTGGCGAGTTCATCGTGGCGACATGATGCAGCCCGACAGCGCGGCCTAGGGGGGTGAATAAAGATGAGACGGGAGGAGCGCGTGCAGGCGAGAGATGAACCAACTCGACGGGAAGCTCCTCGCCTTCGGCACCTGCAAAGGACTTGTCTTGTTTGGGGGGTTTCACGATACGAGCTTGTTCCCCTCACAGGCCCCTGCTCGTCGAAGAGAGCTAGTCAGATTCGAGTGTCGGTTTCAAGTTAAATGAAACGGCGCGCGCGATTGGCGAGAACGGCCGCAATGGAGACGAATGGATGGAGTGGTTCACTTTTAAAATCACGTCCTGCCACCGCGAAGCGCTCAAAGCGTTGGTCCGTATTGATCCGCCTGAGAGCGAACAGGGAAGGATTTTCTTGGGTTGCAGCGGCATCCTTTCAATGACACGCTCCACTTAGATGCTTGCCCCTTTTGCCTGAGTCTTGCGGTTCCTCGGATTCTCCCGCTTCCAAGGCCATTCCCCAGTTCATGGCAGTGCGGCGCGATGCAGCATGTCTAGTTGGCTATGCATGCATTTTCGGCTGCATTTCTCTGAGAGTTTGCCCCGGGCTTGGGCACTGGATCTTCAATCGTTTGTTTCACCGAATGAGGCGTTGTGTGCGTTGGGCTAACACTCGAGCGTCTGCCTGGACGGGGCTCGGAACCACGGCACGGCACATGGAGTTTATCTCGAGGGCAATATCGACCGGCCGGAGTTCCGTCATCAGGACCATGCCGGCGCGTTAGGGTTGAGTTCAGAGTTGAGTTCAGGGTTGAGACGCCGCGTCGGAGCGTCCCCGGTTCGATCTGGGGGAGGAGTCCGGGGCGGACGGGGGGATCATGAACGATCATGTTGGAGAACCGAACATGCATTCGGCTTCTGGAGTGGCATGATTAAGATGAAGGGAGCCTAGGGAGGAGACATCAGGAGGTTGCAACAGCTGACTGGGTTCCGCTGAGTAATCCGACCTGGATTGAAACGCATGTAAGCGCTACAACTCCAACATCTTTCCTTATTTTCCTCAACAACAATCTTTGATACTCGGTATGTTGACGTCTTCGGATAATTTCCATTGAATAAGTTTCGCATTATTCGGATAGTCGACTCGCCCAACTCCCAACCCGTTATCCGCACAGTTCGAACTGGCTCCGTCGGATACGGTCACGGAGACGGCTCGAGATAGCCGTGGTCCGAAAATTTGGAGGTCATTATGACCAAGATAGCGACGAGATCTAGACCCGATGTGGCATGAAGCTCGACAGCTGGGAGAAGTCAAGATGTGGGGTACGGGAACCTTTAACATCGTGATGCTGCATGAGCGAGGGGATATGTGCGTGGAGGAGGCTTTCATTGATAATTCCTGTTCACGTCTTCCCAGTCCACACTCCCCAGGGCATCTACCCGAGCAAGTATAGTAGGCGAGGCATGATAGCAAGCAAAACCAACAACCAAAGCCCCCTCCCTCCCCCCACGATATGCCTCGCCCCAAGGTGCCCCCCGGCCAGCGCCAACGAGCCGCCGAAGCGTGCAACTTCTGCCGCGCCTCCAAGAAGCGATGCAGCGCCACGGTGCCCTGCACCGCCTGCAAGAAGCGAGGCATCGAGGCCTCGTGCTACCTCACCCACAAGCCCTGGGGCACGCGGCGCACCCGCGAGAATGCTCGAGCGAGGGGGGGCGGCGGCGGGAGCGGCGGGAGCGGCAGCAACCCGGCGACGGCTCCTCCCGTCATCGTCGCAGCTGGCGCCGACTCCGGCTGCCGTTCTCCTCGTCAACAGGCGGCGACTGACCGTCCGGGACGTCGTGGTCGGCAGCATCAACGACACGCCTCGTTGCCGCCGGAAACCACCACGTTATGGAGTCCCGAGTCGAGAAGCGAAGCCGTCGACGAGTACCGGCCCCTGTCGCCCTCCGAATCGAGGGTCGACAGTCCCGCCGAGGCGGCCAGCAGTCGGAGGCTGTCGTCTGGCCACGACCCTCACGCGAGGATGCTGTTGAACCTGCGCGGAAATCGAGGTAGGCCAGCACCGGTGACCGGACCGGAAACAGGGAGGCTTCACTAACCCCGCGTGCAGTCTTCATTGGTGAGGCCGCGTCGATATCCTTCCTCCAGTTCCTGCGGGACACGGTCGAGGAGCAGATGGGCCCGTCGCAGTTTACTCGCAACGACAAGAGCCAGAGCATGCTGGAGTCGGCGCCGACGGTGGCGGACACGACAGTGGCTGATCTAGAGGTTGAGCGTCTGGATCGAGAAGAAGCGCTAGAGTATTATAACGTCTATCGCATAGTCGTGAGTCTCGCCTCTGCCGCGTTAAAGCCGTTTGCTTACCAGTGCTACGTCTCAGACGGGCGGCTTCCTGGACGTCCTCTCCTCGTCCGAGACCGACGCCCTCCTCAACGGCTCAGGTGCAGCAGCCAGCCCCGGCAGCCTCACGGTGCTGGAACTCGTCACGGCCCTCGGGGCGCAGTGCAAGTCGCCCGGGGCCGCCCACGGCGTCGGCCGGCGGCACTTCCGGCGAGCCCAGCACCGGGCCTTTGCGGCCATGCTCGAGGACCCGGACGTCGACATGGTGCGGGCCTTTGTCCTCATGACGTTTTACATGCTGGGCCACTGCCGCCGGAACACGGCCTTTCTGTACCTGGGCATCGCCACGCGGGCCGCCGTGGCGTTGGGGCTGCACCGCCGGGACTCGTTTGCCGACCTGGACAGGGAGGAGGACAGGCTGAGGTGAGCTGACCCGACGCCGCCGTGATTAGAAGCACCGTGCTGACGGCCTGGAACAGGCTGCGTGTCTGGATGAGTCTTTGCATCGTCGACATGCTCGTCAGCGCCATCCTCGGCCGGCCCCCGGCATCGCTCTCGCTACGATTCGAAGTCGACCAGGAGCTCGCAGGCTCTCCGAGCGTAGCCGCCTCGGCCGACGCCGTCTGCCTGGCGGCCTCGTACCGGATCGCGTCCATCATCAACGCCGCCGCCCACCAGCTCTACGGCCGGCAAGCCGTGGCCCACGCGGCCGCCCAAGGCCTCCTCGAGGACATTGCCGCGTGGAAGAGGGCCCTGCCGGCGTGCCTCGGGACGCAGCCGTCGACTCTCGCGGGCGGCGCGGGGACGCGGGCGGAGACGGTGCGCAACCTCCACGTCTCGTGCATGTACTACTTTGCCGTGACGCTGGTGACGCGGCCGGTCCTGATTGCGACGTTGAGCGCGCGGCCGGGGCCGGAGGCGGGGCCGGAGGCGGAGGCGGAGGCGGAGACCGAGGCATCGGGACAGATGGCGGCGGCGTGTTTGGACGCGGCGCTGTATCTCACGCAGACGTGCATGGATGCCCATCGCATGGGATACCTCGTCGGGAACATGTGTATCATGAAGTAAGTCCTCTCTCTCTCTCAACTCGTCCGGTCCAGACTGACAACGCACCCAGGGCACTGCTCTTCGCGGCCGGCCTCGTCCTGGGCTTCGTCATGGTGGCGGAGCGAAACGCCGACCACGAGGTCGAGAGGGCGATCCGTGGCGCGAGGGAAGTGCTCGAGGCGCTGGCGGCGCAGAGCCCGCAGGCGGCGCACTACTCGGAGATCTTGGGCCTGCTGCTCGGCGCCATCGAGGCGTCGCGGGGGAGGAGGCTGGCGTCGCGCGGCGGGAGCCGGTACGTGGGACGGCTGTTTACGCTCGAGCGGGGGAACGAGGCGATGCAGGTTTCGTCGGGGGATGGAGAGGCCTTGGGGGATGCGGGAGGAGCAGAGGGGATCATGGGCTTGGGAGGTGGAGGGGATGAGGCGGGCGTTTGGGTCGGGTTTCAACAGCAGCTCGCCGATATTGACGGGGACTTTCTCTCAGGCTGGGATGCGTTGGATTTGTCGCAGTGGGATAGCTTTCCGTTCTTGGGGCCGAGGAGCTTTTGTCCAAGGGAGATTGAAACATGATGCCATCACGACTCAACGACTTCACGGCGGCTTAATACGACCCATCTTGCATGGCCAATCGACTCGGCCATTTCCTACTTGAGACATCGCTGACTACGCACAAATGCCGAAATCTGTGATGTCAGACAGGAATGAAATCTTTGACGGAAATTCTGTCGTATTCCCCCAGGTAGGATTTTCGCCTTCTCCGGGATCCGAAGTTCCGCAGTCAGCATCCGACTATCAGCGGGTAACGCACCTGCATGGATCCGTCCTTCCGAGTCGCGGCAGTCTTAGCTGAGCTGACCATCGGGCCGTCGACGCCCGCCACTCATACGAGCCAAAGGCTGTAAGACCGGAAGGTGACGGCATGGAGGCATCATGGCGGTGCTGGGAGATGGATATAAGTTCAGTGAGGGTATCGTGGAGGGGAGGGCATCTAGCTTTCACTTTTCCCGCAGTCACACTCCTCAGTCCTCACGCACAGTCACACTCCTCTCACACCTCAACCTTACAAACAAAGCCATCCCCCCGAAACACACAATGGGCTCCATCGACCGCCCCTCCGGCTGGCGACAGCTCAGCGTCGCTGTCGTCGGCGGCGGCATCGGTGGCATGTCGGTGGCCATTGCCCTCCGTCGAGCCGGCCACGCCGTCACAATCTACGAGAAGCACGACTTTGCCGGCGAGGTGGGCGCGTCCGTCTCGTGCGCGGCCAACGGCACGCGCTGGCTGCACGAGTGGGACGTGGACGTGCAAAAGGGCGACCCCGTGGTGCTGCGCAAGCTCATCAACCGCGACTGGAAGACGGGCGAGCCCGTGAGCGTCTACGACCTGGCCGACTACGAGGAGCGCTGGGGCTACGTGTACAACATGTTCCACCGCCAGTACATGCACTCGATGCTCAAGGAGTCGGCCCTGGGCGAGGGCGAGGGCATTCCCGCGAAGCTGTTGGTTAACCACAAGGTGAGCACTAACCTCATCACTTATATATCTAGATATATATATAGACGCACACTAACCCCCCAGTGCACCAACATTGACCTCGAAACCGGCCTCGTCACCTTTGCCAACGGCACCACGGCCACGCACGACCTCGTCGTCGGCGCCGACGGCATCGGCTCCGTGACGCGCGGCTTCGTGGGCATCCACCCGGCCAAGAAGCCGTCCGAGTCGAGCTGCCTGCACGCAAACGTGGCCACGGCGGACGCGGTGCGCCTGGGTCTCGTCGACTACTCGCAGGACGGCGCCCTCGAGTACTGGGGCGGCCAGGAGGGCAAGTGGGACAAGATCGTGCTGTCCCCTTGCAACGGCGGCAAGCTGCTGTCCTACTACTGCTTCTTCCCCCGCGCCGTCGGCGACTACACGAGCCAGAGCTGGGGCGCCGAGGACCGGCCCGTCGAGGAGCTGCTGGCGCCGTACCCGGAGCTGGACGAGCAGGTCCGGAAGCACCTCGCCATCGGGGTGGAGATTAAGCCGTGGCGGCTGTGGGTGCAGTAAGTCTTGGTCGTCTCTGGTGGTGAAGTGAGTGCTCACATGGTGCACAGCGAGCCCTACCCGTACATCTCAAAGTCCATGGTCTGCCTCCTGGGCGACGCCGGACATCCGGTAAGCCATGCCGACCAAGATCAACAAAACAGCAACTAACAACCCCAGATGATGCCTCACCAGAGCCAGGGCGCCTGCATGGCCATCGAGGACGCGGCGGCGCTGGGGATCCTGTTCAACAAGGACCACTTCAACGGCGACGTGTCCGAGTCCCTGGGCGCCTACAACGACGTGCGGCTGCCGCGGGCGACGCGCGTGCAGTCGGCGGCGGCCAAGGCGGCCTACAACATCAACGAGCGCATCGGCTTCTCGCACAACAAGAACACGGCCACGTACCAGGTCGAGGACGAGAAGAACAAGCTGACGATTGAGGAGATGAATGCGTGAGTGCCGAGCAGAATTTGAACCGATGTGGTATACTGACCGATTCTAGATACGACATGTACCAGGACGTCAAGGAGAAGCTGGCGGCGCGACGAGGAGCCGTCTACTCGGCTAAGTTTGTCAGGGGGCTGCCGTTTGGGCTGGAGCTGCCTAGCGGAGTTGTTGGTCAGGAGTAGCTGGAGATGTTCTTTGGGTATTTCCTTTGTTATAGAATGGCATTTCTTTATTGTTTGCATCACCAGTTCTTCCATTGTAGCCTGTAGTCCTCTTTATCCCCGTGGTGGGGCAATATTTTTTACCTGGGCTCTTCTTTCAACTCCTCGCCACGTCCAATTCTCCCAACTCATCTCCTTCACCACAAACAACGACCTCACCTCCTTTAAACAAAGCCCTCAACATGCGCCCCCCGCCATTGTTCAACTGCCTCATCCGCACCCACCACATCACGTCGCGCAAAAAGGTGCAGCGCGTGCAGCGAGCGGCCAAGCAGCTCCGGGTCGACCGCGTGCTGCTGCGGACCGGCGCGTCGCCCGGCATCATGTTTGCCCAGGCCCGCGACGAGGCCGCGCTGGTAGAGTGGGTGGCCGCCGTGCAGGCCCTGCGCTACAAGGACTTTCGCTGCGTGGCGAGGCCGGCCGAGGCGGACGGAGGGGGGGGAGAGCAGGAGGGGGCGACGGGCTTTGACGAGACCGAGTCCGTGGCCGAGTTTGCGAGGGAGATGGAGAAGAGGGGGCTTCTCGAGTGGTGGAAGCGGGGGATGGGATATGCTTGACTACTGAGTCTGTTCTACACTCTACACACCAGAGACCAGAGACCGCCAAAGGCCCAAAGACACAACTCACCCATCAACCGCCGGCACCTGTTGCGTCGCGCAATGAATGCCGCCGCCATTGTTGGGAAGCGCGTTCAAATCCACACAGACGACTTCTCGCCCGGGAAAACACTCTCGAATCGTCGCCAGCGCCGCGTCATCCGTCTCCGCGACGCCAAAGCGAGGCATGACGACCCCCCCGTTCACGACCAAGTAATTGACGTACGAAGCCACCGTGTACCCAAACTCCGACCCCGGAATCTCGCCCAGGTCGGGCTCTTGGACCTCGACGACGCGGAGTCGACGTCCTCTGGCGTCCGACTCTCGATGGAGCACCTCCTTGGCCTCTTCGTAGGCGTCGCGAGACACGCGTTCGGCGCTGTCGGCAGGTCTGCTGAGCACCACGACGCCCGGCTCGACGAAGCGCACAAACGCATCAATATGGTAGTCGGTCATTTCGTAGCCCTCGACGCCCGGCAGCCAGATGGTTTTGCCGACTCCGAGCACGTCGAGAAAGTGTCGCTCCAGCTGCGCCTTGTCCAGGCCGGGGTTCCGGTTCTGGTTGACCATGCAGCTCTCCGTGGCGAGGAGCGTGCCCTCGCCGTCCACCTCGATGGCGCCGCCTTCGGCTTGGAACCGACAGACGTGCAGCGGCAACTTCATCTCGGCGAGCACCTTTTCCGCCACGAGCTCGTCGCCCTCCCGCGGCAGTTTGGCGCCCCAGTAGTCAAAGTTCATGCCCAGCCCGGCCAGACGACCGGTGGAAGCCTCCTTCACCATGACGGGTCCCGTGTCGCGAACCCAGAGATGCCTCGCCTCCTCGAGCCCAATGACGGTCACGCTTCGCGAGACGGTTGCCCGCGCGGCCTCGACCGTGTCCGGCCTCGTGTACAGGCTCACCGGCTCGAACCGGGCCACTGCGTTTGCAATGGCCGAGACCTCCCTCCGCGCCGCGATCAAGTCACAGTCGGGCACGGAGCCTCCAGCCGGCCACACCGTCATGGTTCGGGAGTGGGTTGCCCACTCGGGCGGCATTACGTATCGTGCCCTTGGGGGGGAGTTCCGCGGTGAGTCACGGCTTGAGGAGTGAGCCGGGCGTCTGGTGCTCAGAACAGGAGTTGACCAGGCGCTGGCGACTCTGCCCAGGAGGGCTTTTTGTTGGGAGTGACGCATCGCTGAGGTGATGGATTTGAAGGGATGTGAGGGGAAAAGAAGCGAGAGGAACGAATGAGAAGACCACGAGGCAAGGAAGTATCACTATCAGAGCGGTCAGCTGAGGCAGAATGCGACGTGACGAATCAGTGTCCAGTCCTTGAGGTACGGTACGTATCGATAGAACGGCGAGCCTCGACGAGGCTGAGTTTGTTCCTGTCATTGTCGTCGTCGGTCAAACTCAGTCTCGGTCATGAGAAAAGCAAGAACAAAGCGTAACCACAATGAAATAATGAATCATAAAGCTACCTACATGGAAACTGTCCTCAGAACAACTACTGTCAATAAATAGAGCCCAGAGCTCTTTTCTCCATGGACATGCAAACAACCATCGGACCTCAAATGTAAACAAAATCTTCTCCAAGTCACTTCATATACTCGACCGTTACCTAGCTCGTCCCAAACACTCTTCCTCACTCGTCAATCATTCAACAATACGACAGCATCCCCCATCACAATGTCGAATTCCAGCCCCCGTCTTCCCTTCGTCCTGAAGATGGTCTCGGGCAAAGGTCTCGGCCTCGTGGCCACGCAGCACATCCCCAAACACACGCACATCGTCAACGAGACGCCATGCCTATGGCTGGACAAGTCGGGGGGCGGCTTCTGCCGGAAACGTCTTCACAAGGCCGTGTCCCATCTCAGCGAGCACGATGCCAACCACTTCTTCTCGCTGAGGAATGAGTACACCAGCGATGGGGAGAGCGTCGAGCTCGGCATCTTCAAGACCAACGCCGTCTACTTCTGGAAGGGCATGACGGGACGCGGCATTTACAGGTACATTGCTCGCGTCAACCACGGCTGCCGCGCAAACGCGAACCTCCTCTTCGACGAAGAGGCCGGGAGGAGCATGCTCCTCATGGCCACGCGCGACATCAAACCGGGCGAGGAAATCACCACGGCCTACGCCCACACCTGCCTCAGCCTCGAGAAGCGACGCGCCTGGCTCCGTCGAAAGTTTGGCTTCTGGTGCCAGTGCGAGTACTGCAAGCTCCCGCCCGGCCAGCAGGGCGAGAGCGACGAGGCGCTGGACTTGGTGGTGCACGCGCTCGCCTTTGCCCGCGACGAAGAGGCCGCGCAGCCACTCAAGGCGCTCCACGGCCTGCGGCGAGCCGCACGGGCGCTCCGGCAGCAGCGGCTCGAGAGCGGCGCGCTGTGCAATGTGTACGCGAGCGCCTTCCGCGTGGCCCGGAGGCACGCGGACGAGACGAGGTCGGGGCTCTTCGCGGCGCTGGCGCTCGAGGTGGTGCAGGCGCTCGAGGGCCACGACAGCGAGCAGGCGAGGTACTACCGCGACGTCTCGCTGAGCCCCCGCGGCACGGCGGGCTTCGGGATGCACAGCCGCATGTGGGAGACGCAGCTGGACTTCGCCGACTGGCCCCCGTCGAGGGCGTCCGAGGAGTGGGAGGGCTGGCTCTGGAGGGAGCAGCGTGATTTGCCGACGTTGCCGCCAAGTCCGCCCTCGACGATGGGTTCGCCGCTCACGCCCTGTTCGACCCCTACGCCATCCTTGCCGGTCTATTCAACTTCGCCCAAGACTCCCCTCACGCCGTGTCCGGCCCTTGATCCATCTCCGACGGTCGATTTGCCCCGGACGCGACGCAAGGTCAACTCAACCCTTGCTAAAATCCAGCTGTCCCTTACTCCGTTCTAAGGGGCAACTCTACCCTGACTCGATCCCCAACGGACGTTTCGGAGTCACCCCTTTCGGCGGCAGCCAAACACCAAATGGATGGAGAGAGGTGCTGAGAGACATGCGACTCTCAAAGTCAACCGCCACGGTCCGGGAACACAAATGGGCAAAAACGAGCGACACATAGGCCCGCGTCACCCTACGACCGATCCGATTTCAATCAAGAGCTCCTCCCGAAGGACGAGGTATCGGAATGGAAGAGGATGGGCAGAGGCCCAACGACGAACAAGTGTTCCTCCCGATAATGGGGAAGAATAGCTGCCCCATCGATGCGCGGCGTTTGGGTTGTTGTTATTATTATGTTGTTTACCTCGGGACGTTCCTTTCTATAGGCCAAATCATGGTTAGCTGGGTACATGTATCACTATGTACACTACTAAAAGGTCGATCCTTCTTTTGACAAGCCCCCATCTTCACGTTAATATTTCTTCTACTAGGCTTAATTGGAGACAGTGGGATTCTTGGTAGTAAAAATTATTACCAACTCATCATCATAGCGGTTATTGGGTATCACTTTCTAAACTACCTTACTTAATAAATGTCATTACCACCCACCAGCACTAAGTAACCATTACGCATTTCCCATCGGGCCAGCTTCTAAATCTCCTCTCCTTATAGCCGGCGGCGGTTTCGCCAGCTGCGTCATGCTCTCGCCCGCCTGGCCCTCGAAGCCTCCAGGCCCGAGCAACCTCCTACCGCGCACGTCGATCAGCTCGGTGGCCTCGATCCGGCCGAAGCCGACAACGCAGTCAGAGACCATCCGGCACGCCTCCCACGACGTGGCGACGTAGATGACGGCGTTCCAGAAGCCTTGCAGCGGCAGCACCGCGGCGCTCATGTACTCGAGCACCGCCGAGGACCGGTCCGCGTGGATGAGCGTGTAGACGCGGTTCGCGCTCGACGGGATCCAGGTGATGAACATGGCGGCGAAGAAGAGCACGGCGCACTTGGCGTAGGACCACTCGGCGCGCGTGATGGACCGGCGGAGCGCGCCCGGCGTCGCCCCGGAGCTGCCGCCGGCCGTGACGCTCACCGAGTAGACGGGGGTTGGCGGCCGGGGCGTCTCCGAACCGCTGCCTGAGCGGCGGTGTTGCGCGGAGTTGGCGGGCGGCTCCTTGGACGCGGCTTCGGATGTCACGGTGATTTCCGTGTTCACCCACGTCGAGCTGGCCGTGGTTTCGACCTCCGTGCGGCTGAACTGGCGGAGCTCCCTGTGGTTCCGGTAGATGTCGAAGCCGATGCGGAAGTAGATGGAGAGCGTCGACAAGATGACCAGCCTACTCGGGGTCAGACTATTAATGCAAACGAGTGCAGGACGGGCGGTACGTACCAGATAGGACCGTAAAAGGACAAGATGCGCCACACCGCCCACGGCTTGGAGATCCAACACCAGAGGCCGGCGTCGCCGTAGACCTTTGCCCCGGCGCCGTTCTCGACGAAGACGTAGGCGAGGGCGGGCACGAGCGGGAGGCCGTAGCAGGCGGCCAGGTAGACGAGCTCGACCCTCTTGAGGGCGGCGGCGTCGTACTTGCGGTAGAACTTGAGGTGGACGTTGACAGCCATGGACAGGGTCCAGAGGGCGTCGGCGGGCATGAGCCACTGGATCATAAAGGCCTGCACCTGACAGCCGAGCGACCGGGGCGCGCCGACGTACGACGTGGCCATGAGCGTGGCCGCGTTGACGGCGCCGTTGCCGATGGACGCGTAGAAGACGAGCCGGTTGATGGGCTTGTGGAAGGCCCGCGAGCCGCAAAAGGTGGCCACGATGAAGAGGCAGCCGACGAGGGAGAGGACGGAGCCGGCGCGCTCGACGACGCTGAGCGCGTGGAGGTCTCTGGCCGTCATGGGTGCGGGGGTGGGCGATTCATGTGGTGAGTTGGGATATGTGATATTTTGTTGGCCCTTGAATAAGGGTGACTTGCTTTATCGCTGAGATGTTCAAGAATTACTCTCAAGTTGAAGAGGCACAGAGGAGGACTTAGAGGAGGAAGATTAACACGAGATGATGTTTCCATTCTACGTCCGAGATATATACCACAAGCCGAAAGCCCCTCAAATCTAGAGAATCTTGATGCAGATCAGAGTTTAAAAAGGAACAAAGAGTATTGTCCGGTGAGGACGTTTCACGGTGCAAGCCTCCGGATTTGGAGGCCAAAGGCACGAATGAGATCCGTGCGGACGCCTTGGACGCCTTCAAGGCCTGTCAAAAGGAGCATGGGGCACGAGGCTAAGGTCCGAATGAATAGAAGTGGAGGGGAATTGATTCGGAGGCTAAGAACCTTGGGACGACTGCCGGTAGACTGCCGAGAGGAGGATGGACTGCCGAGCTGGAGGAGAGGGGAGGATCAGCAAGAGCTAAGAACAAAGACCGAACGCTGGCTCGAAGCTATCGAATCTTGACGCGATGAGCGCAGCTCCTTTGCAACAAATCTTTACTCAATCGCGCATCATGGGCGAGATGGGCGATACGAGGGGGAGTGAAACTGAAGTCTAAAGTCACGACGCATCTGTGGCGGCGCTCCATCCGAATCAATCGCGATGAGGGACACGACCCGGACAAAGGCGACGGAAGCTTTTGTAGAACAGCTCACGGCAAGTCTCTCGTCGAAAGAATGCGCGCTTTGTCAGCCCTCGGTCCTGTTCCTGCTGGTGAGAGTCACGGTCGGGTTGAAAGGTCACTCACTCGCACAGGCAACAGTTGTTAGGGGAGGGGCTCATGGCTTTTTTTTTTTTTTTTTTTTCGCAGAGAGATGGTTACATCAAAATGCGCGAGCTTGGCCAAGGCTGATGATGACTGCTGAAATGGTGGGTGTGGCGTGTTGGCGTGTCATTGGCGACGCACGTCATTTGTTGTCATTCGCGACCGGGAGCTGAAGCTATTCGGAGACTTACCCTACAGCTGAGTCGAATGTTGAGGGGAAGTGGTTTTGGGGAGAGGGCTTGAAGTTGAGGGCACTATTAACATGGTGTTGATAATGGGAACATGATTCAGAGCGAGTCTGACACAATTACACTTTGGTAGCGATATTCCTTCGTTCCATGACTTGCACTACCTCGTTTCCAAGTCGAGACCTGAGGGCTGTCAACAGCCATGCTCCAGCTCCTTGACGTTAGACAAACGTTTCGACATGGCATGATGTACGACCAAAAGCTCCCCTCGCACAATCGCCCTCTCCCCATCACGCCACATGTCTCCCACACGCTCGCCGTCTCGTCTCCGGATTCACCACCAGAAAAATGGCCTGTTCGGTGGGCTCGGATGCTGGCAACCGAGGGGGAACAGACACGCTAGAATCGATCACGAATCTGAGGCGAATCTGCGCTAGAGATGGACGAAGATGGACCAAGATTGACGACGATTGACGAACGATCTGGTTCGATTGGTTGCGGCGTGGGCGCTCTCAACGCTCATATCGCGAGAACCTCTTGCTACACCGAGACTCGCATTTTTTCACACTCGCTTCTCTTCCCACTCTCTTTCTCATTTCTCCTCCCACTCTCTTCGCACGCTCTTCCCTCGGCACGTTCTTCTCCCCCCCCCTCATCATTCGGAAACCACGGCATGCACAATTGTCGTCGATGCCACCAGCGACCACACCCCAACCTCGCTCATTTTCCCGTACAACTCACACCATTGAACATGACATGATATTTTGTTGTTGTTTTTTTCTTTCCCTTGTTACATAGAACCCCCCCCACGTCATGTCACCTTGGGACACACCTTTGTAATACTACACCCGAAACATAATAACCATTTCCCAATCACGCAAGACGAAAACCGAAGCGTCAACTTTAGCCGTAAGTAGCCCATGCTTAGCCGCCGCCCGCCGGATCTGCCGCCGTGTATTTCCCGCCCCGTGGCTGGACGTCGTCGCCATCGGGCGGGCGGCTCGGAAGATTTGCTTGTTTTGTGTTTATTCTGGGAAGCCGCTTCTCCCTAGTGGCACCGCATCGCGAAGGGGAGAAAAAGAAAATAAAATAAAATGAGAAGCAAAGAAACGCAGCGCGGAGGGGTACGTGGCGTACGAAAAGTGCAGTCCAGACTAGGTACTCGTCCAGCTCAATCAGCCGCCACACCTTCTGGAGGAGCCTTGCATCTGCAGCAGGGATGAAGCCGGCATTGACGCGGGGCGAGCTCTTTGCGACGCGAGAAGCGAGGGAGAAAAAGATGGCCAGGACCGAGGAACTCGAGGCCGAGGGAGATTTGAGAGGGGATCAATTGGGCGGCCAAAGGTGGTGAGGTTGTCCTCGGGCCACGCCGCGACGAGACGGGCGCGTCGGCTTCTCGCCAGCTCAGCTGCGTCGACGCCAATGGCCTTTTGCGTGATACCATGGACGGCTTGTCTCGCTCAAGGTGATACCGAACGCTCTCATGAGCCCCCGACCCCATACTTCATCAATCCCGTCAAGTGGCGTCGAGCCGCACGCCTGACGCCTCTGAGGAAAAAGAGTCAGGGTCCTCCCCCGGGCCGCTGCATGATCTGCATTTCGACGCGCGGGCTAGATGTCGAATTATTGAATTGACAGTTGATCACGTCCCTTCTCATCTGCCCATCATGAGATTCTTGCATGTGAGACGACCAAGGCCAAAACACCAGCTTCATTTTCGTTACACCCTATCCAGCGCACACGCCCAAGACACACCCAGGACACACCCCCTCAGACGTCTCGGCACCGACGTTTCCCGGCTTCTGGCCTCGACCACGTATCTTCAACCTTCTCCGACTCTTTTGCTTGCCTTCCCCACAGAATGTTATCGTGCCGCATGAGGGGGGGACTGTGCAATCTCTCGAGGTTGCAGCGCGGTTTGCCACGCCTTTCTTCTCTCGCATATGCACGAGATGTGCGTTGTCCCCCTTTTCTCCCCGAGCGGACCGTCCATGCATTTGCCCGGGCGCCAAAAGGTGCAACGAGTTGTGCAGCCCGGCATCCACCGATCGAATGGGGGGGGGCGGGTGGGCGCTTGACGTGAGGGAGACATTTCAACTTGGAGGCTCTGGAGATGCGCCCGAAATGTCTATATAAGCCGCCCTCTCCTCGACCCTTCTCTGGACTTTTCCCTCCTCATCATCACCAACAACCAACACTTCCAACTCACTTCCAACACTCTCAACTTTCTTCGATCTTTTCGATCCCCCCCAATCAATCAACATGTCTGCTCCCGTCACGTAAGACTCCCCTCCCGCGCTCGACATCAACAATCAACACCCTCTCTTCACGGCTTTGAGCCTCTTCCCTCCCCTTTCCGCATCTGCACCCAACGCCTCTCATCAAAGCTTACTAACAACCGATCAGTTCTCTCGACACCTACCAGGAGGGCTCCAGCCGCCAGTTCGTGGTTCCCCTGCCCACCTCCACCGGCCTCAGCCAGCCCGCCGGTAAGTAACGCAGATTCACCGCCAAGACCTCTCAACACCGCCGGACAAATCACGCTGACAACCGCCTGCAGGCCAGCTCCTCAAGGGCGCCACCGATGAGGAGGGCAAGAACAAGTCTGCCGCTCTCCTCGTCGGCATCAAGCTCGACCTCGAGGCCGAGGTCCACCTGACTGCCCGCGTCAAGGGTGACATCGTTGTCGGCCTTTACTAGGCGCCTTTGGAGCTTTCTAATTAGCTCGAGGACCTAGGGGGAATGAGTTGGGATCTTGGAAGGTGATGGAGTGGGTTTGGAGGTGAACTCTGGAAACAACACACATTCCTTCGTTGCTTGGAGATGGCTTGACCGCGGTCGCTTCATCGGAAAATTGGGCTTGATAGCTTACAATCTAAAACCTTAGTCTCACTCCTGGTGCCTTTTGCTTGTGATACTGATGTCTTTACTGGCTGAGTTTTAGAGGAGATGGCTGGATAAAGAACCATGGCCTCTGGCTGGCTTATTGACCAATCCAGGCTTACGGGGAGGTGTGGGCACGACCTCGAGGAATTTTGATCTTGGAAGAGGATCAATAGTTCGACGTATTAGCAGTCTGGATAGTCGCGGGTATAGGGGCGGCGGCTGATCTTGTCCACTTTGGCCAACTCGGCCGATCGCAATGAGACGGGGCCAGATGGGAGCACTCTGGGGCTTCTTTCTATCATGGGAATGCCTGGATCTTGGACAAAGGTGCCATAGGCCAACTCCTGTAGCAGTCAGTTCAACTTTGAATACCAGGAACCGGCTCGGGGTTCTTAAGCGGCAAAACACTCATCCTCAAGGATGGAAACCGGGCCTTCAAAAGGCGGGGGGAAGCCAAACAACAAGGCAATTCGACCGCACTATTCCCGTTCGCTAACTCAACACAGGTCAAATGACCATGGAACGGCAGTGAATAACGGGAGTTGACATGTCATGACTAAGAAGCGAAATCCTACTTCTCTTCAGTCCATTGGCACTCTTCTTCCCTCAATGAACCTCTCCGAGTCAACACAAGTCGCGTCGTCGAGAATGCCCGCAACAGCACCGACATGACGAGACCAGCATCAACCGCCGCCTCTGCGGAAAAGAGCGGCTCCGACGCCGCCGTCACCATCACCGCCAATGACGGCTCCCGCGAACCCGACAGCCGCTCCTCCAAGGCCGGCCTGGACCAGACCGCATCCGTTCCGGGGGGCGAATCGGGCCACCCCGACGACGCTCCGGATGCTCCCGCAACAGATCCCAAGGAAACCGAAGGCGGCGCGCTGGCATGGCTCCAGGTGGCGGGCTGCTTTTGCCTGTACTGGAACAGCTTGTAAGGAACCGCCCGAGAGTGCGAACCGACTCGCGACTGACTGACACGGGGCGAAAACATAGGGGCCTCATCAACACGTTTGGCGTGTTCCAGACCTACTACGAGCAGCATCTCCTGAGCCACATGTCGCCGTCGGCCATTTCGTGGATCGGCTCCATCCAAATGTTCCTCCTCATGTCCGTCGGCCTCGTCATCGGGCCCCTCTACGACGCGGGCCACTGCCGCGCCCTCCTCGTCGCCGGCACCTCGCTCGTCGTCTTCGGCTTCATCATGACCAGCCTGTGCTCGACGTACTGGCAGGTGGTGCTCGCCCACGCCGTGTGCGTCGGCCTGGGCACCAGCTTCCTGTCCATCCCGTCCATGGCCATCATCCCGACCTACTTCACTTCGCGACGGCGCGCCAGGGCCATGAGCACCGCCACCATCGGGAGCTGCCTCGGCGGCGCCGTCTACCCCCTCGTCTTCCAGGGCCTGCAGCCCCGCGTCGGCTTCGCCTGGGCCGTCCGCGTGCTCGCCCTCGTGTCCCTCGCCATGTGCTGCTTCGCCCTGGCCGTCCTCCGGCCGCGGCAACAGGGCGGGCGGAGGTTCAGGGGCCTCCGGTCGCTGGTGGACCGCACCGCCTTTGAGAGCCCCTCGTACGCGACGTACGCGCTCGGCATCTTCTTCAGCAACGTCGCCTGGTTCGTTCCCGTCTTCTACCTGCAGTCGTACGCCCTCACCCACGGCATGGAGGGGCAGACGGTGGCCCTCTATCTCGTCGCCATTCTCAACGCCGCCTCTATCCCCGGCCGGGTCCTCCTGGCCATGGCCTCGGACGCCTTCGGCCCCGTCAACGCCTTCGTCTTCATCACGGCGTCGACGGCCGCCGTCACCTTCTCCTGGGCCGCGGTGCAGACGGCCGCCGGCAACATTGCCTTTTCCGTCTTTTACGGATTCTTCTCGGGGAGCTTGGTGGCCATAGCCCCCGTCGTGCTCACGTCGTTTACAAAGGACCTGAGCCTCTTGGGGACGAGGCTCGGCATGGTGGCGTTCCTGAAGGGAATTGGATCGTTGGTGGGATCCCCCATTGCCGGCGCCATATTGGGGGATTCCAATCATTATCTAGGCGTGCAGCTGTTCTCGGGGCTGTGCTTTACGTTGACCTTGATCTTTATGATTGGGTTGCGATTAATTCTCAACCGTGACTGGCGAGCTATTATATAGATCCGAGTTTATGTGATGCTTCCTGACGACTAGGAAAGCTGTGACATGGTAGTAAAATAAATAGAACTAGAGGTCCTCTGTCAATATAAGCTGGAAATAAACCCTTGATGGCTGCACGTGGCTGCTCACCCCGTCCGCCGTGGCTTGCCGCAAATTCGATCTGAACCACGGTTGCCATTCACGTGTGTACAGTCAATGCAACAACAGAGCCTCCTCTGCTTATCCATGCACTCTTCCAGTTTACGAAAAAGACGCCACATCGACTCAGAGGTGTCCTCGGGGGACACAAGGCATAGGACCTAGATGCGCTTCGGGATGACATCTTGTGCGAGAGCGGGCTCTAAACGCGTGATGTGGAACGCTCCAACAAGGTTGGGTGTGACATGGCGTGATGGAAATGCAGTTCTCAAGCAAGGATCACATCATATGATGCGGCAAGTGCATATTTCGCTGAAGAAGTGGTTGTTTTGTCTTTGACGAGACGCTCGAGAGCTACACAATGCGAAGCAGGTGGCTCACGAGTTGTGGCCTGGAAATACTACACACGCGCTTCCCCATGCAAGCCACCGTTCGGTACATATAACCCCGACGATGTAGGTACACAACGATACATCGGAGCGGGAGCCATCCGTGCTGACTCAGGAGCGGCACTCGTCCCATAGGCCGAGCCCGAACTTGCAGAGCAAAAGAAGTGTGTTCTACGACGGCACTGCGGACCACATGATCCTCTCTCCCCCATCTGCTACCCCGCAAAATGCCGGCTTGGCTGGTGCAGCGGCGGGCGGCGGCGCTGGAGAGCCGAGGAGCTGTAGCTTCGGCTTGTTGGTGGGTAGGTCAGGTCGCCTGTCGACTCCTGTTGGTGTCTCTCTCCAGGCTCTCTCCTCTAGCGAGATCAGGCAGGGGGGCCGGCCACATCGCCGTTCCATTCCCGAGATCTTCCCTCTGCCAGGGATCGGATCATAGACTATCTCACCGGCAGCACGCAAGATGCACGTCTTGTCACAGCCGCCCCTTGTTGTTGTTGTTGTTGTCGTTGTCGCCATGAGTTGTCATGTTTGCTTTGCCATCGAAAATATCTCATCTCCTTCCGAGCTACTCCCCGCCATCTTCCGTACGACGACGGAAGCACGCGTAACGTTTTTTTCTCGTTGATTTTTGCTCCATTCGGAATTCTCGGACGACGAGCGCGTCAATTGTTTTGTTATTTCTTTTCTCGGGCACAATTTCACCCCCCCCAAAAAAGGGCCGCCGCGACTTTGAGCTGGGCTGTCATGGGAGAGTGCGGCATTGACTTGATCATTTGACGAGGAGGCAAGATTCCCCGTTCGACGTGTCAGTTGCCGCTGCCAGTTCTCGTGGTCGACCTGGAGCTTTCTTTGTTTGCAGCCCTGGAGGTCGGGTCATCCTTGCCAGCTGAAAGGGGTCTCTGGGGGGCTGAAGATTTGGCACGGCAGATGGGTTGATTGCGATTTGCATGGCTCTGCGGGCGCTTAGCGTTGCCAATCGTCTTCAATTGAGTGCCAATTGGCTCCGTCGAACAAGCCATGATACGACGCAAAAAGCCGTCAGCGTAGGACGGCATATCCAAAGCTGTCAAGTTTCAGCGCACATCGACTTGCAGCATTCAATCAACGAGGCCAATTCCGAGCCGCCACCACCCCGCCGCCCGGCCCGCCCGCCCGCAGCCAAACGGCAGAGGAGGTCCAGACTCTCGAGGATAGATCTCACACCGTGGGGCTGCGCAGAGCTGCGTCCGAAGACGAGGTGAAAGCGGGATATCGAGGGCGGGGATATCGGGACTGGCCGCTAATCACATCGCCCGATGTCGTGCATAGACTACGAGTACGTGTCCAGCCGGGGGGCGTTGCTTCTTCGTCGTCGCACTTCGCTCGCGCACGGCTGGCCGGCCTTGCATTCTACGCATAGTGCATTGCCCTCGCGACGACGCCCTCGCTCAAACGTCGAACCTCGGACGCACATGTAACCGCCGTGCTTTTTTTCCTTTTGGTGGAGTCGTACGTGACAACTCATCAATCAAGGAGGCTGGAGGGGGAGGAGGTAGGTCCCTTTGTGGTGTTGCGTCTTTCGCCCAGGGATCAGGGAGCGTGACACGAGCTTCGTTGTCGTCTGCCGTTCGGGATGTTTAGGATCGCCCGTCGGCAATCTCCAACAGTCTCAGCCGTCTCTTGAGGTTATCCAGACGTCCACATTTCGCCTATATAAGACCGAGTCCGTCGCCCTCCAATCCAAACTTTTCTCATCATCCAACTCACACATCATCCTCACCACTCAATCACATCTTCTCAACCTTCTCTAGGACTTCAGTCTTTTAGACCAACCACCAACAATCAACATGTCTGCTCCCGCCCAGTAAGACTTCTCTCCCCTTTCTCCTCTCGACTCTACAGCACGCAGCTAACACTCTCGACAGCGTCGACAACAAGAACCAGTTCGTGGTTCCCCTGCCCACCGCCACTGGCCTTAGCCAGCCCGCCGGTAAGCATCATCGCCATCCCCTTCTTCAAGCACTTCTGACCCCTCCCCAACAGGCCAGCTCCTCAAGGGCGCCACCGACGAGAGCGGCAAGCCCTCTTCGGCCGCTCTCCTCGTCGGCATCAAGCTCGACCTCGAGGCCGAGGTCCACCTGACTGCTCGCGTCAAGGGTGACATTGTTGTCGGTCTTTACTAGATGCCTCCCTCAACCGGGTCCTGGACCAGGAAGAGATGATTGAGCTCTAAAAAATGTGTGATTTGATGATGGCCCTGCCAATTGTCTACGACGGAGTAGGCATGACAAGCAATGGATTCTTCTTGGAGGATGGCCATCAGGGCCCGGGTTATGGATTATGTTCCCCTTGGATTTTATGAATTTTGCATTCAGAAAACCCCAATATAATGGATACTCAGTATCCTGCTATTCTTACAACTCTTATTCCTCATGCTTACAAGTGATTTGTTTTCGCCTGGCTCTTCTCTTTTTAGCTCGCGAGCCAACTATGAATTCTGTGCATGGCTTTGGAGTTGCATTCTTCCAAAATCCATGGCTCTGGTCATTCTATGGCGAAATGTAAGACGTGTCTATTAAGACTGTGGTGAATTGTACTTAGCATAGCGAGAAACGCTGTTAAAAATCCGTCTCAGGGATTCCCAAAATAATAGAACCAGGTTAATGAAAGAGTCTCTTAACTCACCATCACATCTACCACACCACATCGAATAAGAACTCTTCCAGGAATGACCAACTACTATGCACCAATAACAACAAACACTCCTCGCTCTTAGAAAGCCCCAAATATTCTTCTGCAGACGCCTCCCTCCAGAGAATCTTCTAGAAAGCCGTTCGTGATCACAACATCTCGGTCAACTACAGGGTAGGTTATTGATCCTTCGAGTTCATGTCTCTCAGACCGAGCCACCGCCAAGTCGCTTCTTGGGTGGTTAATCGATCTCCATGCACGACAAGGGGGTCCTCAAACACCCGGTCGAAATCTCCTGCAGGGCGTCTGGAGCCGGCCGATCCTTTTTCTCTCTGTCTGTATGTGCATATGTAGGTGCCCTTACGTGGCGTGCCCGTGGGGGCATCTCGACAAGGTTCCCATGCGGATGACATTGAGGCGCTGACTTGTCATTCGCTCGGACCCTATCGAGACGGAGAATGTAGGATGAGAAAAAGAAAAACATGGCGATTCGCGAATTGAAAAATGCGCCAGAAAGGTCAGAGTCCCGGGCGTTGCAAGTCGCGCGCCGCGTCTCCGGCTCTGCACGGCGAGTAAGCGGCGGGACGAACGGAACGAATTATCCCTCAAGCGTAGGTGAGTGATGCGAGAGCCGCCGATAATTCGCCATCTTGATACAAGTCATGATATGACCAAGCGGCTGGTGTTACTCTGCAGCTGTTACTAAGACGCAAGCTCACTTGACCCTAGCTCCAACACATAGATGAGGTAGGGGTAAGCGTGGCCTTTGAATGGGCTAATCTGAACGCAACTATTGGGAGAGAAGTCGATTTCTCGCACCTCTTGGCCCTTCAAACGGTCGTCAGCAACATGGCCTCGACGCGCCGTCCACTTCATGTTGACTTGCTCAAAGTCCTCAACGGACAGCGAAGCACTGGAGCTATTGGAGCGGGCTGGCAGCCAGGCATTGACGAAGCCCGGCCCAACTATCACGAAAGTTGAGTCGGGATAACGGCCAAGGTCTCCGATCGCTGAGGAGTTATTGGCCCAGATGACAGAGATTCGGCTGTACCATGTGTTCCATGGACTAGCGGCTTCGATGCCTTTGGCAGTCGGGCCTTCTCACCCGAGTGCATCAACTACATCTTCTTCACCCTGAATCTCGATGCTGTCACCTTGGACTTTTTCAAAGCGGCAGGCGGAAGCCGATGCCAATCGTTGCGGATGCCCAGGTCAAACAGCACCTTGCGCCCTTCCGAGTTCTCGACTAAGAAGACGAAGCAGAGTTCGTTGAGTTGGTCATGGCCTGGCACACGCGGAGCGACATGTGGTTTGGTCGGAATGTTTAGGTGAAATGAAGCATCGACAGATGGAGACGCGGCTGCTGCTCCTGGTCAGATGTTGAAGTTGTCCATTCCGATTGACTCGGTTTGCAGCGCGAGGGACAGAAGAATAATAATTAAGAGGAGGGGAGTTGAGATCTCGTTCTCAAAATTGGGTATTTTTCAAATAGTGAATCGATTCTTGACAAACAAGCACGTTGGTGAAAACGTCAGTTGAGCACTGCTAGAATGATACCGATCGTATCTGGATTCTAATATAAAATCTCCCCAATAGGTCGGCTTCTCACTTACCTAAACCGATATTGATCAACTGAGATGGACATATTACCAGTCTTTTAATACTTCTTGGGTCTAATGGCCCGCTACATCGCTGGCTGAGCTGACTTCCGCCATGCCACATGCTGTGGGCCATATTATTGGACTTCTGGGCTCGTACTAAGTAAAGTTAAACGAGAGTTGCCAACGGTTCCCTCCCTCTAGCTATTATTCGAGTCGGCTGGGAGCAAGGCGGCGGCATGTATGCTGCAGACTATGGTGCTCATTGTGTTAGTGGGAGCCGTCTATGGCATTCACACGTGGAAGTCTCGCTTGGCATGGTCTTTCGCTCACCATCATGGTTGGCTTGGCAGCCGTCACCTTTTTACGAATTGCGTTAGGCTCAATGCCGGTCCTATTGTTGGCTCACATTTGGTCCGGTCCTTGGATTACTACTCTAGGTCACGTCAATCTTGGCTCGCTGAGTCGCCTCTGACATTTCAATCTGTTGTCAGCGGAGGCATCCTGCTTCAGTATCTGCCTTGTGTCGTCTGCATAGGACTGCTGCTCTGTTATAGGAGGGAACGGTTTAAACATGATACCTTCTGGCTGCCGGGGCTAGGACTTTTGGCCAACATTGTGCCAGCCTTTTATTGATTGCCCGTCACCAACCCGACTATACCGACAACCTTGAAGTACGTCTCCGCCGTCATCGCATTCATGTTACATTTTCTGGGTCCTGGTTGGTCGTAAGAATTATACTACTCCATGAAAGACGCAAAACGATGTAGGGCAACTTCGTTTCCTGGCAATATTGATCTGCTGGTATCTTAAGACATTATAATTCATGGGATCTGTCCCTTGTCCTCGGATATTATCATCTTCGTCCCCTGAAATTCCATGACGTTGCGTTGCATCATGTCACCGTTGTAGTTCCTGATGATCATCTCTCCCGCCGCGGGGGAAGCCCCCGACAAACGACAGATGACTAACTGCATCTCAACAAACGGACACCAGGTGCAAGTTGTATAATATCCAGTCGTCATTAGACCCGTAATCTAATTGATTGATGCTTTTCTCATACTCGGCCATCGCATTTCATATTGCAAACATGACCACGGCTTTAGTCGGACTACGGATACGCGATTGGCGATATGAGCGTCCAAGCCTTGCGGTCCTTTTCCCAGGAAGTTCAAGATGGCAAGTTACGGCCCAACATGAGAACATGAGTTTATTTGTTTGCCATCTTCTTCGCTACCGATATGGTCAAGTCCGGAGGATTTGTGAGGGATTTAAAGCGGGCAGTCAATAGTTTGTCTTTAGTTCGTCTGAATACGAGCGTATTCCAAGACGTGACTGGCTACGACTAATACAGTCGCGGCTCAGCTGTTGGTCTGCCCCTGTCGATCCTGCCAGAGTGTGGTCAAAGTCGTTATGCTAGAGCCAACACTTGCTGCTATTCGTAGAACTATCGATTTAAGCATGTTGTTATCGAACGCCACGCTCCCACATCATTTCCACAGTCATCCGAACTCCGAAACTTTGGCGGAGCGTGGAATCACGCCGGTTGGCTGGCGATTATGCATCTTGCCTCCTTTAGCGGAATAGATCTCCTGCGTAGGAGGTGCAGGAACCTCTTTAACCGGCCTCGCCCACCTCCCCCCTTCGACTTCGACTTGTGTTGCAGCTTGTTCGGTGTCTACCAAGTACGTTGGAGGCTCAGTTTTGAAGATGGCTCGCCGTCTCGTCCACTCGTTTCTCCTGACTTCGGTGCTTGCGTCGGTCGCCACCGCGGGACTCTGTCGCCCATCGTCGTCCCTCTCTCTGTCCTCGGATACCACGTCGACACCCACCGAGACGCCGACGTCGCATTCAAGCACGACGACTCCCTTGACCGAGGCTAGCACTCCAACTGCCAGCACTTCATCTGCAACTACTCCGTCAACCACCCCATCAACCACCCCATCAAGCACTCCATCGAGCACTCCTTCAACAACTCCGTCAACAACTCCGTCAACAACTCCGTCAACAACTCCGTCAACAACTCCGTCAAGCACTCCGTCAACCACTACAACAACCACTACAACCACCCCAACAACCACTCCAACCCTAGTCGACTACTGCGCCACCTTCACGCCTCCGCCCCGACCCGATCCCATCTGCGACGGCAGCGCTCCCATCGCCGACCCCTTTGACAACGGTGGCTTCGAATACGGCTGCCTCGCCCCCTGGGTTGACGAGAGCGATGCAGGAGTCACCCCGCTCGTCAAGCGACCTGGCTACAACGGGGAGAGCCTGTATCGGATGGAGACCAACGACTGGGCGCGCGACGTTTCCACAAGTCCGTCGTACTCGCAGGTACTCGTCCTCTCTCAGACCATCAAGAGCTGCCCCGGCGCAGTCATCACTTGCACCTACATGTTCAAGTGGGACAAGCGGGTCCTGTATACAAAGACGTACCCAACCGGGGAGCAGCGAACCTTTGTCAACTACGTCCGCACCTACCAGGACGACGATGAAGATTACCTCAGCAATCGCTTTCCCCAAAGCGAGGGTGATGCGGGTTACTGGCAGGATTGGGGATTCCATTTCACCGTCCCGGGCAGCGGAGAAACCACCATCTACATTGTCGCAGAAAGCCCGCAGGACCCGAGGGTAGGCGGCTACAACCATCTCGCCATCGACGATATTCAATGCACCGGCGCGTTCCCAAATTGAAGCCTTGAGCGCTTCTTCCTCTGGCATCAGACTTCTGCCTACTGTGGATTCTTTTTGGTAGTTACTTGGTATTATCAACAGGAGCAGTTGCAGTGCTCGGCATTCTCTCTTCATTTTCCTCCAAACCTTTCTTCGTTTAGAACATTGACGTCTTTAATGGCAAAATAAATAGTTAATAGACTCCATGCGAATGGTGTGGCTCCCACTACTGTTGTCCTACTCCTTCGGCTCTCCTATTCTTCCCTTTGAAATTCGTACCTCCACCTATAATTCGCATCTCCCTTCCAATTCTTAACCTCGTCAACATTGCGAATCTCCGAGCTCACCAGCCCTCGTCACATCCTCCCCCTACGACCCCCACGCTAGGACGGACACAACGACAATGTTGGCCACTTAATAGGCCAAAAGCTATTAAATGGCCGACCATAAACATCCATTACCAATTAATCTATAGTTAGTAACGTCCTGAACTTGTCCTATGTAAAAGCGGCGGTGCCTTAAGTAAGCCTAATAGCTTTTCGATGTCTAGATTGGGGTCACATAACATGGAAGATAATCAACCAGCTCGCCAGCCATACAGAACCAGTCACCTGGCCTCCCTTTCCGCATCCTGCAGCCTAGCCAGCTCCAACATCAGACGATACAGGTAGATGCTAAAGTCCACGTCCCTCAACGCCCCGCGGAACCAATCCCGGCCCTGCTCGGCGATTTCCCTCGCCCTCCGCCGCCCGCCCGCCGTCGAGGTCAGGTACGAGACCAGCTCGGGCACCTCCTCCATGCCCTGGCTGACGGGGACGTAGTGCACCCAGGGCACGAGCCGGTCGTCGTGCCACTCCCGCAGCAGCGTCTGCTTCAGCGGCGCCGACCCCGAGGCGAGGAGCTTGTAGTAGCGGCCGCTGATGCCGTTGCCGTCCGTGTCGAAGACCAGGCGCGACCGGAGGAGCGCGTCCTTGTGCGCCCAGTGCTTCATCCTGAAGCTGGCCTTTTGCTGGCGGCAGTATTTCGTCTGGCATTGCAGGATGCGGGCAAACGCGACGTCGTATAGCCTGCCGTTGAGAAACGAAGATGATATACGCCGCATGGTGCCCTTTACGTCTCTGAGGTACCAGTGCTTCTTCCCCCCCAGGTTCTGTGCCAAGCTGACGAATCGCTGCCGGTGAAAGCGCTGCCATTGGCCGTCAGTGGTAGCAACACCGCCAGTCGTAGATCCCGTCCAGTACAGGTTATTCCGCTTCCTCTCCCAATCGACGTCGTGTCTCTCGTCGTATCTAAACTCGGCCTCCGTGTACGCCGGGCTCGGCATCAAGATGTCGCCCATTGTTGAAGGCGCGCCGGTTGAAAGAATGGGTACCGGGCCCTCAAACACTCGAAATGACGCAGGGCTCATGAAGAGGCCATGCGTGGAGCTATATTCAGAATGCCGGCACAGATCCATAACAGAGTCAAGGTTGGTCACAAATGGTAAACCGTATGTGTTTGTGCCTCGGTGGCTTTGGCGGGGCATGCAAGCCTTCGTGATGGTATCCCAAACTGGCTTCTGCGACATGATGGACAAGTTGAATTGCGTGCTGGCATCAGAGTGTTCTCGCTCCGAAGAGGTCGATAGCAAAACCCGCGGTTCATCAAGGTGGTTGACGAGGAATTTGACGTCGGGAAGCCTTCCCTGCATTCCCGCCAACGACGCATTGAACAAGGCCCCAATATGCCTGTCGACTGTCCGATATGGATGGCTACAGTTCGTCGTGCCCGTCTTTGCCCAAAACGAACATGCCCACAGATCGCTGCCCTGGGTGTTCTGTGCGTTGTCCATGATTTGGACAATCTCTGGGCCGCTTCGGCTCAAGAATGGAGATATCTTCTCGAATATCACGTCAAAGTCGTCGATGATGGGCGACTGATGAGCCCTTGCAAATTCGTACCAGGCCTGGAAGCCTCTGGGAGGCTCCATGTTGTACCTGCGTCGATATTCATCGTGAGCAGCTTCATACGTCTTGGATTGCCTCTGTAAGAGATTTTCATAATCTGCCTTGGCTCCACGAACCAAAACTTCGACGGGATGTTCCACGGAGCCGCCGAAATTGGGCGTCGACGACTGCGCCATTTCAATGGCAAGGAGATTTGCCAGATACGGGACGACAGGGACGAGGCCAAAGACCCAGAGAAGAGATCTGGCTTTGGCCCTCTCCGGAAGTAGGTGAATCACCTGCCAGAGGGAAAGGAGAGACACCCCAACGCACGATACGACGCGAAGCTCAGAGGATTGGGCGAATGGATCCAACGTGGATGCGAGACTGAATGTCTCTATCGCGGGAGAGATGCACCACGAAGCGTATTGGGCCTGGACGCGATGTGAGCTTGTATAGGTACCGGAAAGGTCTTGGTACACCTACTGTTCGGATCATATAGAACCAAGACAGTGCTTTGGCTATGCTTAAGGTGATGGCAAGTGTGAAGCCGGTTGCAGGAAATTCTACCAAGACGGTTTGTGCACCGAGTGCAATGATTGCGATGGCTGAGACTCGTATGGAAAGGGAGACCATGACGGCATCAAGATCACACACGAGGGCCTTCACACCATCAGCAGACAAAGAAGATATCGCAGCGCATGTCGAGAGCAACAGTACGATCGGAAGAGCGGAGAGGGCGAGTCCGTATGGATCCCATGGGGAGAGGGCGACAACGGCGCATGTGGCTATCAATACGGCCGCCTGGACCGAACTCGAGGGGTTTGGGGCGCCCACGGTTGGCTTGAGGCGTGTTTGAGAGACCAGAAGTACGGGAGTCAGTACCGGCTGTCCGCTTTAGCACAGGCCCTCGGATTTCTCGGCGGGAGACGACGAGATGTGCGTACCAGATATCCGACGACGCCGAGCTCTGCCTTGGCGAGACAAGCTGCGACGACGAAGACGGCCACCAGCCATAGGATATAAGAAGAGGAGGCCCCGGGAGGCTTCCGCGTCTTGCTCGAGCAGGTTGGTATAGGCATCGTTTCGATGTCGGGTCGTTTCGACGTCTTGAGGAGGACGGGCAATATCAGCCATCCCAGGGCCTCGGAGCAGAGCTCGGCTTCTCCCGAGGAGAAATATTGGGTCGACAGGGCGCATATAAACGCGGCTCCGGCCGATCTGGTAATGTGGTCGACATGGCCGAGGGGAGTGCTGAACATTGTTGGGCTTCGAAACGACTGGAGGGCAACATTTGAGCAACGTCGAGTCGGAAGACGAAAGGAGAGGGGAAGTAGAGGTCGATTCGCCCTTTAGAAAAGCACCGAGACTTTGAATCGCAAAACGACGAAGAAGAGACTCTGCTCGCGAGGATTCAGACCCCGGCCAAGGCCACCAGTAGCACTTGACAGCGCGTGTAGAGAATACGGGATATTGAGCCTCCGCCACGATCCCCACGCAGAGACTCCAGACTCTCGAAACATTAGAATCCTTCGGTTCGCGGGTTTCGTGGAACGGGAGGATTTCGCATAGCCACACTCGGTTTGAGCACCAACATGAACTCGACACGCGATTCGCTACTTCGTGTCGGGTCGTGCCAGCTTCCCCATTTCCAAGGACCTCATTTTCGTCCAAATTTCTAGGCTCAATGGCGTATCTTTCTGGGTATCATCTTGCTTGTATCTGGCATCTCTCTGCGCAGGTCAGGTAATTGGAGTCCGGGTCCAATGTCCATGTCGTCCAGGAACATTGAAATGAGAGACTACATGTACCATATTCACTCGCCTAACCTGGACAGCCGCGTGAAAGAGAAGTCCACTATTATTGAACCGGATGTAAATCAAGTACGGATATGGGTTTAATCTTCTCTAGTTCTTCCAGAAAAGTGGCTCTCCCACTTGACGTTCGTGTCCGAGTTGGGCGAGTGAGGATGAATACGGTAGGGCTACTGTTATCTCACAATGGCCCCTTTGACCGCCACCGAGTTGACTAGCCATGAAGAGTCGTTGACTGCAGGAGACAGGCAAGTTCCGAACATTCCTCAATGATAACCCACGGGTCGAAACGAGATTGTGGGCGACATACCACGTAACCCCTGCTTGTCCAGAGCCAACACACATCAACCAACAGCCCAACGGGGCAGCCAAACCGAGACGTCCAATCCTTGCCAACCTGCACATTTGACAGCTCCTGCGTGTTTTACTGGATGTGTGGGCCTTTGGAGCAGCGTACATCATGACTTGTTCCTGTCTGGTCACGTTTCGAGGTGATAAGTGGCGTCTCATTTACATCAACAGAATGATGGCGAGCACAACCCCCATTACGATGAGAGGTGCTTCTTGTGGTTCCTCACTTTGGTGGGTTCCCCTGGACCGGTCAAAAGATTCACTTGGCGGCCACGCTATGCCGTTGGTTCGGTAGCCTCGACGCTGAGCAATGAACCGAGTTCCGAGCCCCAGTCTTCACTCGTATTGCACTAGTGTGTCACTCGGTCGCTGTAGAAATATTCCCAGACTCCATTAAATCGACGGTAAAACAACCTCGGTCCGTCGCCAACGGACCATCGGCAGGGCGCTAGAATGGCTGGACTTGTTGGAAAAGTTGGTGCGAAACAAGCCTTCCTACCTACAAGATCCCAGCATATCTCGAGATTCTGGTTGGCCGGATGGAACATTGTGGTGCTAGAACGCGCAAGCAAACCGGCCACTCCCCGTCCAGAATGGGACACGAATGTCCCGTCCAAACAGTCACGGGACTCGGGTCGGTCGAGTCTCTCCTCAGAGCTTTCCCCTCGTCCACGTTGCCGCCATCAACCTGCTCAAGGAATCTGCAATCGCCATGACGGTGACGAAAGGGTTGACGCCACTCGCCGTCGGAAACACGCTCGCGTCCACGACGTAGAGTCCCCTCGTTCCCCAAACGTGCCCGTCGGGAGCCACGGCGCCGTCCCTCGGCCGCTTCGACATGCGGCAGGTGCCCATCTGGTGAGCCGACACGAAGAAGGTCTCGGGCGCCGGGAAGCCAAAGGACCGCAACTCCGAGACCCACGCTTCAAAGTCGGCGTCCGAGGCCGGTCCGCCATCGGCGCCCTCCTTGCGGACGAACGGCTTCGAGCCCGGCACAATGGTGAAGATCTCCCGAGCCCCGGTCACGTAGCTTATCCGAGCGAGGGCAACGAGTCCTTCGAGGATATGCTTCTTGTCGAAGTTGCTCGGGCTGTACTGAACGCGACAGCGGCCGTCGCTCGGGTCCGCATACACGCGACCGGTATCCCTGTCTCGAGGAACGCTGATGAAGCCGGCCATGCGGTTCATCTTTGCGGCCAGCTGCTTGAACTGCAACCCGTCTCGCCAGGGGGCCCAGGTCAGCCAGGTCCAAGGCAGCATGTTGGTGGCTTCGAGTTTGACGCCGTGTCCGTGGCCGTCCAGGTTGTCGAACTCCGGGCAGACAGACGTGAGGATAGGCCCGTCCCAGGGTCGCGTTTCCTCCCCGTAGACGGCACCGACCATGGAGACTGGGTGGAGGTAGAGATTCCGGCCAATGTGTCGGTTGGTGAGGCCGGACCGCAGCAAGAGGAGCGGCGACTGGAGGGAACCGCACGAGACGATGACCTTATTGGCCTTGATAATGACCTGCCTGGTCGTGACGGGCGCGCCAGCCGTACCACCGCTCTCATTCCGAGCTCTCCATACGCCTCTAACGCCCTTGACGACTCTCCGGCCTCGTCGCGCCTCAAACTCAATCTTCCCAACATCGAGCCCTTCCATGAACCGAGCACCGGCTGCGGCAGCCTTTGGAAGCCACGCGACGGCCGGGCCCTGCTTCTCCGCGGACCGACAACCAAAGTGGCAGTGGCTGCAGCTGTGCTCCGAGCCGCCCGTGTTCTGCGGCACCGCCGCGTGCGCCCAGCCCAGCTTCCGCGCGCCGTCGAGCAGGAGGCCGTTTGGCTTGCTGTGCTTGACGTGCTGGGCGGACACTCCCATGGTGTCGCATACGCGGTCGATGGACTCCTGGAAGGCCGTCGAGGTGAAGAGGGGCAGCCCGGTGGCGGCCCATTGTCGCCGGACGAAGCCCTGCGGTTGGAGAGATGCCGACCAGTTGACAGTTCCGCCGCCGCCCCAGTTCGAGCCTGCGACGACGTTGACGGAGCCGTCGTCGGCTTTGCATGGTCAGGTTAACTTGCTGACGACTCGGTGACGAAGAGATACGCACAAACAATTTGACCCTGGTTCATAAACAGGCGGCTCGGCCCTTCAAGCTCCGACATTGGCAGATACTCGGGCGGCCAGTAGTATCCCTTGTCGACAACGAGAACGTCAAGTCCAGCTTCGGCCAGCTCCTTGGCACAGACGCCTCCGCCGCAACCGCTCCCGACGATGACGACATCGGCCTGGAGCGTCTCGGGCTCGTCCCCGGGAGGCAGCTGGAAGAAGCCATACTCGAATCCCTTGCCAACGGAGCCGTACACGGGCACTCTGGGTAACCCGATGAGTGGACGCAGATTAGGCGTCGTTCGGACCCAGATCTGCTTGGAGATCAGAGTGAGTTGGCGCAAGGAGAGGCGGAGGATGCCGAATCGCGAAGCCGCCCAGCCTTGCAGGATTGCCCGACGAACGTCGATGGGTTGATCAGGAAAAGATGTCGACCGGCCCGTCAAAACTATAGAACCAGCTGAATGACTGCACCATGTGAGCACCAAACAGCCTGTCGAAGCCATGAGTCTATGACGTGACGAGCGTACCTCAGAAGACTCAGTAATTGGAGCAGCTGTTTTCTGTCCGAGGGCGCGAGCACGAAGAGGAGAGTCGTCTTAAGGAGCTCTCGGAACTCAGGGATCGTCGAGGCGCCCTCGGCGAGGTAGGCCCTGGTCAAGTCGCGTCGGTTGGTGCGGGCGGCCACGCCTTCATGTTGCGCTCCCTCTTCGTCCGGTTGCTGCGCTCGAGGGCCGTCGATGAGCTTGTTCGGCTCCAACGTCTCAATGGAGAGAATGATGGTGTCGCAAAGGGACATTAGAATCCGCCATTGCGTCGAGCTCAGAAGGTCTGGCGTCGATGGCGCGACGGGCGCGGGAGGTGGAACTAGTGGTGACGAGGACATGAATGGAGGCGTCAAGATAGGCTGCAGGCAAGATCATAATTAGAGGTGAGGAAGAATGAAAAGTCTATTCTCAAGGCCTGAAAGGGAGGAGGGAGGGTTATAATCAAGTTTCGACTCCGCTTTAGAGTAAAGGGATATGCACGTCAGCCTGTTTCAACCAGTTACCGTCACATGTTGGTGGTTTTCTGACGCCCTTCCTCGGCCGGGTTACGTACCTATTTTGGATTATTATTTGGCAGTGCGGGGTTGAGCCTCGGAGATGGAACGGACATTGATGACTGCTTCTTGCTGTCGAGAGAAACAACATGGTACATCCCTTCAAGGCTGTGACGATCCTGACTGCATGTTTCTCGTGTGTCGCTTCCAGGTCCGAGTGCATCATGGTCAAGTTGCAACGTACGGTACCTATTCGAGATGAAGCATCCCAGAACCGTGTTGCCTGGGAGAATTGAACAGCAACTGCAGACTGGAACAACAGACTGATGGGCACGCCCGAAAGAAAGAAATCGGCTACCTGGTATACGCGTATATTTCCCCCCTGCAAACAGACTTCGAAGAATAAATAAGTATGTACCATGTAACAAAAGTTGAGAACGGAAAACATATCCAACACATACACATCTCCCCGTCAGACCCGTCACCGCGAGTTGTCCGGCAACTCCCACCGCTGCGCAGGATGCTCGGCCTGCGTGGTATACACGGGCGGCGGGCTCTGCGACTGCCCCGAGAGCTCCGGCGGCCGTCCCTCGCCCGACACCTCGACACGCGCGCTCTGACCGTCCATCTCCGGGCGCAGCGCCGTGTCGCCGTTGGCCTCGTGCTGGCCGGGGACCTGCACGGGCGGGCTGGGCGTCACGACGGGGAACGGCTTGGCCTCCTGGCCGTCCACCTCGAGCTTGAGGCTGTCGCTGTGGAGCTCGTTGGTCTTGGAGACGGGGGACACTGGAGACACGGTCGAGGTGCCGACGGGCTTGCGGGTGACGGGGACGGCGGCCATGGCGGAAGGGTTGGGGGAGATGCCGGTCTCTTCGGAGGGTTGGGTGCCGGGGGCGCTGCGACGTCGCCTCCTCCAGAACCACCAGCCAAAGGCGGCGGCGAGGATGGCGGCGACGGGGATCGCGACGCCCACGCCAATCTTGACGGAGGAGTTGTCGTCCGAGTCGTCAATGTCGATGCTTGCGGGGGATCCGTCCGAGTTCACCCACAAGGTGGACGTCGCTTGGACGATTACTAGGAGAGACGGCGTGTCAGTACACTACGTGGCGAGGGCGAATGCAGGCAACAGTACCTGAAGCAAGAGCAAAGGCACCGCCGCCATGAGCAGCAGGAACTTACCCTGCGACTTGGTGGCACCAGTGCCTCCCTCGGTAGTCTGCGTGACGGCAGACCACTCCGTCGTCGTCTCCGAGAGGCCCGAGTTGGCGGTCTTGCTAGGCGCGGCATCGTTGGTGGCGCTGTCTTCCTCGGACTCGGACGAGGCCGACGTTGGTTCTTCCGTGACCTCGGCTGGGTTGTACCACTCCGTGGCGCCGGGTTGGGTGAAGCCGGCGGCCATGCAGTAGGAGCCGTAGATGGACTGCATTGAGGTCAGGTCGCGGGTGACGTCGCCTCGACCACATGCAGACGAGGCACAACGGCTCATCCAGCTGTCGGCGACCGAGGCGGAAGCAGTTGCGGTAGCGCAGTAACAGGCGTTCTCGTAGGGAATATCGCAGCCCATGATGGCACCCATATCGGTGAGGAAGGTGGAATACAGACAGTCCGAGATGCAGTCATGGCCGTCCCTGGGGATGTCGCTAGAGATGGTGACAGTCTCTTCCGCGAGGGAAGGCCCCAAGAGGAGGACTAGAGAAGAGAGGACGGGCAATAGACGCGCCATTTCGGAACGAGTTTGCCTTCACCTTGGATATAGAAGGGAGAGACTTGAGTGAGATATCAACGCCGAGCAAACTCCAAGATATGGGACGAAGAGAGAAGGAACAACATCACGGGGGGGACGAGGGCTTAAGAGGCCACGAGAAGACCCTGATGTAAGATTGCCCTCATGCGGTGGTAATTCCGCCGCTCGTCTTGATACCTCGGGCCACTCAAGAGATAATCTCTTGCCCAAACGAGGGCTCCCCAAAGAGTGTAAGCGATGTGCGGGCGGCAGTGGTACCCAGGAGGGATAGGGTTGGAAGAAGCCTGCCAGGGATAGAAGGGAGTCTATTGGCTGCATAGTGTGATAACGGTCTCGAGACCCGGGGAGTGCATGAGCTGAGAGCTTTTTTGCCGGGGCAAAGAAGCTAATCTTGGACCTCAAACACCGGTATCCTGCGAGTCTTCTGTTTGCAGGTCTAGTCTTGCGGGAAAAACGCCCTCACATGTCGGCCAGCAAGGGAAGCCCATGTCTATCACCATGACATTGACCAATCGAAGACGGGGCGATCTTGGCAAGGGAGTTGAAGGGCGTCGGTAAGTGGGCGAACGGGGACGTTGAACACGTCGGGCGAGGCCTCAACAACTTGGTGGTAGCCGAGAGGAGTCTCATCAACTTTGATAGAGAGGCATAGAGGTGGTCCGTCCCGTGTAGCCAAGCCGAAGGTGCGAATATGCCCTAGGGGGCAGAGATGTCTCACTTCCGGCGCCCAGACTGAGGCTGAAGTACGAAACTCTTGGACATGGGCTCATTTTCGCATCAAGTCGGTCTGTGCCAGCGGGAACGAAAATGAAGTCTTTGGGGATGGCGAAACGCCAAGCACCGCCATGTGGAGAGGGCTGAGGAGGGAGACAAGCAGGGAGGCAAGGACTCCAAGCAGGGCGAATGGTAAACACCTGCGAAGGGAGGAAGCGCTACCCGAAGGGATCAAGCGTGTGCGGCATGGGTCCCGTGATAAGGAGCGTTCGGATTCTGCTCCTGTGACTATGCCGGCAGAGGGTGCATCTCCGAGAGATCAGTCCTGGAGGAAACGTCTTGGTCGAATTTAAGCTGCGTGCCGGGGCTGAAGTGGTGCCGCGGGGACTAAGCGAGCCCAGAAGTTTAAACGTGCGGCAAACTTGCGGCTGGACTGTCAGGCAGCCTCAGGAGGGACCTGGTGGCAAGCCTCCGCAAGGCATCACCTGGAGAGTGATCTGTGATCCACACTTCTATTGATTCGAGAGGCGAGACTGGAAGGACACTCGTCGATCGCTGGTTAGCAGGCGGAAGGAATGCCGCGACATCAACGCTCGTTGTGGCCTCTGCCGTATCCGTACTTAATGAAGGGATCCTGCTTGCATGGAGGATGAGCAATGGCGCTGGTCGTGCAGCGGGAATAAGAAAAAAGATGCAACCGTCCATGTCAGGGCAGACCACCAACCCACCACCACTTTGCCCTCGAAGATCTCATTCGCGTGCGACGGCTTGCTGGGGCAACGGCTGGCCAGACACGGGTTTGGTCCCACGGTTGCCGCGCAGATATTCGTACAAATAGACGGCGAGGGTGGTTGTGTGACTGGTGAAAATGGACTCTATCAGAGGATGCAGGAGAGAAGGAGTGACGACTACCGGTAAGCAAGTTGCTACACCCCGGATGCATGTCCACGAGCCGTTGCGCGTGACGACGATTGAGACACGAGACGGAGGTAAAGAAGGGATGAGCGATAAGGGAGGCTCGGATAGAGCAGGGCCAAGCGAGGTAACACCATCATGGACAGCTTCAAAGGGAGAGGTAGGCAGCGACCGACCAAGTTTGCCTGGATGAGTTCTCGCTGCGCGAATACCTGCGAAACCTGTGGCGAAGTGCATGCGAGCAGCGAGCATCCGCCTCGTTACCGTTGGCCGAATAGGGAATTTGAATGGAGACGTGTGGGCTCCAAGTTTTCCCAACTGCTCGATATTTTTGGATCTTTGCTGACTTTATTTTCTCCAGTTGGCTGGGCTGGGGTCCGGGGATCAACAAGGGCGGGAAGGGCAAAGGCCGGCCGAGTCGCACGTTGCACCGCCTGCTTTGACAATGCAACGAGCAGATCTCCCAAGGTGCGGCACGGAATGATCCAGGCCCGCGCGAGTGTGACTCGCGCCAGCTGCCAAGAGCCCGATGACAGGAGGGATCAAAGCAGAATTTGCTTGGTGCATCCAGCGTAGAAGCGGTGACAGGAGACGAGCAGCCCACCCTCATCATCAGCTCTCCTGCAGCCTGGCAAGAAGCGGCTCCTCCTTGGGTCGTGAACCCACCTCCCGTTCGCAAGGCGACTCGAATACGCCTTGCCTGAGGGTTGAAGCCGAAGGACGAAGGCGATGTTGGCGACGATGGCTCGCCTGGGCCCGGCTAGAGCTGCTTGGCGGGGGTTAGGATTAGGGGGCTGCGGCTTACATTCGACGGGGTTATCGTGGGCCTGGGCTTGCCGCTTGCGTCGGGCTGATGGCTGAATGATGGCTGACGCTGCTAGTCCCTTGAAGCTGGGAATGAATGAAGAGAGGGGGGATGCGAGAAGAAGAGACAGTCGCGAATATTAATTAAGCCCGAAATGAAGTTGCTGCCCTGCTTATCTTTTCCCCCTTCCCTCTTTCCTCCTCTTGTTCCTCCTCTTTCCATCCTTCCCAAGTTCCTTCCTTCCTCCCTCCTCCCCTCCTTCCTCGCCCTTCCGCTCCACCACCACCGCTGGGACTTCGCTGAGATCACGGGATCTCCTCTCCTGGACGCTCACTCCGCCAGCGTCGCCAGTCCTCGCCCCCGCGGCACGGCAGCCATCTCCCGACCTGTGACCCCCCGATCGACGTCACACAGACTTTCTGGTCACTCCCCTTCAGCCGTGTGCCCAGTAGACGCCTGCTCAATATAGCAGAAACAAGGGGTACTGATCATCCGGAACCAGCGTTTGAAACACGGCTCCCCTCTGGAATTAATTGAGGACCTGCGGACTACACGACGAGTAAGCCTTACTCGCCGAGGCCACCTCCATCAGCATCAGCCCTCTCCACAGACGAAGCTGCTGAGCCACTCCCTCCCCGCCAACCAGAGCCCGACCGCCATCCTACCGAGCGCCGCTATCCGCAATCGGTTCCTGTGACATTTCTCATCAGCTTGAAACCTCAAACTCTCTCCTTGTCCGACAGGCCGCTATTTCTTGATTCCATCCCATCCGCGACCCCTTTGTTCAACAAGACTGCCGTGTGTTGGAAATCCTTCTTTGCGCGCTGTCTCCAGCCGAACGACGTTTTTTTTCTTGGCGCTGTTGCTGGCTATTGAATTGGCGCTGCGACGTCAACAACGCCTGATTCGTCGCTGTTGGGTCCCCCGGCAACCGTCAAGCGCCATTCTCGTATCTGGAAGCTGGAGCATCACCTTGGACGTGCAGCAAGAGCGACATTCTTTGGACCACACCGACCAAAAGAACCATTCTTTTCCTGACGAAGCGCCTTGGGTGCGCATAAACTATAGCCATCATGTCGTATGAACGCCTAGGCAAGTACACGACATCCCTCGTGACCCCGTCCTCACACCCCTCCCCTTTCCCGTCTTCTTTGCCTCACATGAAACCCTCCACCCTTGATCGCACCCCTTGTTGTTTGCCAGAGATTGCCATTTCTCCCCCAAAGCATCCAACTTGAAGCTACTCAGTTTCGCTTTTGTTCGTTTCTGCGCTCAATCAACCCGTTTCGTTCCCGTTTTCGCAAAAGGCTCTTTGTCGCAGGTTCGACACAGGCTTGCGTGTGCACGCGCAAAGGCAACGTGAACATCGTGGCGGAGCTGTGTTCTTGGTCATCCGCAGCTATTTACCTCCGCAAGCCTCCGCTTGTTGCCGTCTGCAATGTGTAGACCTCCCCAGACCCAACCTCCCCAGTTCTCATCGGAAACAGCTCGATTCTAACCTCGTTTTTTTGCCAATAGACGACGACTACTACAACACCCCAATGGACCGTCGCGGTCAACACCGGACTCCTTCACCGGGGCAACATGGATACGATCTGGACGACAATCCATACGGCCAGCAGCAATACTCGCAGTCTCATCTGAACATGCCCAACGCGGACATGCATCGAATGGGCACTCCCAGCGACCACCTGACGCTCAACCCTGCCGTGAGTGCGCACCCGCTCATTCACCCCGCGCAAGTTGCGCAACAAAGTCCTTCCCTCCCCGAACCTGAGGCTAATGTGATTCCGCGCCAGTACTCCGACGTCAACGTGAACCAGCCCGAAGGTTACGGCGACTACGCAGTGAATCCCGAGAGACACCACGATGCCTACGGAAACCAACCCTACCAGCCGAACCCGCAAGAAGCGTACGACTACGACTACGATGACAACCGACCGATGCTGCCACACCAGGGAACCAACCTGTCGCAGGAAGGCTACCAAGACCAACCGGCGCCAACCCCGATCCCGTCGGGGGGAGGTCTTTCGCGAGCCAAGACGGTCAGGAAGAAGGTCGAGCTGTACCGAGGTAACCTGGTTCTCGATTGCCCAGTCCCTCCCGCGCTTCTCAGCCAAAATCCCCACGGCGAGCGAGACGAGTTTACGCATATGCGATATTCGGCAGTCACCTGCGACCCAAACGACTTCCACGATCAAAACTTCACCCTACGACAGAGGCTCTTCAGCAAGCCACGCCACACGGAATTATTCATCGTCGTGACAATGTACAATGAGGATGATGTGCTGTTTGCCCGAACCATGATTGGTGTTTTCAAGAATGTCGAGTACATGTGCAATCGCCCCAACAGCAAGACCTGGGGCAAGGATGCGTGGAAGAAGATCGTGGTCTGCATCGTGAGCGACGGTCGTGCCAAAATCAACCCTCGAACTCGGTCTCTCTTGGCCGGTATGGGAGTGTTCCAGGAGGGTATCGCGCAGTCAAAGGTCAACGACGACGACGTCGAGGCTCACGTTTACGAATACACCACTCAAACCCACTTGCAACTCAAGAGCGACGTGGTCTCCCTGGTCCACAGACGCCAGCCTGTGCAGATTCTTTTCTGCCTCAAGGAAAAGAACGCCAAGAAGATCAACTCGCATAGATGGTTCTTCTCGGCCTTTGGCCGAGTCCTCGACCCTAACATTTGCGTTCTCATCGATGCCGGTACTCGCCCTGGCGGCAACTCCATCTACCACCTTTGGAAGGCGTTCGACTTGGAACCCATGTGTGCAGGTTCTTGCGGTGAGATCAAGGCCATGTTGGGTACTGGCGGAAAGCTCCTCCTGAACCCTCTGGTCGCCGCCCAGAACTTTGAGTACAAGATGAGTAACATTCTCGACAAGCCCCTGGAATCGGCCTTTGGTTTCATTTCCGTGTTGCCCGGTGCCTTTTCCGCCTACCGATACGTCGCCCTGCAAAACGATAAGAACGGACAGGGACCTCTGGAAAAGTACTTTTTGGGAGAGACGCTCCATGGTGGAGGCGAGGCAGGTCTCTTCGAGTCCAACATGTACCTGGCCGAGGATCGTATTCTCTGCTTCGAACTCGTCACCAAGCGGAACTGCCATTGGATCCTACAGTACGTCAAATCTGCCACTGGCGAAACGGATGTGCCCGACACTATCGAAGAGTTGGTCCTCCAGCGACGTCGTTGGTTGAACGGTTCCTTCTTCGCCGCCATCTACGCCATTGCGCACTTCCACGACTTCTTCCGCTCCGATCATACTGCGCTGCGCAAGTTTGGTTTCTTCATCGAATTCATCTTCAACACCATCAACATGATTTTCGCTTGGTTTGCTATCGGTAACTTCTTCCTGGTTTTCAAGATCTTGACGACGAGTCTGGGCGACTCTACACTTCTTGGGAGAACCGGAGAAATCCTCGGTGTCGTCTTCACTTGGCTCTATGGCGTCTGCTTGATCACCTGTTTCGTCCTGTCTCTCGGTAACCGACCCGCCGGATCTGGAAAGCTTTACGCATCCATGGTTTGGTTCTGGGGTGGTCTGATGATGTAAGTCGCCTCTCGGACTGCGTATGTGGCATTTGCTAACTATTGGCAGCTACCTCTTGTTTGCAGCTATTTTCATCGCTGTCAAGGCCATTCTTGCCGATGTGAACGACGCAGACGGCTTCAACATTGACCAGCTTTTTAAGAATAAGGTTTTCTACACGCTGATCATCTCCGTCATGTCAACTTATGGACTCTGGATTCTAGCGTCGTTGCTCATGTTCGATCCCTGGCACATGGTCACGTCTCTGGTGCAGTACATGCTCCTGACGCCCTCATTCACCAACGTTCTCAACGTCTACGCCTTCTGCAACACGCACGATGTGTCTTGGGGAACAAAGGGCGACGACAAGGCGGCTCCCATTGGCCACGCCAAGGTGGAAAACGGCGAGATCAAGGCGGACCTGCCTTCTGAAGAGGGTCTCGACGCGCAGTACCAACGAGAACTCACCGTCTTCAACCACAAGTTCGTTCCGGAGAAGAAGGACCCCACGCCCCAGCAGCTCGAGGAGAAGAAGATGGACTACTACAAGGGTGTGCGAACCGGCGTCGTCCTGATCTGGATGGTCATGAACTTTGCCCTTGCGGCCATCGTCCTGAGCTCTGCCGGCTTGGAGAAGATTACCCCTGGCAGCGACAAGGAAGACACGGCGCTGGCTCGTTCCAACATTTACCTGAACGTTGTCTTGTGGAGCGTGGCAGGATTGAGCGCCTTCAAGTTCCTGGGCGCCATGTGGTTCTTGATCGTGCGCATGTTCCGCGGTGTCTAAAGGCACTGCAAGCGTCTGCATGGTGTTTCCGGCCACGAGGCAGGCGTGGTTTGTATCCCTTCCAGCTATACCCCGTTGATTTTCTTGTTTCATTTTGGATGGTGCCCTTGGTATTTAAGGGCTCGGTGGGGTGTGCTGTCGTGTCAGCGTGTACGTGTATTTTGACTGCTGTTTGTGCTGATGCCCATCAGGTGGTAAAGCACATGCGCAGCCGCCTGACGATTGGGGATGGCGTTTTCTGTTACCAGGGGCTTGGAACTTAGATATATACGCGTTAGGATGAGCAATATAACGACCCCAGTCTTGATGTCAACGCCTTGGCCCGTGAGGGGATGAGGTTCGTGAATGTGTGTACGTCGGCTTGACACCCGGCAATGTGCGCTTGATTGACGCTGTCCCGACGTGCTTGCGGTGGGCGGGAGGCCATCTGGCTGTCTGTATGACTCTCTCTATCCTCTCGCCGCACCCACGCACCCCTTCGACATCCTTCGGCATCCCTCGATATCCCTCTTGACCCCCGTGACGAACCACGACAAAAAAAAAAAAAAGCACCTCCAACCCCAACTATCACCATAACCGGCAAAACCAAAGGGTCTGGCCGGGGATTGAACCCGGGACCTCTCGCAAGCTGTGCTATAGGGTTTTCCCTAAGCGAGAATCATACCACTAGACCACCAGACCGAGCAAGCCGAATGAAGGGCTCGTGATGCGATGGGAGACGACGCCGGCAGAAGCAGACCATGTTGCCTGACGAGGCTGCGACTGGGCAGCCGTTCCCTCCCTCATGTTGGGGTCTTGACGAGTGTAGGTAGTCGGCATCTTGGTCGCGGAGACTGCGTCGCTGAGACATATGGTTACCTTCGTCCTCCCGTCTGAACACGAAACACCTTCTTCTGGCCCGGGCGAGATTGAATATTCGTATCTGGATTCCCACGCTCAAAGTCCGCTCCTCCGCCACGGGACCCATCGAGGACGAGCCATCTCCTTCACATTGCTAAGGCACACTCTACTCTACCATAGGTATATGATAACACCAATTCTCTCATATTCCATATGTATGAGGAAGAACCTGAGGCACTTTATATTATAGAGTACTTATTGTTAAGTCTTAATCCGACGACCTGCTCCTCAGCTGCGGTGCGGTCTTCCAGGTCGGGAATTAATAATCGCTCCCCAAACCCACGCGTCGAGGTCGGCTGCGGCCTTGGCACCCAAGCCGCAAATGATCAAGGTGTCCGCGGGATGCGTGGCCCGAACAGTGATGAGAAAACCACCCGTCGGCGTCCGGTTGGCCCATTAGTCCATTTATTCGGGTGCCTTGAGCATGGTCATGGACGGACAGTCGGGGGAATACATCAGCTTGGATGACACCGACGCAAGAGTCTTTGACATCGAGGTTGCGGAGTTGTGTGCTTAGCGGTGTGGTGCAAAGCCGCTGCTCAACGTGGCGGCTCGTTCGTTGGTGATGATTAGAATGGTTTGCGCGTCCTGCGAGAGTCGGGGCGGCCATTGTGAAGCTGAGCGGAGTTGAGGCCTTTGAACAAATCGATTGAAGTTTGTCTTGGTCGGCCTTTGGTCAAGTATAAAGTGATGAGATCGGCCCTCTGCAATACATCATCAGAAAGAAACAACAGCAATCAATTGAGCCTTCATCACCACTCACAATACCTTACTCATTCCTCCACAATGTCTCCTTCCAATGTCATCACCGTGTACGGCGCCACTGGATCTCAGGGTGGTAGTGTTGTCGCCTCACTCCTCCAGAACAAGGACAAGGCATTTACTCTCCGAGGCATCACTCGAAACCCCGAGTCTGAAAAGGCCGCAGTCCTTGCTTCACAGGGCGTTGAAGTCGTCAAGGCTGATGGCTCCGTCAAGGAGCAAGTCGTTGAGGCTTTCAGGGGCAGCTGGGGAGTTTTTGTCAACACCAACTCGGACGATCCTGTAAGTCCCGACTCCTAAGAACCTGATGAGTTGAGAGTAGGGCTAACACTTCGACAGGCTGTGAATCAACCTGGTGGTCTCAGTGAGGCCGACCTTGGAAAGATCCTCGTCGACGCCGCTGCAGAAGCTGGTGTCCGTCACTTTGTCTACAGTAGCATGGAGTCTGCCTCCAAGATCACCGATGGAGCTGTACCCAACAAAGCTTTTGAAGGTATGCATCACCACGAAGCTCGGACTGCTCTCCTAACTAGATCCAGACAAGCACGCTGTTGGAGAGTACGCAAAGAACAAGGGCGTGTTCGAAACTGTCAACCTTGTTAGTCCCGGCTGGTACATGGAGAACCACCTGGTCGAAGAATCTGCTCCATTGCTGGGAGGCTTCCCCTTTGAAGCAGATGAGGAGGGATACATGACCCTGAGAGTCCCTCGCTGGGGTGGCAATGATGAGATCCCCTTCATCTCCATCATCGACGACTATGGTGACCTGGTCCACGGAGTCTTCCTCGCCCCGGAGAGATACAATGGCCGCCTCCTCCAGGGAATCAGTGCCAGTGCAACCGCAGGGCAGCTTACTTCAGACTTTCAGAAAGGTACGCCCAGAGTAGCCACTCCTCTGTCGTTGATGGGACTAATGCGATCAAGTGACGGGACAGAAGGCTCGCTTCGTACCTGTGGAGAACTGGAAGGACATGGAGACGTTTGGCGTCGGCGCTTTCGAAACCGTCAAGCTAATGTTCGGATTCTGTCAACACTCTGGCGGCTTGTATTACGGCGTGCCCAACGACGTGGTGACTGCAGGCAAGTTGAAGGCCAAGGCCGCTGAGGCGAAGGGGGAGACAGGCGACAAGGCCAAGTTGATGTCGCTGGAGCGCTTCATCGCCAAGTACTTCACTTAGTGTATAGGTGCTGATCTTGTAGATGAATTCAGACAATGAGAGGTAGATTTTTATCGAGGATGAAGTGTCGGATCTTGCAAGCGTCGGACTATTTTATCCCGTTAGCAGGTACAGATGAAAAGGGGCCTGTTGAGAGTGCAAACCGTCAAAGTTTCAGATGTGTGCTAGGAGTTCCACAAACAATTGAAAACAGCGAGAGGAGTACCAGCGACTTGTGGTGGATGGAAGTTATTCCCACGAGGGCGCAAGAATGTGGAGTGTAGATGGTAAGATTGGGAAGAACAGGCATCTGACAAGAACCAGGAAGGAAGAGTGCCAGGAATAGAAGATCGAAGGCACAAGGAAACCAAGGGCTTGGGGGCTTTCTGATGCCCAATTCCTGCAAGATCTAGTAGATAGCAAATACGGTGTGTAGCAAAAGAGTCGCATGGAACAAACATCGCGGATACATGCAGCAGTGGATAAAAACACATCAAGACATAAACCTCATTTCTTTGCTACTACCTTCCCTTCCTTGAAACCGGACGTGTGTCGTATCATCAGTTAATAAAGAGCTTGAGTGGGCAAGTGTCGACCATCTTGAGCGCCTGCCCTGCGGGGTGCGCCTTCTGTTGTGAATCAACACGCAGGGAAGGAACCTCGGAGGCCTCGACGAGAAGAAGCAACTCTACAAGCTTCTTTCCTCTTCCTTCAAATGAACCAACAAAGCACCAACAAGAATCTAAACGCATGATTGGCCGCACGCCCACCAATCCCAACAGCGCCTCACAGCTTCCCCGCAGCATCTGCTTGCCTTTGCATGCCCTCATCCGCTCATGCGCGAGCTTGGCCAGTTCTCTCCAACACTACAGGCCTAATATCCCGATCATTAGGGCGCTATTGTTTATTCCTGCTTGTTGACAGTCATTGACTGCGTGTCCTCTTCTCTACACACAAAAACCGTGTCCCTCCAGCTCGCCCTCGACCATCCTTCTCACTTCCATCTCCTCTTCACAACATCGCCATCGAGTTGGGTCGGAAGATTTGCTCTAGCAACGGAGAGACTGCCTTGACTGGAGCGGTGAACCCGTTCCGACTCCATGACGACATCACGATGAGTGACAACATCGATCCCATCGTCGCGGCGGCCTGCATGGTACGTGTCTCCTCTCCTTCTTTCCACTCCGATGGCTGCCAGAGGATGTGATAGTGTCACATTACCGTGAGCAACACTCTACCTGGAACCTGAAGGAGTACCATGTATCCTCCGCCACCCCCTCGCTCATGAACTGAGACAACCGGCATCAACTTTGACCTCAGCCCATTCACGTTCTTCTTTCTCACACAACTCCCTTCTCAGCTCATCGTCTGCCAGGGATCTATCTTCTTACTAACTCTGGATAGTCCGACCTCAGTCGCGGCCGCCAAGAGGAACTTCCTCTCAGCAACCGCGAAAAAAAGGGTCCCTCGTTCGACCCGCGTGGAAGGAATGGAACGAGTCACTACAGCTCTACCTACAAAGATCAACTGACCAACAAATGGAACAGTGAGGCAATCATTCCCTACCTCTTTCAGTATTGCTAACTTGCCCGTCAGCTGAGATTAACGACGAAGAGTCTCGCCAGACTGAAGGTCTCACCATTGCGGATGCCCGCCCTTGGGCTAAAAAGATCGCCAAGGACATGCTCGAGCAAGAAGCAAGCCAACAGTGAGCTCTACCCCGATGTCTATGGCAGAGACAGTCTAACTCGAAAGCAGCCAGTCGTTTGTCAAGCCTCGCAATACGACCAAGCAGCCTGGCTCCGACAACTTCAGACCTGCAAATGCGGCCTAGGTGGCCACTGTGCACAAACTGGAGCGGAAAAACTACGCTGTTCAACCCATCAAAGCCCAATGGGGGCCACCCAGCATCACATCCAATCGGACTCTGCCATCATCCGTCCCTCCTTTTGGAAGTCTCTCTCAGAGCCCAAAGCCTACTGGCACTCAGGCGCAAGCGGCTAACAAATCCCCTCAAACTTCTACAATTGGACCAGCTCCACAGCCTCATCTTCAAGCTATACACAACCAATCAAGGGGTCATCCCGAAATTGTGGTATCCAGCGGAAACTGTGACTATGTGCCAGAGAAGCTCGAGGAGATGCGGCTCGTGCTTGCGTTCAAGTTAATGCTGGACACGGACCAGAACGAGGCTCACATCGAGCTATCGGCTCCCGAGAAAGGGTCCAAGGTTCACAAGATGGCAGAACTGGAACCCCCCATCCTGGACGGCGAGTTTTGCAAGCTCAAGCTTCGCGGCAGCGGAGCAACTTACTACTTGAGATTGGCAATGCCCGCCGAGACGGTGAAGTTCAAACAGTACATCGACATGTTGCAAGCGTCCGTGGCCGCCCATCATCAAGAGATTGGAATCACAACCAGTGCCATCGAAGCTCCCCTTGACACTGAGTCTGTGGCTAGTGACTCCTCCGTCACGGCCCAGCGGGCCACTCCTTCGGCGGCTTCTCTTGCTGGAGACTCGCCGACGAGTAATGAGGGACTGTTGATCGATCTGCATCACTTTGAACAAGACTCGAATCCGCAGCTTCCATCTCTGCTCACTGCGGCAGAACACATTGTGAACTTGATTGACAAAGTCATTATCGAGTACCACCTGGAAGATCATCTCATTGATTCCGTCATCAAGGGAATCGAGGATGGTGCCATGGAGTACTGGATTCAGCATGGATTCATGGAGGGTGCTGATGACAGCATCAAGGAGAATTTTGTCGAAGTCCTCAGGCACATGGCACAAATCAAGATCAAGATGAATCTTCGAATCACCAAGCAAAAGGAAAAGGCGAACAAGGAGCCCGTTCAGCACATGGTTGAGCCGATGGGCCGGATTCAGTACTCGGCGTCCGACATCAAGTGCCTCCGATCAAAGGCCATTGTTCCCACGGAATGGGCCACCAGCCAAGGGTTGCCTATTTCCGCTGTTGCCGTGACGCGATCGAGGCTTCGAAGCATTGACTCGGGGGTTTGCCAGCCCGTTGCGAAACGCCAATGTACCGCCGATGACGAGGATGTCATAATGGCGAACACAGTCAGCTCTACCGTCCCTCATCCGGCGCCGTCGGTCACGAGCACTACTTCCAAAAGCACTCAGCGTCGGCCGACCGAGGGCCTATCTACTTCGAAGTGGGCGACTGCCGGAACACATGCCGGAAGCAAGGGTTCTCAGCGAGCACCCTCGGTAGTCTCCTCGGTAGGTAACCCGGCTATGTCACAGGCCACGCGGCCCAATACCCAACGCACAACGTCCAGTTCGAGCGCGGGGGTTCGTCAAGGTCTCAGCGCTTCACGATATGCGACGAAGACTGTTGCGTACCACGGGCAGTTTACTGGCAGCGAGTAAGAGATGCTACCACTTCAAGTTTTGGCCAGAGCACACGAGGGTCCGCGGGCTCGAGGCGAATTGTCATTATCTCGCGAAGAGCAAGCCTCTGCCAATTGGAGATTGGATTTGTCTAGTGGGATGTGAGCTGGTGCCCATTGTGTGCGATTGGGGGGACCGAGTTATGAGCTCGAGGAGAATGTAGTTATTTCAGCGGTAGATGAATGCGAGATGGTCGTCAAAGACTTGATTGTTTGTCATCATGTCCCCGGTTCAGTTTTTGGTCTTTGACTTTTGTCGACATTTCTCCTGATAGCCAAGCAGCAACTCCCGCGTTTCGGGGTCGATGCCGTCACTGCCGTCAAGAGCACGACTCACAAATTGCACAGCCTCATCGTAATGGCGGAAGAAGTACATCTCCTCGACAGCATGGAGCAGCTCTTGGAGTTGCAGCTTCGAAGCCCCCTTACCGATTGGCAGGGTGATCTTCTCGTGGATCTTGAGATTGTCAGTGAGGACCGCGTCCTTGTCGCCTTCTGGCGTTGACGGAGATTGGGGGGACGGCAAGGGGACTTACATTTCCGTTCTCGACCTTGGCGCGGTAGCCTCGCCGGACTTGCTCCCAGGCTTCCTCGGACTGGCCGGTGCGGCGGGCCTCTTTTGCCTCGCGCTCGTCGGAGGAGTCGTCGGAGATTTGGATGTTGAAGAGGCCGTTTTCGTCGTCGTCGTCCATTGCGGGAGGGGTGGCGAGGGAAGGCGGTAAATTGGGGATGGGTTGGTTTGTGTCTGATGGAAATTGGGGTTGGATAAGGTCGTCGACGTGGAGGATTTTGCCAACGGAGGGTGGTGGGAGAGATCCAATGGCGGCCCCACTGGCAGTGGAGGGTGTCGAAAGTTGGTGCTTCCTCGTTCAATGGCCACCTGAGGCACGACCAACTTACATACATATGTTGCCCGTGTGTCTGCATCATCTCACACACGCTCATTGCAGCATCGGCCTCCCCTTTGATCGCTGGAGCAAGTGGGGTTGAGACGGGGGGGACCCTTATGTAATTAACTATCGGACGCGGGGTTATTGTTATCCTCAACCACGCGGGGCACGATTGCCGGACCTCAACTTTCATCTCACCCTTTGTCAGGAATCGAATCGACATCTCGAGCAAGCCAAGACAGCATGGACGACCAGGTCGAGAGGCTCGTGGCCAAGGCGTGGAAGCGGTACCAAGAGACTCCGCCGGATCAACGGCTGTGTGAGTGTTGCTTCAGTGAGGCTTGGGAGGGGAGTCGACGACGGAGCATTTTATGTCATTTACTGACTCTCTCTCTCTCCTCTTCTAGTAATTGGCATCGCCGGTATCCCAGGCTCAGGTAAACTCAACCATGGCCCACCTACCCCCCTCCCTACCCTCCACTGACCTCCCCCCCCTCCAAGGCAAAACAACCCTCTCCCAAGTCATGACGGCGCGCCTCAACGCCCTCGCCCACGCGCTCGACCCGTCCTCGCCGGCGCCCGCCACGTCGGTCTCCATGGACGGCTTCCACCTCACGCGGGCGGCCCTCTCGGCCATGCCCGACCCGGCCACGGCCCACGCCCGCCGCGGCGCCGCCTTCACCTTTGACGCGCCCAAGTTCCTGGCCCTCGTGCGCGCCCTCCGCCAAGGGCCCCCCTCGAGCGGCCAGCCCGTGCTCGCCCCGTCCTTTGACCACGCCGTCAAGGACCCCCGGGACGACGACGTGGCCGTGCTCGCCCACCACCGCGTCGTCGTGCTCGAGGGCAACTACCTCGCCCTGGACCGCGACGTGTGGCGCGACGCCGCCGCCCTGCTGGACGAGCTGTGGTTCGTCGACGTCGAGCGCGACGTGGCCCGGAGGCGGCTGCGGGAGAGACACGTGCGCGCGGGCATCGTCGCCGACCTCGAGGCGGGAGATCGGAGGGCCCTGGAGAATGACTTGCCCAACGGGGACGACATACTCGGGAACCGGCTCGAGGTTGACGAGGTGATTCGGAGTCGGGCGGATGGGAGCTGGGCGCACGAATAGAAAGGACGGACAAGCACGTTAACACAAGTCGCTCGCTGATCATCTTGGATGGGGATATCGCCTCTAAACATCTATGGATATATATACCAGTCTTTGGGAAGATGACGGCCTGTAGCGAATACTACGCAAAACAAAGGGAGAGCCATCGAGATGAAACGACAAAACCCAGTTCCCTACTCCAACGCTGTAACCGTAAAAGCAAAAAAAAAAAAGAATCAACCACTTTTCGTAGAATCGTCAACCCAAAACAAAGAAGAAACCTCAGATGGTCGGAGATCGACTCTGCTCGGCGCTGATCTTGCGGATCTGATCGGCCATGCTCGACCCCTGGCCCTTCCTCAGCGACGGCGCCGGCCCCGAGCCCTGCCGCCGGATCCTGCCGGCAAACGTCGACGGGTCCAGGCCGAGCACCTCCATGAGCTCGGGGATCTCGGCGTGGTCCCGCGTCGTCTTCATCCGGTGGCACCACGTCACGCGCTTCTCCTCGCCGCCAGCGCCGCCGCCGAGCCGCTCCGGGGCGGGACCCTTGCCGTTCCCGAGGGCCGGGGCGGGTTCGCTGGGCGGCTCCTCAAAGGCGCTCACGCGCTGCGGCTTGTCCTCGCGCGGCGTCGACACAGGGGTGATGATGTCGCGCGGCTCGAACAGGAACTCGCCGCCGACCTGGCGCTGGTCGCCCGACTTGAGCACGTTGCCCGTAGGGATCTGCTTGATGCCCTGGACGACGCTCTCCATGATGCTGCGCGTCATGCTCTTGCGCATGTAGGCGGGCTTGGTGCCCAGGGCGAGCGTGTTGGTCATCTCGAGGGCCTGGAAGAGCGACCGCGTCGGGTCCGTGTAGACGGGGAACGGGCAGCTCGTCTCCGAGACGTACATGTCGATGAGCTTGGGGTCGCCGCAGCCGATGACGGCGATGAAGGTGCTCACGGGCAGCCGGAGGAGGGCGTCGGGCGTGACGGCCTCGGAGAGGGAGCGCAGGAACTCTTGGCAGTTCTGGGCGAGACGGGTTAGTTACACTGCAGTTGGAATAGAATGATCACTGCAGTTGGAATAGAGTGGTGCTCTTTACTCACCCCGCAGAAGAAGTGTCGGACAAAGATGACCAGGACGCGGCGGGCGACATTGCTGCCGGTGTAGAGGCTCTTGAAGGGGTGCGACTTGCCGTCGCGGTCCAGCACGACGTAGTCTTCGATGCGGCGCAGCGTGTCCCGCGAGGGGATCTCGTTGTTGGTGGCGAGCTCGCCCTCGAAGTCGAGGGGCTGGGCCGTGTTGATCTCGAGGTGCGGCGGCGGCGGCGAGCGGCCCTGGCCGGGGACGGCCTTGCGGGAGATCTGGCGGTTGGGCAGCGGCGGGGGGCCGGCCGTGGGCGACGAGGCCGACGACGGCGACGAGCTGGCCTGCCTGCGGTCGTGGTTGACGTCGTCGACGGCGTTCTGGACGTACGGGGGAGGGGGAGGCCTGGCCGGCAGCGGAGGGGGCGCCGGTTCGGTTGCTGCCGGGTCGTCAGGACGCGGGGCCGAAGCCTCTAGGTCGGGGTTTCCCATTTGGTGGTGGTGGTGGTGGTGGTGGTGGTGTTCTTGATTTGGGATGTTGGTCGAAGCAGAGGAGGGGAGACGGGTCGTCGGTGGGAATGGAATGCAGGAGGCGAAGGATGGAGAATATATTAAGCGCGATAGTGTTGTATTTCAAGTTTCAGGGACGGTTTCTCCTGGGGTCCGGGATTGGAACTTCAGGTTCCCCAAACGGGCGGGCTGACGATGGGATGGAAAAGAAGCTGTGTGGCGACGTGGGACGGCGGTGGACGGCGGTGGACGGGCTCTGGACGGGGTGCCCGCCCAACCCGCTGGGCTGGGCTAGCGAGGGGGGCTTAGCACTGGGTCCCCCTGTCCAGTAGCTACGAATATGTACTGGACTTCCAATTATCCTGCAGCCTGCGCGAGCTGAAGGCTCTGGAGCGGATACGAGCATTTGCATTGCTCTCGTTTTGGGACTGCTTGCTTGCTTGCATTGTTACGACGTACGCCCGCCACGCCACGCAATCATGAGGCGACGGCCAAGCGTCAAGAGGTGGTGGCTTGGAGTTGAGGTGCTGTCATGACACAAGGGAAAAACGCAGACGAAACCACAAAAACTTGGCAAAATGTTCGGGTCTCATGTTCGTCCGCCGCCCGTCAAGCCATGTCTGAATCAAGGCTCCCGTCATGCGTGCCGTCAGTAGCTTCAGCCGTTTGGTGGTGATGAGGTCATCGGCCCGCTAGGGACCCGTCAACCACCTACGCAATTCAGCGAAATGTTTGTTTTCCCCTTGCAAATTCAAAATCCCAGCCGAGGCAATTCACGTCAATCATGGGCGAAGAGGGACGCATCGACTGGCCGGGAAAGCGCTAGACGCAATACCAAAAACATGCTGCGTTGATTGGGCTTTGATGTGTAAGCCCGTGAGGGGGGTATCCTGGCGTCGTACGTGTACTATAATTATCCCATCCCATCCCAATTACCGTTGCCGCCGGCCGATAAACCCGACCCTTTCCCTCATCCAAGCCACCGGCACTTGCGAATTGTACTAACACCACCCGACCGCCTTCTTCTTGGCCATGATGATCAGGTGCGGCGGGCTCAGCCGCTCCCACCACGTCTCCTTCCTCTTCCACCGCTCGTCGGCCCCCGCGCCCGCCGGCGCCGGCGCCTTGTCCACGGCGCGCGCCGGCTCAATCTCGACCACCAGGCTGTACTGCGTGTGCCCGAGGAAGGTGTCGGGGCGGAACGTCGGCCGGACCACCACGTCGCCCAGGTCGACGAGCCGCCCGTCGCTGCGCCTCTGCCGGAACCGCTTCATCATCTCCACAAACGTCTCGCGCGCCGAGAAGAGCTCGACCGGGTCGCGGTCCAGCACGAAGATGTCGGGCTCCCCCTGGAGGTGCACCTCGGCCCGCGACGCCCCCGCCGGCGCGCCCTTCCACGGGAGCACGCGGCACCACGGCTTGGCCTGCCGCTGCCCTTCCGTCCGGTTCCGGTACGCGGCCTCGTCGTCCTCGTCGACGTGCCCATAGCCCCAGATCAGGAAGAAGCCCCGCGACAGCTCGTTCTCCACCACGAAGACGCCTACGTCGCCCTCTATCACGTACGGTTCGTCCGAGACGAGCTCCGACGCCCTTAGCGTGTAGTGCAGCGTCGGCGGCTGCACCAGGGGCGTGACGGATAGCCTCGGGTTTCGCCCGACTGCCGGGTACGTCTCCGTCAGCGCTACCTGGACGCTGCCCGTCTGGGCATCGCCCTCTGTAAAGGAAACTGCCGACGCGTTAGCGGAGGTCGCGCGGCATCGCGTAGCGGGATGCTATAAAACGGACCTTGGGCGATGGTCAGGCTCGTCATGGAGCCCGCGACCTTGCCGTGCGGTCGAGGCTCCAGCTGGACAAACGGGAGGTCGTGATACTGCTCAAACACGCTGCCGTCTCCCCGCTTCCGCAAGACGATGCCTATCCTGGATTGGCTGCCGTCGAAAACGCAGTCGACAATGGCAATGACAAAGTGTTCCTTGACGACAATGTCCCCGGCGGCGTAGACCACGCAGGGGCACAGCAACCCCTCAATCATGAGCGCCCGGGGGCTCGAGATGGAGACGTTTGATGATGCGGCGCCGTGCGCTTGCAGCCACCTCACGCCGCCGCTGTGTCCGTAGTGGGCGGGACTCTGCCGCGACGGCGCGCCAGCACCCCACGACACGAGCACCGAGGGATCGCCCGTGTGGCGTATGATTTCCTGGAGGAGGCGCTGGAAGGCCTTGTCGCCCTCCCCGTACAGCAGCGGCATGTTGACGTCGAACAGGCCCAGGAGGCTGTAGGCGACGTCCTCGTCGCGGGTGGTCTGGCGGCCGGAGGCCCACGACAGGCGGGCGGCGACGCTGTAGGAGCTCAGGAGGGAGCGCAGGCGAAAGTCGCGGCGGTGGTGGCGCTGCCACTGCACCAGGTCGTAGGCGCTCGAGGCGACGGGCTGCTTCCGGGCCAGGACGGCCTCGTGGATGGTGGTGAAGTCGGCGATGGTGCGGGCCATGGAGTTGCGGTCGCCCAGGTAGCGCCAGGCGGCGTCGTAAAATGCCACGACGTCCGGGGCGATGAGCTCCTGCAGGGTCCATCCGCGCTTGAACCACTGGCTCATGGCAAAGGCGTACTTGTCGTCGCGGTCGACGTCGGCGAGGTAGGCGTAGCACACGGCGGCCTCGTGGTACCACAGGAACATGGAGTTGACGGCCTCGGACAGCTCGGCGCTGCTCGACTTGTCGATGCAGCACGTGTCGACCCAGAGGTACCGGAGCCGGTCGCGCGCCGCCTGGGCGCAGGCCTTGGCCACCTTGTCGGCGCCGGGGGAGCGGCGGTGCTGCCAGCCATCGCGGGCGGCGTCGTCGAGGAGCAGCTCACCGTCGCCCCACCGGTGCGACAGGATGGCGTATCGCGGGGCCGGCCCGGTAAACGTCTCGAGCCGAAGCGTCTCTGTGTTGAGGAGGCGCATGGCGGGAGAGGCATTCAATTGTACCGGCCTGCTACGAGGCCACGCGAGGTCATGACGGCGAGTTTGGGGGGGGGAAGGGAAAGGGAAAGGGAGGAAGAAGAAGAAAAAGTCATCAATGTGTGACCCGGCACAAGACAGCAGAGAGAGGGCCGACGGACATGACCGATCAGAACGTGGGACGGCCGGCATGGATCAGCCAGCCAACAGTCGAGACGAGAGGTTTGAAGACGCTGCAGCTCTCCCGAAAACACCACCCCGGTCTGCCGGCTTAATAGGTAACGGACAGAACCTCCACTGTCAGCAGCTAGCTGTTCAACCCAACTGGCCAATTTCAATGCCCCCTCCCTCATGCTTCCAAATATCACCACCAAGAGTGAGAGGAGCGAAATGAGAATCCCGTCTTCATTCACCCATGCGACTCCTGCCGTCACCGCCATTGCATGTCACCAAACATGCCCATATCCTTCACGCCATCCCGGCACCCTTGGGCCTGTTTCTGATGAGCTCCCTCTGCAATACCCCACAAAGAGCCGGCAATCAACCAATACACGATTCGGTTGGCCGTCGTGCCATGTCGAAATCATGTTGTGGGTGGACAAAATAACGCGGGCGGAGAAAGAGCCGCTCCCGTGCCGCCATGATTTTGTCCACGGCCGACCTAATCAATGTGCCGTGGCGCTGGTGGGGTTACCCATCCCACCTCGACCTTAATTAATAACCCTCCCACCAACGATTTGTTTTGCTTCCCATCCACAGCAAGCTTGATCTGTTCCATCGAGACTCCCAGCTTGGCCAACATGGCAGCCCAAGTCCCTGCCGAAGCTCTCAACGAGCTCTCCAGTACGTCGCATCTCCCGCCCTCCCCAGGTCTGTTTCAACCGAACTGACGACTTCACCCCGCAGTCACGGAACCCTCCAAGACGCCCGGCGCTGCCGCTCAATCAAAAACCGCCGCCACCGGCGACGACCATGGCGGCGACGACTCGGAAGACGAGGCCGACGCAGCCCACGCCAACGGCGCCGCCCCCCCGACGGGCGCTGCCAAGAAGAAGAAGAAGAGAAAGCCCAAGAAGAAGAAGCCCACCAGCCAGTCCAACCCGCCCCGCGTCCTCGTCAGCCAGCTCTTCCCCAACAAGTCGTACCCCAAGGGCGAGGAGGTCGAGTACAGGGACGAGAACAGCTACCGCACCACCAGCGAGGAGAAGCGCCACCTCGACAACCTCAACACGGACTTCCTGGCCGACTACCGCGAGGCCGCCGAGGTCCATCGCCAGGTCCGCGGCTGGGCCCAGCAGAACATCAAGCCCGGCCAGACCCTCACCGAGATCGCCGAGGGCATCGAGGACAGCGTCCGCGCCTTGACGGGCCACCAGGGCCTCGCCGAGGGCGACGCAAAGGTGGCCGGCATGGGCTTCCCCACCGGCCTCAGCCTGAACCACTGCGCCGCCCACTACACGCCCAACGCCGGCAACAAGATGGTGCTGCAGCACGAGGACGTCATGAAGGTCGACTTTGGCGTCCACGTCAACGGCCGCATCGTCGACTCGGCCTTTACCATGTCGTTTGACCAAAAGTACGACAACCTCCTCAAGGCCGTCAAGGAGGCCACCAACGCCGGCATCCGCGAGGCCGGCATCGACGCCCGCGTCGGCGAGATTGGTGGCGTCATCCAGGAGACCATGGAGAGCTTCGAGGTGGAGATTGACGGCACCACGTACCCCGTCAAGAGCATCCGCAACCTGACGGGCCACAACATCCTGCCCTACAGCATCCACGGCACAAAGGCCGTGCCCATTGTTAAGAGCAACGACCAGACCAAGATGGAGGAGGGTGACGTCTTCGCCATCGAGACGTTTGGCAGCACCGGCAACGGCTACGTCCGCGACGACATGGAGACGTCGCACTACGCCAAGAACCAGGACGTGCAGCACGTCGACTTGCGCCTTAGCTCGGCCAAGTCGCTGCTGAGCGTCATCAACAAGAACTTTGGCACCCTGCCATTCTGCCGCCGGTACCTGGACCGTCTGGGCCAGGAGAAGTATCTGCTCGGGGTATGTGTTTCCGTCCCATTCCTGGCCTCCGTTTCGCTAACGCCGTCGCAGCTCAACAGCTTGGTCAACGCCGGCATCGTCGAGGCGTACCCGCCCTTGTGTGACAAGAAGGGCTCGTACACTGCTCAATTCGAGCATGTAAGTGAAGCCCAGACGAGCCATCTTCGGACGCTCCATCTTCGGACGCTAACCTTTCTACCAGACTATCCTGATTCGACCCACCGTGAAGGAGGTCATCAGCCGTGGCGACGACTACTAAGCTGCTTGAGCAGTGGGAGAGCTGACAAAAGGATTCTGAAATACGACTCTCCTCTTGTGTATAGGGTAACCAAAGTCGGAATGTATTCACTTGGATTATTGCTACGTGGTGTTTATGTGTGGAGAGAAATAGACTCTGATCTCCCTGAAAATGTCCCTATAAGATGATGTTTTCCTCGTCTCATGCTTGTACACTTGGTGGGTGGAATGTCTGGTGGTGCAACGGGTGATGACATTCCTGGGTCATAAGCCTGGGGAGAAGTCGGTCATTTCATTTCAAGTCCAAACCGCAAGGAACCACGACCCAAGTCAGCAACGAGATAAACATGGGTGTCTCCCATCTTTTGCTGGATCAAGGTTGCCAATCTATAGTTGGCAATCCAAAACCCCATGCTTCGCCTCCCGTCATCGCTGACAAGCCCCCCTTACCACACCCCAAAACATGCTTGTTTCCCCAAACCAAAGAAAAGAGAGCCTCGGTGGCGACGTTGTACTTCCCCGTAGCCACTAACCATGCAGCAGGAGTGCCAATCATGACGAGGATCCCTCCGGACAAACTCCCATCTGCCCATTTCGCTGCGAGATGGCGATCGATGCCGAACATTGTGGCTGGTGAAGGTCGGGGATTTTGCTCAGTGCCGGGGTTCTGTAGGATTCCAGTAAAGAGGAATGGTTGCTGAGTCAGTCGGCGTCCCGATCTCTTCTCCTCCGGTTCCTCGTGAATTGAAGATGATCTCGTGGACCACTTGGTCACTTGGTCACTTAATGACTAATTTTCCCCCAGCTTTCTCTCTTTGATCGCCCTCCGGTTTTTTCCTTTTGGCACACACTCGCCACCATTGAACTGTGGCGGGTGCGTCTCGTCGAAGAAAAAAAAAAAAAAAAAAAAAACCCAGATCGACCCGGTCGGCCCTCCCTCCGGCTTGCCAAGGGGATCCCGCAGGCCGGACCAATCGCAGCGTCGCAAAATGTGCAAATCCCGAGGCTTTCTCGCGAAGGACTCGTCGACGCCATGCCCCATGCGGCTAGCACATGGCTGAGAACTGGATTGGCGGCGCTTGGGGACCAACCAAGCCGATGGACTCCGAGTGGGAGGGGGAGAGGAGAGGAGAGAGGAGGAGGCGGGAAGGAGGAGCACCGGAGATAGCGACTTTATTTCACATGGCAAAGTCTTGAGCACGCGCGCCGCCGCCCGAGTACCTCGTACCTAAGGAAGAAAAAAAAAAGGATCAAAAAGCCCTCACACGCTTTCATTCCTCCATTGTCTCTCTCGCTGTCGCCCAATTGTCAGTGTCGCCCGAGGTCGGTTCGCTATTCGAGGCTTTTTCCTTCTTTATTCATACCATCTTTGTCCTTATCGTCGGCTCCTGTCAGAGTCGCATCGCTGCGTGCAGCTCGGTTCCCTGTACGGAAAAAAAAAAAAGAAGAAGCGAGGTCTGACTCCCGGGAAAGCTTCCTTCTCTCCCGTTCATCCATTCCGACAAAACCTCTCCTCAAAACCACCAACGCGCGCCCTACCCTCCTCCTCCTCCTCCTATAATCGCATTCCTACAATCGAATCGAGCACCGTCGCCACAATGAAGGTCTTCTCTAATGCCGTCACCTACAACTACTCGTGGGACGAGGTCTCGACGGCAAACTGGCGCAAGTACGGCCCCTGGAACAACAAGTCGGAGCACGTCATCGCCGTCGACACCGTCTCCCGCGAGGTCGACCCCGAGACCGGCATCCTGCGCACCGAGCGCCTCATCTCGTGCAAGCAGTCGGCGCCCGACTGGCTCAAGACCATCATCGGCCACGGCATCGAGGAGAGCCGCGTGTACGAGGTCAGCTACGTCGACCCGGCCAGCAAGACGGTCACCATGGTCAGCCAGAACCTGACGTGGAGCAACCTCGTCAACGTCCAGGAGGAGGTCGTCTACCGGCCCCTCGGCGACCACCAGACCCAGTTCATCCAGACGGCAAACATCACGGCCCTGTGCGGCGGCTGGCAGCGCATCAAGAACAGCATCGAGGACACGCTGGTGCACCGCTTCAAGGAGAACGCCATCAAGGGTCGCGAGGGCTTCGAGCGCGTGCTCGAGATGAGCCGCAAGGTGTTTGCCGAGGAGAAGGAGCGCCAGCGCCAGATGGCGGTGCTATGATTGTGTGTGCCTCCTGGGACTAATTTCCTGACCGCCACCCATCACCAACACCGCCACAACCAACCTTCCCAAGGGCCGCTTCGCTCCTCACCGACGGGCAGAAGCGGCGCTTTTGTATTGACGACGCAAATCTCCACTACCCCCATCATCATCACCTTTGGCGAAGAAGCAACAATTACGCACGACGACGACAAAACAACATGATACTCTTGTACGATGGCGCGAATTATACAAAAAGGGGCAGGGGACAAACGGGACGAGTTTTCATTTCAGCATTTACACTGGCCACGGCGTTTAGAGGTTTAAAACTCTTTTTGTTCTTTTTTTCTTTTTCAACAAAAGCTTGGAGTCGAAGGGGAGGGGGGGGTTTTGGTTTGAGAGAGAGAGAAGGCGACGAACAACACGACTTGAGGGTTTTTGGGTTTGACGCCTGGAAAAGCCCTCACTCAGACTTTGTTTCTTGTTTACACCTTCTCTTCTTCTTCTTTTTTTTTCTCTCGAGGAGTTTATCGGTTCTTATACCCTGGTCTATTAGACAGTCTACCAGCAAAACCCTGGGCCTTCCTGGGAGCGATGATGCCAGGTCCCTTGATGTGCCCAGAACGGGCTTTCCATTCGCGATAGAGTTCGAGCAAGGCATTAGACAGACAGCTATTCAAATCAGACGAAGAGGAGACGAGATGACGACTGAGTAATTTCATTCTTGTTTGATGTGCATAAATGTGAACATGTCTGATGGCAAGGGCGAATAGTGATGGGTGCATGACATCAACGTGCTCGATTGAGTCATTTCGTTCCCAGCTTGCATAAAGGCACACAATGCCTGCCACTCAATGGGTACCTATCGTTTCCCCCCCCCCCCCCCCCCACCCATNNAGTTTCCCCCCCCCCCCCCCCTCATCCATTGAGAGAGTTCGCCTGCACTGTCTCGCAGCTGTCGTGTGCCTCGCCGCGACGCTGGCCCACATAATGCGGAGTTTGGAAGCCCGAGCGTCCTCGAAACCGTTTCTCGAGGGGGGGGCGGTCTGCGGTCGAGAAAGAGGGAGAAGTCGGAGGGGGGAAAGACGCTATAGTTACCCGGCGGGGTGGGCTGCCGGGGAAGCGTACGGGAGTCGGTGTGAACCGAGGGGGGTGGGAGATGGATCGGGGCTTGACCGACGATTCGAAGTTTTGGCGACTGCAGTGGTCTAGAATATTGTGAGAGTTTTGCGCTTGAGGACGGGAGAACGACGCTCTTTTTTTTTTTTTTTTTTTTTGGATCGGTACTTGCGTATATGTACTGTGGCTTGGCTACTACTAGTAGGTAAGTATATCCGTACGAAAGAAGGGACGAAGAGGCATCGACGTATGTTCGGTGTGTCCGGAGATGCTCCGGCAAGTCTGGCAACTCTCCGTCCAAAACCATCAAATGTCACCGGCGAATGCACGAGCGGAACAGGAACAACAAGGTGGTGTCGCAATGAATTTTATTGCATTTGCATTTAGGTACTTGACTACTAGGTAATCTCACTTCCTTCGTCCCCTATTGATATAATGTCCTCAACTTAGTTCCCAGAAGTTCCCCTCCGCAGCAGACGAGCGCGTCCTCCACAGAAAACATGACCCCCGGGAAAGCAACAACAAAGAAGAGGACGAGTGACCTCGATGGTGACGATGATGACACGGAGAGGCACGAGAACATGGCCGTGATGTACCTCACAGCTGCATGTTGTCGTAGTCCTGGTACTCGTGGCGCATCCAGCCGGGCACGCGCACCTCGGGCTCCTCGGCGTTCATGGGGAGCGTCGACTGGTTCCAGTCCCAGGCGCTGATGTGGACGCGCTGGAGGCGCTTGACGTCCTTGTCGGAGTCGGGGCGCTTGTCGGCGTTGGAGTCGTTGCCGGCGTTGGAGTCCTTGTCGACCTTGGAGGGCTTGCCAGCATTGGAGCCCTCGTCGTCGTGCATGTCGGCGTCCTGAGCGGCGTTGCCCTCGTTGACGTGGAAGTTGGTCCCGACGTCAAAGTCGGCGGCGTTGGGGTTGTAGCGTGGCCCCTCGGGTTCCTCTGCAGCTCCAGCTCCAGCGTTGGCATTGGCGTTGGGGCCCTCCTGTCCGTCGTCACCTCCGTCGTCGTCCTCGCTGTCATCGTCATCATCTCCGTCGTCCTCGTCTCCACCATCATCCTCTCCGTCCGATTCCTCATCCGAATCCTCACCGGATCCCTCGTCGCCATCCATGTCCTCGTCAGAATCCGTGTCCTCCTCAGCAGGCTCCTGCTCCTTGTCGACGTCGTCGAGAAGGGCCGCAAAGCCGTCGGTGACCTCAAGCCTCTGGCTGCGAAGCTTGGCCAGCTTGACCAAGTCGGCCATGAACAAAGACAAGTAGCTCTCGGCAATTCGCTGGCGCCTGGTGGCGGGAGGGGGGGTGTTGCCGAAGCGAAGGGTGCGGCGCTGATCCCAGTGGGTGGCGCAGGCGAAGGCGACCTGCCAGACGGCGTTGCAGGTGCGCTGGCGGTCGAGGCCGCTCTCGCCGACGGCTTCCAACATGGCCTTCACGTTGCTGCCAACAATGTACCCAGTTTCCTGGCTCGTGTTGCCGAGCACCTCCATGTTGGCCTGGTTGATGGGGACTTGGTGCTTGCCGAAGGCGCAGTGGGTGAGAGTGGTGATGGCCTGGGCCTCCTGAGAGGCGCGGGCAAGGTCGTTCATCGACGTGGTGAAGTCTGGGTGTCTGAGGATGGCATCCGCGGCGACATTCCTTCGGACCTCAAGGAACATCTAGGTCCTGTGTCCGAGGAAAAGTTGACCGCGGGCGAGGGAGCGATGGAAGCGCATCATGGCCACATCGCGGAGCACCTTGAGGAACTCGCTGCGGGCGAAGGGGTCGCGTTCGTCGTGCTCGATGAGCGGTGTGGTGTTCAGGGACAGGTACAGGGCCCAGACGGCCTTGAGCGTCTCCTGGGCGTACTCACCATACTTGTGGATGATGGCGATGGGCAGACCGTGGATGCGCTGCTCGGGGTCCTCCTCGTCCTGGACGGCGAGGGCGATCTCCTTGCAGATGGGAAGGATGGCGCGGAGCGCGTTGTCGTCGTCGAGGATTTGGAGGCGTATGACGACGGCGTTGAGGGGGGTAGAGGCGGGCGAGACGTAAGGCGTCTTGATCTCCTTGTGGCCGTCCAACTCGGCAGGCTCCTCGACGACATTGTTGAGCTTGGCGTCGTGGAGGGCCCAGGGGGTGGTGATGACCAGGCGAGAGGGGAGACACTCGGGGACAGGCATGTTGACTTGGTGTATTGTTGTCGAGTGAGTGTAGTTGTTGTTGTGGTTGAGGGTTTGTATGAAGAAGTGGTTTGCAAAAGAAGCGGTTTGTAGCAGAAGTGACTGTCTGCAAACCAGAAGATGAGTGTGAAGGAGCGAAAGAGTTCGAGTCAAACGAGTGAAATGCCGTAATTTATAGGCGTGGTGAGCGAGCGAGCGAGCGAGGCCAAAGGTGAGGCTATTGTGAAGGCATGAGAATAGAGAAGGGATGTGGAATAGAAGTTGAGGTTATTGTGCATGGGCACGAGGTCATGACAATGAAGGCAGGCACCAGGGCAACGGGCAGCAGGTAGGCATCGGCTTCATGAGCCAGTCATGATGCGGCTCGACCAACGACCCCTGACCTTATTGAGCGTTTGCGTCCCGTTTGCATGTCGTTTGAATGGCGGCCAATAGAAGAGGTCAGATGGATTGAATAACAAGGGTATCGACCAACTCCACACGCGGCGTTTGTTCCTCGTTTCCTGGCAATGTCTGTGATTCAGTGTCGATAGGGGAGGCGTTGAGGTGCATTGTCGTTATTGAGCCCCTTCAAGCGTGTATGGGGCTTGATGAAGTGGCTGATACCGATTCTGACGGGACAGGCTCTCGAGACAATAGTTGGGGAAGAGATTGAATAAGGCCCTTTGGCGAGTGGCTTGGAGGAACCACAACGGGCCCCTTCCACGTAAGGCCAGTGAAGCACGACGAACCCCTCGATGAGTTCGAAGCCCCCCCTCAACAAGCCCTCAATGAACAGGCATCTGCGGGTTATTGCCCACCGACTTGTACAGATCCCGCAGCTCAAACTCGTCGTAACCGCCCTCGGGGATCTCGCCCACGACCCTCGCAGGGCGCCCCCCGACGACGGAGAAGCTGGGCACCACCATGCCGGGCGGCACGACGGCGCCGTCCAGCACCTTGACGTAGTCCTTGATGATGGCAAACTCGCCCACCGTCACGTCTCGGCCAATGTGCACGTGGCTGCCCACGGCGCCGGCCTGCACCACGCTGCCCTGGCCGACGAAGACGTGGTCGCCCATGCGCAGCGGCATAAAGGTCCACGCGCCCTTGTACACGCGACCCGGCGGCCGCACCAGCGCGCCGCGCGAGAGGAAGCAGTACCGCCCGATGGACACGGCCGTGGTGTTTGGGGGCGCTGCGCCCGAGTTGGTGCCGCCGCCTGCGCCGCCGCCGCTCGCCGCTGTCGACGAGCCTGTCGCCGACGAGGACGGGGCGGTGCGGCCCAGGTCCCCGCGGATCATGGCCTCAGCCTGGATGACCGTCTTGCCGCCGAGCACAATGTTCTGGGTGCCGACGAGGACGGCCTTGCGGGCGACCTTGTTGCCCGTGTCCTGCGACGGGCGGTTAGCAAGGGCGACGAGGCTGTGCAGGAGCAGGTGGTGTGGCTTACCGTCTCAATGTACTCGCCCCTCGGCGCGCGACGCGACATGGTGAAACGTAGGTACAGTAGGGACGTTGCTGTTGGTCCTTGGCGGAGGAGTCTGTCTTTGCGAGTCGGTGAAGCTGTCGTTGTTGCTCTTCTGCGGGCCGTGAAGTTGCGTGAAGCAGGTGGGGCGTCTGTTGGTACCGACGGTACTTCGTAGTCTACTTGCTACTTACCTTAGGTTCTCACATCTCCATGTTGGACCAACACCGCAAAGTGTACAACATCAACATCTACACGGCCCGTGACAAATAGACACAAGCTCCAAAGCAGACGCTCAATTGGATACCAAACTTGCCGGCCTTGTGCCTCGCCGTTGGCGCTAGCATTTCAATCCTCTGACCTGGCAGGCGCCCGCGCTACCCAAACATTCAATGGATGGATGCAGCCCTGGAGCGCAAAAGAACAGCAGCCCCCGCGTAAGCTGCAGTATTAAGTTACCTAGGTGCAGTGCCGGCCCAGCACAAACCCGACTTTTTGTCTTTACACGTGGCGACGCATGCGGCACAAGAAAGGAAGGATTTTTTTTCGAGGCCCAACGCAGGACCGTCGTGGCTGACGCTCTGGGACGCTGGAAGAACGACCAACCAACACAACAAAAAGCTTGGCCAGGTAACGAAAGCCGAGGCTGCAGGCGACAATGGAGAGAGAGAGGTGGGCGTCGTGGGACGGGGAACGTGGTGATGAGTGGGAGAAGGAGTCAATTGCATGCACGAAGAGGGGTCAATGGCAGCAGCAGAGGAGGCATCATGGTTCAGGTTTGTTCGACGACGGCTTGCCTCACCAACAACTCAGGAAACAAATTCGACCTAATTAACCCGTAATTCCCTCAAATCTATGGCTCTCGGTCGTGGGGAAGCGGCCAGCGTCCATCATAATCAGACCATTTCTCGCAATTTAGCCCAAATTTAGACACTCATACAATTCTTCTTGAGGAGACGCCCCCCCTGGTCCCCGGCTGCTCCTCCACTCACCATGCTCGCCGTCCCCCCCTTGTCCAAGACGGGATCAGGGATTGTAGGCGCGAGCTTCTGGTCTTCTGCCGTGTCTCCATGTGCAACTCTCAATCAAAGCCCGTGGCACGGCGCTGTGACGTTGGAAGAGACAAGGCAAGAGCGAGAAAAGGGAAAGGAAAAGGAAAAGGAAAAGGAAAGAAAAAAAAAAAGCGCAGGTAATCTCCCCCTCTTCTCTCGCGATGCAGCATCATGGAGCCCAGCAGCAAAAGGAGGCTCTTGCTCGGTTTTTCTTTTTGTAATTATTTACTTTTTTTGTGGCGCCCTCATTCAAGGCTTGCTGCAGTTTGCGAAACGAATCCGTTCAATCATCTTGACACAATTGCTTCCTCTCGGGAGCAAAAAACGGCTTAAATCTGCTCTGCCTTGTGGGGAGAAGCGAGGAATGCGACCCTGGTGCGGTGAGCCAGGTGAAAACAGAAACCTTCACTACTCCGTTAGTAGCATGGAAGGTAACGAGCTCGGAACATGTTTGCCAGAGTTCCCGGCATGCGCCCCCCGTCGCTTGTTTCTTCGCTTGTTAGAGCCAACCGCTTCGCCAAAGTGGAAGGATTCTGAACGGATGGCACCCTCGCTGCCAACCTGAAATCTGACCAAAGAACTTGGGGGCGCAGACGATGGAACGTCGGGCATCCGTACAGTAAATAGAAGAGAGTCCATGCCTTTGTAAGCATCTCACCTGCCCCGTCCGGCACAGGTCGACTCCGAGCTGTGCTGCGCCAGCTGTTCGTCGAGGGTTGGGTGCATCTCCATCACCAGCACACGTAAGGAGCTCCGTATCTGCATCCCGTCGCAGGAGACAGGCCGCCGACCCAACTGTCGTATCCACTGCCATGATGCCAGCAATGATTCCAAGCATGGAGTCTTTCTGTTCTCCCCTCTCAAATCTCAAGTAATCGATGACAACCCTGTCGCTCCACGACGCTAGGGTCTCATCCGAGGCGGGCCACGCTCATCCACACCGGGACTTTTTTCTCTCTCTCTCACTGATCAGTCTCTCTCCAGTCTCCGCCCCTTCGTCATTCTCTGCTGCAGCAGCCTGCAGGTCAGCCCTTCACCTACGGATATCCATGCTTCTTGACCCCCCCTTGTCTCTGCTCCCTGTTCCGGAAGGCGACATGTCAACAAGCGAGAGGTGCGCAAGAGAGAGAGATTTTCCTCATCCCCGGCCCTGCCTCTGTGTGTCCCATCCCTCAGCAACCAAACTTGTTCCGAGGACCCTGGATCGGGATCCCCTCCCCATGGCTCCCATGGCTGAACTTGCGGCTTAGCTGCGTGAGAGAAAGTCGTCGACGAGATTGCAATCCCTCCTCGTAGAGTGCCCTCGTTCATTGCCCTTCTGGTGTATTCGAAACCCGCCGCATGGGGACCTAGGGTTCCGCCGACGTGCGTGCTCCCTCCAATCAACCCAAACCCATGTTGGGACGAAGCAATGTTTTGTAAACAACGCCTGTCCGTTCTCATCTTGTCAGCTCAATTGAAACCCCGTAGTCAACGAGCAAAAAAGAAACCGCCAGTGTTCGTGGCCAAGGCGGCATGCGGTTCTACCCGTCCAGCCACCGACAAAACAAAACAAAACAAGACCCGTCCCGACCACCTCTTGTTCCCTCTCCAAGACGAGGCAAAAGAAACGACTGAACGACTTCCCACAGCAATCTAGTCCCCCGCCTCTGCACATCACCCTTGCAATCAATGCAACCCTACTGCCATTAAGCGCCGTGGTGGGCACCCTCAACACCCAACCCCCCCCCTCCACTGTGCCTCTGCCTCCTCCTCCTCCTCCTCCTCCTCGACGCCCGTCTCTTGTATTACGAATACTCCGTCCACTCCCCCTTCCTGCAAGAATGCTGCGGTTATTATTAGCTTTGCCGCACACGCCTCGTCGAGACGGCCGCCTTGCCGCGACCGCTTCTGCCGTCGACGCTCGTCGCCCTGCCTGGACATCCACTCACCCCCAAGCAGTATATTACTCGCGTCTCCTCCCCCGTGTCGTCCGTTTTGTCTTCTCCTGCCGCCTTGCATATATCCCAGATCAATTGAAGCCTTTCCTCATTCTTACCGTGTTGTGGCTGATCTCCTTTACGCGCCGAGATCGACAAGTCGTCTTCCACTTAGACCAATCCGGCCCCCCCCCTAGCCGCTTGAACTCAACGACTTTTCGCACTTGACTTGCCAATTGCTTTCGTTTATAGTCGCCAACATGCTCGCAAAGTCTCTCCTCCTGATCGCCTCTGCCGCCGTGGCATTGGCCTCGCCGTGCGCAAAGTCGACGCCCACTCTCCCTTACAACGGTGGTGGTGAGTTCACAGCCCATCCCCTTTTGACACCAAAGTCACACACGTTAACGCAGCAAAAACAGGCGAGGAACTCCCCTCCCCCCCGAGCGGCGTCACGCTCAAGCACATCGCCCTCGGCTTCGGCATCCAAAACTACACGTGCACCTCGTCGTCGTCGACGGCCGCGGCCAACGGCGCCCTCGCCGTGCTGTACGACATCACCCGGCTCTACCCCGACGGCCGCCGGCGCACCTCGCTCTCCTCGTCGGCCTGGGCCGACCTCACCGGCGCCGCCCTCGACTCGTGCTCGGTGCCCCTCAACCTCGAGCCCTCGGGCGGCGCCTCCTCGTCGGAGCCCTTCCCCGCCGACGACGCCTCCCTCGACGTCGACGGCCACGAGCTCCCCTTCCTCGGCCACCACTACTTCGACGCCGGGGGCGTGCCCACCTTTGACCTGACGGCCGCCTCGCCCGGCCGCCAGCTCCTCCGCGCCACCAAGCTCGTCTCCGTCGACGCCCCCGACTCGGCCAACCCGGGACCCGACGGCACCGGCGCCGTCGCCTGGCTGCAGCTCGGCGACGCCGGCGAGAGCCTCGGCCTCAAGTACGTCTACCGCGTGCTTACGGCCGGCGGCAGCTCGCACGGCTGCTCCGCCTACGCCTCCGGCGGCAGCGACAGCACCTCGTACGCCGCCCAGTACTGGTTCTACGGCTGATTCCCTCCCTTCTCTGTTCCCTCTGCTTCATGACCAGCAAAAAATAGATTGGGCGTTTCTTCTCTCTATACCATTCTTGTTCAATACTTTTTTTTTCTTCACACATCCTTTGTCCACGGGGCGATATTTTACATGGACTCTCACTCTTTGGGCCGGAGGCGTTGTTTGGTTTATTCTCCGAGGACTTGCGCTGGCTGGGTAGTACATAGACTAGTTACCGGAAATACATGCACAAATCATGAAATGAAGAATATTTATTCTTGCTCATTGAATTCGCCGTCGCATAGTCGAGGCAAAGCTCGACGTCTGTCCGTCTGCGTGTGGAAGTGAATCGTCTTTGCCCCGTGCTCAAGTATTGTCCATGCCGACATCCCAGCCGAAGAATGCTTGGTTGGTCAAGGTTGAATTCCGGTCTTGGAAGAAAGAGTACGGAGACGAAGAGAAAGGGTGGATATAAGATGGTGTGAGCTTCAGCTTCTTTCTGACTTTCCTTTGCCTGAATCCAATAGATTGTGAAGAACATTGAGTAAGCTGTAGTTTATACATCCATTCCTGACATATCGGCAGAATAGCATAGCCGTAATGCATTCCGTCTTTTGCCCTTCCCTCAGCCTCGTTGCATCATCGTCCTGGCCGAAAACTGAATCGAGCATTACTTCGATTCTCTCGCAGGCCACCCATTGAGAGATAACCAACCTCCAATGTGAGAGCAATAAAAATGCAAAAAATAGATATTCATCTTGTATCTCGTTAAAAAAAGAAGAGAAAAGGCAGATCGAGGAACCAGGCCTCGTCCAGTGCAAGCCCTTTTGTTCGACCGTGTTGCTCATCTTGGTCTTCAAGCTCTCGCGCAGCCTCTTCCCCGAACCCATCCATGACCACTACAGCCGCCTTCCCGAAACCATCTGTCGTAGCCTTCACGGGGTTGTCTCCCGGGGTGCAACCCAAAGTAATTATCCAACTCTTGTCTGCTCAAATACAGCTCAGTCCTTCTCTTCTATAACGGGGAGTCCTGCACGAATTCAAAATGCCTCGCCTCGTCCCGTGCCCATCTATCTTCTCGAAGCATCGAGACCACCCGCGAGATCCTGCTCAAGACCGCCAGCGTGGCTCATGTACTCTTGCGGCCGAGGGTCCTCGGCTGTCCACTGGTTGCCGGCTTGAGGCATGGGGACCTGAGGCGGCTGCTGTCCGGGGCCGCCGGCACCACCGGCGCCGGGCACGGTTCGGACCAACTGGCGGAATCGCATCACCTCGTCGAGAATCATGTGACGCATCTCGCCAACGTCCTCGACGACCTCAAAGTCGAAGTTGAACGTGGTGGGGCAGTCGGGCTCGTCGGAAGCGTCGTGCCAGATTTGAAGATAGGGGTGCTCGAGAGCTTGCTCGACGCTGATGCGGGACGAGGGGTCGAAGGCGAGCATCTTGTCGAGGAGGTCGAGGGCGTCCGGGTTGGCGTTGGGGAAGAGGCTGGGGAACGGCTTCTTGGGCATGAAGGGCAGGTTGCGCACGTACTCCTGGGCGCGAGGGGATCCGATGCGAGAGAGCGTCTCCTCGTTGGGGGTTCCGAGAATGTGGAGAATCTGGTTAAGCTGGTCGACATAGTCTCGGCCCTTGAAGAAGGGTCGTCCTCCCAAGAGCTCGGCGAGAATGCAGCCGACGGACCAAACATCAACTGCTGCTGTTAGCGACCGCCGCGGGCTTTCGGCCAGGAGAAGCACGTACTGGCTTTGGTGTAGCTCTGGAAGCTGAGCATGATCTCGGGAGCTCGGTACCATCGAGTGGCAACGTACTCGGTCATGTATCCGGCGTTCTCCTCGGGGTCGACGGAGAAGCCTCGGGCCAGGCCGAAATCGCAAATCTTGAGCTCGCAGTCGGCGTTGACGAGAAGGTTGCCGGGCTTGAGATCACGGTGCAAGACATTGGCGGAGTGGATGTACTTGAGACCGCAGAGGATCTGGTAGATGAAGGACTGGAAGTGGGCGTCGGTGAGAGGCTGGCCGGAACGGATGATGGCGGCCAAATCACACTCCATAAGCTCTACAGGCGGTCAGCTTCCACGGCCAAGTTGCAGAGCAGAGACCCATCGCCAACTGACCCTCGTACAGGTACGTCTCGTTGAAGTTGTCGGGCCGGGGAATGTCCATGTCGTACAGGCAGGTAATCTATTGCCGCAGCATCAGCGAGGCGCCCAACGAGGCAGGGGCGGGCGAGGCGCGGGACGCACGTTGCGGTGGCCGCGGAAGTGCTGCAGCAGCTTAATCTCGCGCAGGGCGCGCTTGGCGAGGATCTTCTTGCTGAAGACATTCGTCACCTTCTTGATGGCGACGCCGTCGTTGGACTGGTTGTTGATGGCAGCGCTGTTTGGGCCCGACCAGGCGGGGCATTCGTCAGTACGGCGGGGTAGAGAAGACGGAGAGGGCACGACAAAGGAACGGGGTGGGAGAGCAGACTCACCAGACGATGCCGTAGGCGCCCTGGCCCAGCTCCTTGGTGACGGTGTAGCGCTCGTCGACGATGAAGTCCTGGTTGAAGACCTTGAAGACCTTCCGTCCTTGGAGATCGCCCATGGTGTCGGGTCGAGTGGTGGCCGTTGGAGCGAAACGGGGGGGGGGGGGGGGGGGGTGAGTTGCCGACGCGGGTTCGGCCGTGATGGCGGGGTAGAGAGCAACGGGAGGGGCGCGGAGGGAGCGCTGCTGGACGAGGGGAGGGAGGGAGAGGAGGAGGGCAGAGGGCAGTTGAAGATGAGGTTGTGGACACGGAGAAAAAAAAGACGAAAAGAAAGTCCTGGTCTAGTTTCAGCGCGCGCGTCGCGATTATATGTATGTTGGTGGTGGTGGGTTGACAAGTGAGCGAGCGAGGGGGGGAGGTGGCTCAAGTGGATGGACTGGAGGTACACTCGGCGCCGCAGCGCTGCGCCCAGCCCGCCAGGTACCCTCCGTCCTCTCCCTAGGACTTGTGCTGAGCTGCTCCCCTCCGTCCCCTCCAGGGCGGGGATCCACAGAAGCCCGCGAGCCACTAGGACACGGCCCCCGCAGCAAAGTCACCTCTGGGCTCGGCCCCCACTAAACCGCGCGACCAATCAGCGTCGAGAAGTCCCGATGCAATTCGTAGCCGCGCGACAAGAGCTGCATCCCCTGACGAGGTGGTTTTGACAAGAGCTGGGAAAATAGGAGAAAGAAATGGGGAAAGGGGGGGGGTTGCTTGCGAAGATAGGACATGCGCACGTCGGGCGCGGGAGGCTATTGGAAATGCTAGCAGGTTGCCGTCGTGTCCTCGTGGGCGAGTAGTATGCGCCGGCCTTCGTGCTATTAGAAAGTGGCTGAGCGCCGCAGATGCACGCCGCCAACGCGGTCAGCACCAGAGAAAATAAGTGAACGACTGCACCACCCACCAACGGCCCAGCGAAAAGCAGGCTCGGCGTCAGCCAGGCCTCATACGCACAGTCAGAAATGCGGCGCGCCCGACACGAGGTGACAAGACACGCATGAGCGGTGCATACGAAGTTTGGCCCCCATCCTTCTTCCTCCCCCCGAGGCCCTTTGACTTTTTTCCTTGGGCTTCCAACCTCCGGCCCCCAACTCGTAGGTCCCGGTTCGCTGGGTCGTCAGATCAGCGACTTCTCGGGAACGTAGGGCTGAATCAAAGCTAGACGGGCTCAGCGGTGGGACCCCCCGTTCCGTCTGTCTCTGCTGAGGTTTCGACCGGTCGTATTTTTTTTGGGAGGGGACAAAATCTCCTGGAAAAAAAACCTGAAACCGTTTCCAGCTGGTGACCTCGAGCGTCTGATTGGCTCGTTGACCTTGTCAATAGCTGCTTGGGGTGCGTTGGGCGTTTGATTGGGGACTCGTAACCCCCAACGTCGCAATCTCGAGCGACGGCCTATCACGACGCCTTTTGCCACCTTGTCGAGAATCGATACGAAGCCTATGAACCGTTTTCTTCTTGGCGGACCGCTCCGCCCGGGCCGGATCATGGTGCTATGTACTGTGCGGTTACCGTTCTGCCGGGCTGTCGTATTTAAATCATCATTCTTCAGGGGGAACCGGGCCATCCGATATCCAATGTTTCGAAACTCAGCAGGCATCCTCATAAACTCTCTCTCTAAAGTCTACTCTATTATTACGCGCAGATTACCTCCCTGGCGCCCTCCATATATACAAGTATTGGGTATATTTCACACGTCTCTCCTCCCTCCTCCTCTCCCTCTACTCCCCCTTTCCGCTCGTCGCCATGCTCTATTGCTCGAGCACTTCCTTGACAAAGTTCTTGGAGAAGCGCGAACACTGCTCAAACGCCTTGGCAAAGCCTTCGTCGCCGCCGTAGTACGGGTCACTGACCACCTCGGCGCGCTTGCCGCCGCTGAACTCGCCGAAGAGCATCACCTTGGCCTTGCTGTCGGGGTTGTTCTTTTGGAGTCTGTGTAGGTCGGAGAGGTTCGATCGGTCCATGGCGAAGATGTAGTCGAACCGGTCAAAGTCCTTTGTCTGAAACTAGAACCCCCCGAGTCAGTCAGCAAAGGTATCCGCAAGTGCAAAGGGGGGAGGGGGGGGTCGTCAACGTACGCGCCGCGCCGAGTGGTCGTAATCGTCGATGCCGTTGGCCTCGAGGGTGGCTAACGTTCTATCGTCGGGGCCTTCGCCAGCATGATACGCGGCTGTTGGACCCAATGTCAGCAAAGCACCTCCCACGACGTCCACCGAGGCGTACCTGTGCCGCACGAGTCGACGCTCCCAATCTTCCCCTTCAGCTCGGGCTGCTTGGCCATGTTCTGAAAGATGCCCTCGGCCATGGTGGAGCGGCAGATGTTGCCGAGGCAGACGAACAGGACTGATATGGGCTCGGGCATGGTGAAACGAGGCGGCGGTCTTCCGCGATGAAAGGGAGCAGGGGAGTCGGCGACGGGAACTAAAGGAGGTTTTTGGCGAAGGCGCGAGAAATTGACAATGGACCTGATTTAATAAGATGAATGGGAAATTCACGCCAGACGGGGAAGTGACGTGATGGTCCCTGCGCCAATGTAAACACTTATGTGACCCCGCTATCATGGAGGGGTCTTCCACAGTGCCAGGATATGGCTATCGTCCGGAGTATTCGCACTGTTCTTGCTTCTATCGTTCCGGACCGCGGGGGACACAGGATGCTTGAGATGGGCAATCATGGATATAAAAGATGTGAAGATGGTCGTCTGCCAGTTGGCAAGCCCTTCCCAGGAATGGGCATCATCAAGTTTCTTTTTCTTTTGGTTGATGGCTGCCATCCAGGATTTCGGAGATTTATCTCGGGGTTTTTGCGTGGCTGAAACTGAAGGATTGGCTCAGCTGGCTCTTTGCAACCTCCCGTCACAGCGGATGAAAGAGTGAACTCAGTGGGCAAGGCAAGCTTTGGAGTTCCGTGGCTTCGAATTTTTTAAGAACATCGGACCGTCCACCTGACTCAACAAGATGCTGGGAATAATTTGAGAGGTTGGCATGCCTATTAACCCTCAGGAGGCATTCCAAGCGAAAGTCAACAACCCATTAGGAATTCTGTTTTGGCAAAGGTGGCTGGTCTACCTAGAAGATGAAGCTTCAAGAACCTAATTCGACTTATTATTTAACGAGCAAGTCTCATTATGGCCGTCCGTGGCATTGCATATAACCTCATTCCGCATCACAGGTTTAACCAAGACCGGACAACGATCGGGGCAGGCGAATGCCGGGAAATGGTGTTTTGAGCAAGAGCTCATCGATCGATCTATAGCTGAACGGCTGCAGCAGAAGAGCGGGAAGTCTCTTGAAACTCAATCCTACACGAAGTAGCGATGCGGAGGAAATGCTCCTCCACTGAGTGTAGATCTCCCTCCCCGGTCGTTCACGTGGGAGCCACAAGATCGAAGATGTTCGCCACGCTCTAGTCCAGTTGCAAGCTTCATCAACGTCCACGTGCCCAATATCAGGTACAGTACATATACCAGGCGCCGTCTATGGGTTCGCCGCTCAGCTTGAGGCTCTGGTCAAGCTTCCCATGTTGGCAAGGCTTCAAAGTGACATTGGCACAATTAGGGCCTCTTTCGAATTCATTCGCCGTTTTCATTGCCTATTCGTGATATTTTTCTAGTTATCACAAGAGCGGGGATTCCACACGCTTCCCGTGAAGCGTTCCATTCGTGTTGAGACACGTTCCGTTTGCTGCAATTCTCCTCAGCAGCCGGCCAGATCCAGCACTCTTTGCTTTGGCCCATCTCCTTCCTCGTCCTCGTTTCCCCATCCACGACTCCGATCGTAAGAATGCCAGTGAGCGCCGTGCTAGAAGTAAAAGTAGGTAATAGTAATACAGTCCAAGAGTACAGATTGCAGGGGTAATCGTCGTGAAAATTGGAAAGTGGAGGGAAGTTGTTGGGTCCCTCAAAGTCAAGTCCTTTTTGCGCCGTGTCCATCGTTCGTTGTTACAGGTAAATCGTAACGTAGTGTATAATCAGACAAGTTGTCGCTGACGCTCCCTCCGTAGAGTCTCGAGGACGCTCATGACACCGTTGTTGCGTAGTCGCTCAAGGACCAGCCGCATGCCGTCACGGCTCTTGTAGAGTTGGTCCTGGGTTTTGGTTGAGGCAATGCTCTCGATGCTGCGTTGGATACCCTTGGTACCCCAGCCACCCATGATACCAGAGAGCCACCCGTCTTCCTGGACCTGTCCCAATTTCCCTCGAAGCTTCTCCCCCAGCCTTGACTTGAACTGAACCATGGTCGTGACATCCGTCTCGCTGGGGCTTTGAGTCTCGGAAGGAACGCAGAACTCCTGCTTCTCGGTGACGGACAGGACACCGGTGAAGTTGAGGTTCCGGCTCTCGGTCTTCATCCACCCCTCCTTGATGTCAACCACGCTCGTCTCGAGGACATACGAGGCCTTCTCGCCGGTACCACCGCCTGTGACGCTTTTCGGGAGCAGCTTGTAGATGGCAGCGGGCATGCGGCTCTTCTTGAGGTGGATACGCTTAGTGTGGAGACGGTTGGTCTTGTGGTCGAGATAGCTTTCTATAGTGTCGGTGCTCAAGACGTGGGAGGCGAAGGGGTTAAGCTGAGGAGAGGAGTAGCGGAGGAAGAAGGCGAGAGTGACGGTCGGAAAGGGGTGAGAGTACGTGTGGTTGGTGGTGTGTGTGAGAACCATTGTCGCGGCTGGCGAGCTAGGGAGCTCGGGAGGAGGATGGAGAGGGAAGACGAAGGGGCGCGGATGCCAATTGAGTCGAGGGAAGATGCGGCCGGGAATAACAGGCCAAGCCAATGCTCTCGAGCTGGAGCACCTGGTCTGGCAGCGATTCGGATATATCGTCGGAGGGTGGTTGGTGATGGAAAACGGAGCCGGGGCGCTCGGGTTAAGACCAAAAGCCAAGTAAAAAAAAAGCTAAGCCGAGGGACCGAGACGGAGATCACAGCTGTGTCGGGCCGCGAGAGAGGGGGGAAATAGGGAGCACACGGAGACGAGGAGGAAGGCGAGAATACAGAAGGCGAAGGGGAAAAAAGGGAAGATGCTCTCGCGACCTCGACAAGCCTCGACCTTGATCCTAATCCCCGGGGGGGAGTGCGTGAGGGGGAGGACGCAGGACTCGGGAGGAGGGTGTGAGAGAAGAGAGAAGAAGCAGCAACGGATCAATCAAATCGGCCCATGAGCAGAGCGGGTGCGACGCTTCGGCCAATCATGCCCGAGCCGATGGCCGAAGATTTCTGTGGCTTTCGATTCTCGGAGCTCCGTGATTGGTGCGAGCTGAGGGGCAACCAGAAGACGGAGAAGAAACGTCGGCTCATGTCGACGGGAGAATGTGGCCACTGGCACGTGATTTCATTTGCGTCGTGCTACGTCGACGCCTGGGCAGCGACACCACCACACGCACATGACGAGCGTCATGGACTTTTCCCTCCCGTTTCTTTTCTTCTTCTGCAGCCATCTCGCGATTCTCGATGAGCCGCATTGCTTCATCCTTGTCCTTGCGGATCCGTGCGCCCTTGCACAACTCCCGCCTCCGTCCACATCGCATGTTCTCGTCGTGTCGTCCATCGGAGTTCCCCAGGTCCGTCTAGATGATGCATTCATAATGAGCAAAGAGACTCGAGATGTCCGAATTATCCAATTACACCTAGCTAGCCTCAAATCTATAAAAAAACAACTTAAACGCCATCTCCCCTCTGGCCATGTCCCAAAACACGTCGCTCATATGAAACCCCCTGGCCAACGCCATAGCAACGCTTATGCCCAATAACAGAAACCAGTGCAGCAGAAACTCCCCTAGACCAAAAACTCGTCCACGGCAAAGTGCTTCAACACTACGAGACCCTCGTCAAACGACTTCTTGTCCATCCGCACGATGATGGCCGCGTGGCTATGCCGGTGGTTTTGAATCCACACGGGATACTTGCGCCAGCCCACCGAGTCGAGATTCCGAACCATCTCGAACTGGTACGGCGCGAGGGCCAGCGTCGGCTGCGCGGGGGTCGAGAGCCTGCGCTCCCGTCGCAGCAGGCTCCGGTCCTCGGCGTCCAGGTCCTCGTCCTCCTCGTCTTCGGTGCCCAGGTACTCTTGGTTCTGCGAGCTGTTGAGGGCCCCGTATGCGTGCTCGACCTCTTCGCGCATCTCCTTGATCCAGACCGACATGCGGTAATCTTCAATGTTCAGGCCCGCCTTGCCAGTCTCGTGCAGCTTGATCCGGTTCGAGCTCCGCGCCGTCTGGATGACCGAGTTGATGAGGAAGGCAATGACGCCGATGGGCACAAAGACGGCCACGGTCAACATGAAGGGAATGCGCTTCACCCACTTCAGCGCGGCCGCGGAAATTGTAGATATAGACGTGGGCTTCAGCAGCTTGGGCCGGGGAGCCACGGGGTTCTTGGGGTCCAGGATGACGCCTTCGTAGCCCTTGAGAAAGTTGGCCTTGACCCTGTCCATGTCGGTGAAGGGATCCGTCTTCTGAATGCCCGTCGTATAGTAGACGGCGCTTCGATCGTTGACAATGTTGGCGTAGAGGGTGTGTCGCTTGAACTTGCGCAGGCCCGACATGAAGATGGAGTTGGGATCGGCGAGGACGGAGAAGAGGGGACGTTCGGTATCGCGGAACTTGTCAATGGTAAAGAGCTGGCGTCCCGACATGGACAAGGTCCTGGCACCCAGGACGTTCCAGACGTGGTTGTGCCATCCCTTGAGGGGGGTTCGGACGCCGAGGTGAGGGCTCGCAAAGGTGGCAAAGTTCTATGTCGCAGTGTCAGCCACGGATGTCGCGGCCAGCGGGAGTCGAGCCGTAGGACCTACCATGCACTCGACGGTGTCGAGGAATCCCTTCGCATCCAGCAGTCCGACGGCATAGCGCGCAATCAACCCCCCGAGAGAATAGCCGACGATGCTGAGCTTGGTCACCTTGCCGCCGCGGCTCTCGATCTCGCGGACCTCCTGCTCAATCTCGGCGCACACGCGCTCGCCGCCGCGCTCGACGCCGTCGTAGGTGAAGCTGCCGCTGTTTTGTTTGGCGAGGAGGAGGTAGAGCTCGTCGCGCGAGTGCTGATCTCGGAGCGATTTGGCAATGTTGCGCATGTGGGTGGGATTGCCCCAAAGCTGCATTCGGCGCCCGTTAGCCATCATGATGACGTATGCCCAATCGGGTAGGCCTCCGTTCAGGGGTTGAGTTGGCTTGGCTTACACCGTGGACGAGAACGCAGAGGTGGTCTGCCTGAGGACTGTCGCCGGCAACGTCTGGACTTGGAGAGGCAGTCATGGTAACGATGAACAGTGAAATGACAGAAGCTGGGAAATCAGTTTATGGGAAAACGGTCCAATAAATGGAGAAAAAGCCTTGGTCTCGTTGTATTAGCCCCGTCTAAGTCCGGGACACTCAGGAGGCGTGCAGCCCCAACAATCGGAGTCTCGGGGGCGGGTTTGGTGCAGGACCCCGCCACGTGTAATAAATGAGCTGGGAGCCTGGGAGTGCTGTGATGTGTATGGAGGGCGTGAGAATGCCGCAGCCGGACAGGCTTACGCAATTGTTGTTATTTCCCCGTAAGGCTGAAGTGATGTTGCGTGCCTATCCCGATGTGTTGGGACAACAAAAAGAGAGGAAGCACGCGAGCAAAGAACGAATCTGGCTTTTATACGCTCAAGACGAGATAAGAAACTCAGAGGGCGACGAATCGATGTCAAGATAACAGGCTCGTCTATCAATCGAGCCGAGATAAACAAATCGGCCAATGATACAAACGTCGGACTAGGCGCAAACTATATCGAGGCCCTACGTTGGATGAGGACGATAAGACTGCTTCTCGTCGGGACGATGAACTCCGATAGATATTGATGGGTGCTCTCGCGTATGAATGAGACCCGACGGCACAGAACAAAGGGAAGTGGGCGTGACGTCACCTTGTGCTACGCTTAAACCAGCAATACTTTACTCTTCTAATCGACTTTCAAGACCGACGACTTTGATCCGGCTTGGACTGATGACGTCGTCTTCACTTCACCTGCAAGCATCCATCAGCCGCATGGATGCCTCAAGGAGTGCTGCAGTTATGCAGCGCGAAACTGCGTAGGTGTGGGCCTCTGCGTCGCAACCCCTAAATTTAGGCCTTTTTAGGGGCTTTGGCCAACGTGCCTCAGACCTGGGGCTCTGCGAGCCATCTCCTCCACTCCATATCCGTAGCATCTTCGAGGTTGCATCGCGACATCAACCTGGAAGCCTCTCTGGGCCTGCACCGTCACTGCCCAGCTACGACGCCTGTCACAGACGCGCCGGCTTTCAACTCACTCGGAGCCCAAACGCGTCACTCGTCCCTTCCCCATCGTCACCCCAACCACAGACGCAACCCTTGAGCAGAGCCATGCCCAGCACGGAATCCAGCGCCACCACGGAAGCGTAACCCCAGGGTTGCCTGGACCGACGCCGTCACCATGAGTCTCTCACTCAAGCACATCCCGTGCCCGGCCGGCAACAAGTGCACTGCCTTTCGTTGCATCTTTGGCCACGAGAGTGACCAACCTGCCGCTCCGGCGCCGCCCGTGACTGGGAATCCGGCTTCCCGAAAGAGCGGTCCACGAGACTCATCGGTAGACGAGGATGGGCCTAGGAAGCGCGTCAAGACGGATGCTGCTTCGACGGCAGCTGCCAATACAGACAGACAGTCTGCCAAGATGGAGTCTGCCACCCGCCCAGTCTCACCTCCGCCTCTGAAGAGAAAGACTCCATCCCTAGGCAAACGGCCAACCATCCCATCCGCGAGTCCCTCCTCTACTCTAGATTCAAGGAATCCGTCTCTGGGCAGTCAGTCACGTCCCTCGGCAACCGCCAAACCCACCCAGTCCAAACCAAAGAAAATCGAATCACTCAACCCTCGGCTCATGAAGAAGAACCCGGCCAGTCATGAGACCCGTTTTCGTTTGGTCAAGATGCTTCATTCAGAGTTTACTCGCCTCAACAACGAGGTGAAGAAGGCCTCCAAGGACGACGAGAAGTCTCTCGTTCTATCCGACCAAGACCTCATCGTTCGAGCACTCGACAAGGAAGAATACATCGGCCTACACAGAGCAGCCGTCTACTCCAACCTTCTCAAGAACTCGGTCATGCAGTACAAGCGGATGAAAGTAGACGCTTGGAAGGAAGAACTCAAGAACGAAATGAAGAAGCAACCCGAGGACGGCGCCCCGGAGCCTCCCAAGAAACTCGAAACCGGCCTCACATCTCTGCAAGAGCTCGAACTCGCCAGACGCCTCGTCACGCCTATTGACGAGCTTACCAAACACGGGTACGTGCCAGCCGTGCCATCGGACGAAGCCATCGAGAAGGCAAGGCAAGGCGTCGAGGCCTCCAAGGGCTGGGAAAAGTGCGACCGGTGTCAACAGCGGTTCCAGGTGTTCCCGGGGAGACGCGAGGAGGACGGCGCCCTCACGTCGGCGGGCTCGTGTACCTTCCACTGGGGCAAGACCTTCGTCGCGGCCAAGGCGCCCGGCGATCGGTCCCGGCAGCCCAAGCGGTACCTATGCTGCGGGCAGGACGTCGGCGACTCGGCCGGCTGCTACACAGACGACCACCACGTCTTCAAGACGTCGGACCCCAAGCGGCTCGCGGCGGTCCTCAACTTTGCTGAGACGCCGCAGAACCCCCTGGCCCCGTCGGACCGCGCCGTCGCCTTTGACTGCGAGATGGGTTACACCGTCCACGGCATGGAGCTCGTCCGCCTGACGGCCACGTCCTGGCCGACGGGCGAGGAGCTCCTCGACGTTCTCGTGCGGCCCGTCGGCGAGATCCTCGACCTCAACTCGCGCTACTCGGGCGTCTGGCCCGACGACCTGGCGCAGGCCGAATCCTGGACCGTCAACGACGACCACGACGACCACGCCGGCTCGAAGCCCGCCAAGAGCGGCGACGACGACGCCGGCAGCGAAGACGGCGAGGTCAAGGCCAAGAAGAAAAAGCTCAAGATCGTCTCGTCGCCCGAAGTCGCCCGGGACCTCCTCTTCTCCCTCATCTCGCCCGCCACGCCGCTCATCGGCCACGGCCTTGAAAACGACCTCAACGCCGTGCGCGTCGTCCACCCGACCGTCATCGACACGGTGCTGCTGTACCCCCACCGCGCCGGCCTGCCGTATCGGTACGGGCTCAAGCATCTCATGGACGTTCACCTCGACCGCAAGATTCAGCAGGAGACGGGGCCCAAGATGCTGGGGCACGACTCGGGCGAGGACGCGAGGGCCGCGGGCGATCTGGTGCGGCTAAAGGTCAAGCATCTGTGGAGAGATATGCAGATGGACGGCTGGAAACTGGTGGATGGGGAATTCGTCGATCCCAAGAAGGGGACCTTGACAGAGGAATTCATCGAGGCGTAGCTCAGTAGCAGCCCAGAACATTAGATGGTCATCTACGTGCCCTAGGCGCCGAGAAGGATACACATCCCTTTGTTGTTCTCATGCAGTTCAGTCTCTCATATTCGCTGGTATCGCGGTGCTTCCTACATCACACCGGCAATCATTTCACAAGGTCCAAGACTCATTCAAACCTTGACCGAAGTCATAATGTAGTCCAGTGAAGGGTTATTTGAGATGTGACCGAGAAGTTTCAGTCCCCACGAATCCACATAGACGTCACCGAGAACACGAGGTAGGATCAATCATCCCATTCAATCCTTTTCTAGAAATACATGGTTGGTATACGATGATGCCCTCATCACCAACTGTAAGTGGGGATTTCCCATGTCCGATACATTAAGTTAGGTATACATGTCTTTGTTTTCTCAAGCCTTGCCCACCGACAACAGTAACTGACTGCCCTGCTTGCTACTGGGCAGGTAAGCAACGTTGGGGTTCGTCGACAGGGTCGCCGCAATATCTCTGCTGGCCTCAATCTTTCGGATCTGGATGAGGCCGTCGCCCGACTTGGCGATGGCCTTGCTGATGGCGTCGGCGCTCTCCGACTCGCCCTCGGCGCGGATGACGTTGGCCTGTCGCTCCTGCTCGGCGCGCTCGACGATGAAGCGCGCCCGCTCGGCGTCCTGCTGGGCAATCTGCTTCGATTCGACGGCCTTTGTGAACTCGCGGCCAAACGTCATGTGCGTGATGGACACGTCCTCGAGGGCAATGTTGAACTCGGAGGCGCGGACCGTCAGGTCCTCGCGGATGCGCTCCGAGACGGCCTCGCGCTGGGTGATGAGCTCGGCGGCGTCGAACTGAGCCACGATGGACTTGAGGACTTCGTTTCCGATGGAGGGGAGGACTCGCTCGTCGTAGTCAACGCCGAGGTTCTTGGCGGCATGTCAGTATGTAATGGAGCAAGGCTGCAAGGCCAGAAGAATGACTAACCTGGTAAATCTTGGGGAGGGCCTTGACGTTGGGACGGTGCAGCACTCGCAGCGTCAAGCTGACCATTTGCAAATCCTTGCTGCCCGTCGTGGTGGCAATATTCCTGGGCTTGGTCCGCACGTCGAAGATGATGGCCTTCTGGAGCCAGGGGACGAGGAAGTGGGTGCCCTCGTTCGAGACGGTATCCTTGACACCAGACAGGCGGTCGAAGATGACGGCGCGGGTGCCGCCCTTGACATCGTAGAGGGCCTGGCTGCCGAGGAGCACGCCGGCGGAAGCTGGCACCGCCAAGCGGTACATCCAGTTGAGTGCCCTTGCCGCGGCGGCCATGATGGATTGCGTGCGTTTGATGTCGTGGTCCGAGCAGGCCTAGACGTCGAGTCGGATTCAAAGAGCCGTCGTTTTCGTCGCTGGGGGGTTGAGCTCTCGGAGTCGACGGCGATGATGATTCGAAGCTCTCTTTGCAAAAAGATCCGGCCGCCTCCGCTCTGGGCGTGGTTTGGCGGGTTTGTGGCGCTAAACCCTTTCGGGGAAGCTCGGGTGATGGGGGAAGAAGCCGCTGCCTTTTCGAACTTTTGCAACTTTGGAACATCCTGACCCTTTCGCCTTCGCATCACCGAGGAACCCACCACAGTCCGCCCGTTGCGAATCCGTCACAATGCAGCCCACGCAAGCTCTCCGATCCCACCTCGATCCCGTCCGCGGACAGTACGTGACATGCCATCGGGGGATGGCAATTGGGCCCGGCGCGGCGGTTGTGCGGCTTTTCCACCGGCTGGGAAGGCAACGGCCGTCGCATCCAGCCCGGGAAACCAAATGCCCTCTCCCGCCCTCAATCGCAATGGAATCGTTTGCTAATTGACGTGTTTAGCTACCTGGGCAACTGGGGCCACTTCGGTAAGTGCCTGCTCCTACGAGAATCGATCGAATTGCACCGACGGCAGCACGACGGACGAAGGGGATCGATGACCCATTGGCGGCAACACGATTGATTCAACACATCACCTCTACCGACGTTTTCTTCTATGCCGCCCCCCTTCGTCTGCCAATGAAGCCATATCAATGCCACGAGAAACGCCGAATCCAACGGTCTTGTACTAACCATCCGCAGGTGGTGAGAAGCAGCGCGGCATCGTCACCTACGGCCTGTCCGCCAACCGACAGAACCCCTGGGCTGGTTCTTTCCACGCCGCCATCTTCAACACCTTCCGCCGCACCAAGGGCCAGATCTTCTACTGGGTCCCCCCCATGCTGGCCGGTTACTACCTGATGTCCTGGGCCATTGAGCGGTACGTTGCGGTTCTCGTGCGGGAGGGCTTCTGTGCTAATAGATTGACAGCAACCACTACTACCAGTCCAAGGCTGGCCGTGCTGAGTTTGGTGATGACGAGGAATAAAGTGTACGATTGGAAGGGAGACTGTCGGAGGAGAAGCGGTCCGCGGACTGAACTGTACATCATTGCCTAGACGGGGGACGCAATAGACAATTGTCACGCCATTTTATTTGTTTTCACATGTTTAGTGTCCGAATACCTCTTGAATGTGATGTAAGTCAATTAATGGCAATTTCGTTCACGCCTTGTTCGGAACTGTTGCACCCATCTTCCGTAATAGTCATTGTCGCGCCCGTGATTGGCTTTACGATTTCGCCCGAGATTCGCGTCACGTGCAGCCAGACTCGCACCGGAATCGGCGCTACGAATCCCCGATCATAGCGTGCCGTAGCTCCCCTCACCGAAAAAAAAGTTGACTGGCAGAAAAATTTCGAGGCTTCTGTTTAAGGTACGACAACTAAAAAGTCGACGACTTCGCGACCGTCCACCGTCTCCCAACAACAAAGGCTCAATTGGCATCACGACCCAGTCTGTCAACTTGAGTTCCCAGTCCCCTCCCGAATCAACTCTCACGCCACCCCTGAAAAACCCTTTTTCCTCGTCCCAACACCGCAACAATGGCCGCCGAGAAGCCCGATAAGAAGGAGAAGAAGGACAAGAAGCGCAGCGACGAGTCCGGCGTTGGGAAGCCCAAGAAGGAGAAGAAGGATAAGAAGGACAAGAAGGAGAAGCTCGCCGCCGCCCTAGAGGCCCAGAAGCAGCAGGATGCCGCCGCCAAGGCCGCCCCTGCCGTCTCCAAGGACGACGATGACTCGGACATGGAGGAGGACAAGGTCGAGGAGACGCCCCTCGAGCGCACCGTCGTGTCCTTTGCCATTCCCGTGGCAGACGAGAAGGGCATGAAGAAGATTTACAAGACCATCCGAAAGTGTACGTCGACGCGCCCAATCGCGAAGCTCGCGCCCCGTGTCGTTTCTTCAGAACAAACTAACACCAGTCCCTCGCAGCCGCCAAGCACAACACGCTGAAGCGCGGCGTCAAGGAGGTGGTCAAGACGCTCCGCAAGTCCCCCGCGGCGGCGCCCGGCTACACGTCGTTCCCCGGCGTGGTCGTCATCGCAGGCGACATCTCGCCCATGGACGTCATCTCGCACCTCCCGGTGCTGTGCGAGGACCACAACGTGCCCTTCATCTTCGTCACGTCGCGCGCGGAGCTCGGCGCGGCGGCCAAGACCAAGCGGCCCACCAGCGTGGTCATGATCATGGAGAAGGCCGAGGGCAAGAAGGCCAAGGCCGACAAGGAGGGCGAGGACGACGGCGAGGCGTTTGGCGAGAGCTACGCGTCGCTGGTCAAGTACGTGCAGAAGGAGTACGGCAAGCAGGCCACCTGGGTCAAGGGCGAGTCGTCGAAATAGAGCGTTGGCGGGAGGTGACCAGATGGATGCGAAGGGGGTGTTTGTGGAGGGGGATCTGGGTGTACTATACCAGAGATTTGGCTCACGAATCATGGCCAAATGGGCTTGGAGGCGTTCAGGTATTCTATGCATTCAAAAATGGGAAGACAATGATTTCTAGCATCGGTTCAGCGGTTCAAGCACGACGGCATTGACTTGCTATTGAGTGTTGAGACTTGTGTATAGGGACCGAGTAGGTATCTACTGGCACTTACCTTTTCTGCATCTCACAGCAAGTGCATCTCGACAGGCAACCTGACGCCGAGAGAGGGACTCATCGTACAGAGGAAAGCACCTATTGGGCACCCATTGTCGCCGTAGTTGCAGTCTTCTAGAAGGCCCGGCTTCCTCTCAAGGGGGGCGAATTCAGACTATAAACCATCGAGCACTGCCTAACAATTCCCAATTCCCAGTACCCATCAATCCCAACATCACGAAACCTACCTCTGCGGACCGATACAACTACTCACCAGCAACCATGACTACGGTTATCGTGAGTGCTGAATCTCGGGTTCTCATGCAAAGCTGGGACTGACATTGGGATCCAAACAGCTGGGTACCCAATGGGGTGCCTACCTCTCTTCCTTCGCTCATTTGAATGCTAACATGGCTGCCATGCTGTAGGCGATGAAGGGGTATATCCATCTGCCCATCGCCATCCATGGTCGTCGGGAAATCTGTTCCTAACCAAGATAACCAACAGAAAGGCAAACTAATAGACCTTCTTGCCCCTTATACCAGCGGCTGCGGGCGAGCTACTGTGAGCCCAAACCTCAACCAAGACGAAAACCCATGCTGAGACGAGATTTAAGGCGGCCACAATTCTGTTCACTCGCCCGCTCTTGGGCTCACACGTTTGCTGACTCAATCACAGCGAAGTGGTATCAGGTCGGTAGATGTCTTCAGCCCCCAAGCTCTTCGAGTCGAAACCCCAGAAACTGACAGCAGACTACCAGAAGCTATATGGCGGTGGCCTCGAGGACGACGTCGAGGACGAGCTCGCTCGGTTCCAAGACCTATCGTCGCAAGCTTTCCCGGTGTTCCGTCGACGGGATCGATTTTCTACAGCAGGCTCGGGCATGAGAATGAAGATTCTATGCGAGGGCACAAGTGGTGAGCCATGCTGTCCCGTATTCTCAGTCGGGTTATCCCGACTTGAATAGCTGCCTTGTTGGATGTTGATTGGGGAGCGGTCAGTGTCCTCATGGGGTGCTACAGTCTTTGCGGCCTTTGTCTCGATACGCAGCCCTGACCATTACCAATACCAATATATAACGAGCAGTAACACCCGGTATATATGCTACGTAGGCGACTGTCGTCGGCGGTCCAGAAATTCATAGATAGCTGCTGACTCCGCACAGCATTGGCGGCGTGATATCCTGACTCGCCCTCGATGCCATCGAGGAGGTTATCGGCGTCGTCAAGAGTTACTATACACATGTAGGCCTAGGCCCCTTCCCGACAGAGGTCACGGGAGAGTATGCACCTCGTCCATCTGGATAAACTCATCATTCCGTCAGGGTTGCTGCCCATTTCGAGAGGAGGGTACGAGAATGGGTCAGCCTTGTAGCCTCGGTTTGTTGACACGAGGGCAACTGCCATGATCTTGGAGCCCCTCGCTTGGCCGACTTCGCCGATGGGGTTGGTAAGTGTTCCTCCAGGGGAACATGCGATGAAAGCCATGGCTTACAGAAACAGGCTCGGTAAGTTTGAGTATTCCGTGGTGAGCTCTTGGGACGCTTACTGACCGACACGGCATAGACCTCGTTGCCCTCAGGCACAGCACCGTACGTCTGATGCAGGCATTGGGAATTCCATGGCGGCCCAGCTAATGTATGACAGCACCTCAACCTCTACATGCCATTGAATCTCACAAAGGTAATGTGTCTCGCTTCTACCATTCTTAATTAGAGGAGCAGCTACTTACTCAGAAACGACGCTCTGCAGCTGGACGCCTTGGACAATCTCAAGAAGATCAAGGTAGCCATCGAGTACAAAAAACCCGGGCTGGGCGTCGTGAGTCGAGTATATTTGGACTGGGAAGATGGAATCTGCTGACCTCTAAAGCCGTGTCACCTATCCCGCAGACATCGAACTCGACCACCTTAAGGTGAAGGTTATTACGAGATGCCTGGTGGAGCCATCCGATTCGAAAACGTGAGGCATTTCGACAGCCTCCTTATTCAGGCTCAAGCCTTTGTCAAGGTGAGGAGACTCATTTCGACTCGGCCGAGTGGACATTGCTAACCGTAATGGTAGTATATCGAGCGATTCGTTGGAGTCCCTGTACACTCGACCGAAGCTAATGCGAAGTACGGAATTTCTGACGCTGGGCAGATCATTTCGTCCCCAGGATTCCGAGTCATCATGGACACGTCGTCTGGCCCGGTTTTGATGAAATAGTTGTCCTTCGAGGAGTTGGAGCGGGCTGTATGTTTTGAAGGCAACAGGGGTAAAGTGTAGCTTGAGAGGTAACGAGGGATTCAATAAGCGAATATGACGGCCAAACTACTTCCCGTGACCAAAGGACTATTGAAATGATGAATACAACCATTGTTGGGTCGTTGGCTAGAGATTACAAGTCCCATCATGTCCCTATTATGGGAGCACATGCAAGATTCCCATCAAGTCAATCACAAAGTCCGTAACCATTCATTTTCATTGTTGAATTCATATATTACATGGCCAACAAGCAAAATTAGTGATAATTACACCATTCATACGGTAAAGAAACGAGATGGCGGGGGGAGTGTGTAACACTGTCCGCCGTGACAAGGATTGACTCGTCCTCAATAACGTCTCCTCATGTTGATATCATGATTACTCGAAAGGGTTGGTTCGAGTGCCCCACCAGGTCAAAACCATGGACAGGCCCAACGTCTCGATGAGCTTGGCGGCGATGCTGACGCCGACGGTGTCGAGGGGACGTTTCTCGACGAAGATTTGCGAGATGTACTAGGATCAGATATCAGCGACCCCATTTCCATATCCCCTTGCTTCCCTCCAAAACTCACCCCCGGAGCCGCAGTGGCAAAGAAGATGAGGCTCCCCAGGTAGGCGGCGCCCTTGTAGCTCAGGGTGCCGGTGGCGTTGATGAGGGCGCCGACGCCGTAGCTCTGCAGGGCCGAGCCGACGAGCGAGGTGCCCCAGGCGGCGGCGGCGCCCGCGGCCTCCTTGGACCGGATGAACTCCTCCTTGGTGTTGGCCAGCTTGGCCCGCTGGTACGAGGCGCCCAGGATCGGGGAGAGCACCGCGAGCTCGACGCCGTGGTTAAAGGCCGTGCCGAGGGCGATGGCCGAGGGCTTGACGGGGGGGAGGTCTGGCGATGGGGGGGAGAGAGTTAGTCAGTGATGGGGACGGGGGGAGGGAGGGAGGTAGGGACGGACAGTGCAGCGACATTGTGGTTGTTTGGTGGTGGCTTTGAGTCGGTGGTGGCGGTTGTGGTGGTGGTCAGAGTCGAGATATCTCGTGCGTTGTGAGTCGACAAGTATCGAATTGATGCATTTTCCACAAACAACCCCAACCCGGGGCAGCCGTCCCCTATTTGTACTTTGCCTCCCCTTTCCTCTCCCTTTCGTCACTGCATCTCGATGAGCCCGTGGCTTGCGGGCAACATCTGGGTTATCCGCACCTTCGTCGTCACCGGATGTAATGATGTCACCACTCCAGACGAGGAATCTCCTAAGTAACGTGGGTCGAAGCGGTTTTGGGGGAGCGATTGCGGGGCGCGGTAGATTGGTCCTCTGGGCTACCCCGCCTCCCTTGCCGTTTTCCCGCAGGGGGACAAGTACCCGGCGCGGGAGAGATACCACGCTCCCTAACAGCGGCGCCTGCATTTCCGTTGCAGGTGGGGCATCACCTCCCGCTGCCGACGATGGAGACGGTGTTGGAGTTTGGTGGGTGTGATGATGGGGTCACGGCGTCATGCTCATGCTTCGTTTCCAGCTTCCTCGTTTTTCCCCTCTACGTCTCAGACTGGGCCACATGCAAGGGGGCAGCAGACCCTGACCACAATCAGATACCAGACTAAGAACATCGTAGTGCAGTTCGATTCTTTTTTGTCATCCCTCTTCAGCTCGGGATACCTTGACATCAAAACTCTGCCACAAGTAACCATTCTTCGACCAAGGAAGTCTTGGCGCACAGTCGCTAGCATGTATTCCGCTCGGGATATAGCCCCGGTCTCTGTCGATACCATACACTCCTGCCATATACACGGCAACTTCAAAAAGAAAAAGAAAAACTCCCATGGGTCTATCAAGTACATTCGAGGGCAGAGGGAGCTTCGTGTCCCTTTCCGTATCCCAACGCCCCCCCCCCCCGCCTCGAGGTGCCCCATCCGCGCCGATAACATCCAAGGACTCCCCGTGAGCCTCCCAGTCTTTTCGTCCTGGGTCATTAAGTCTATGCCATGTGCTGTCCGTCCTCGCCCCCACGCAGCGCCAGCAGCGCTCGCACGTCGTGCACGTACTGAATGCCCTCCAGCAGCGGAATCAGGTGCATCAGGTCGTTGTCCGTCGGGTCGTTGATCCAGCCCTGGATTGGTATCGCATTATCTGCAGCCTCTCGTCAGTCTCCAACAGCTCCCGGCAGCCTGTGGGCGGTGCGCCTTACCTTGGTGGAAGAGGTAGCTCAACGGACTGTTGTCCAGAATCATCACATTGCTCAGGTCCGACTCGACCGAGCTCAGGTCCTTGATGAATGCTCCTTGTCGGAACGTGCAGTGTTGTCGGTAGTACCGCGCAGAAAAGAACTTTCTCTCCTGCTCCAGCCAGTCGATGACTGGATCCGCATATTCCTGCACCGATGCCGTAAAGACGACCAGGTTGTACCACTTGCACACCCGCCGCAGGAATTCGTCACAGTAAGGCCGCTTGTTGACCCAGTAGAGTATCGGGTGTTGAGGCCCAACAGCCGTCTGCCCGCCGACGACGTACGTCGTATTCAGGCGCACCTCGACCATGTGTCCTGTGCTCATCCTACCGCCCTTGGACATGCTGTGAATCAAGGTTTCGTCCAGATCCAGTATCAACGTCTTTTGCTTCTTGTTGGTCGGCTCGATATTAAGGTACGACGGCTGCCTCCGCGGGATGAGTGGCCGAGGTGGCGCCGGCGTCTTGGGGTATTTCGTGAGGGCGGCGATGGGCGAAGTAGGGGACTTGAGGTGCGACGATATATCTCCGCTGCCGAGATCGCTTGCTTTTGTTCGCGCGACGGCAGACTGCGTCTTCCTGTGTTTTCGTTGTCGCAAGGCTTCATCGCTGTTGAGCTTGATTCTGATCGATCTTCGGGCTGGGGTGGCTTCCTCCGGTTGGAGAGACTTGGACCGCGCATGACGACCCAGGCTCCCCGACCGGGAACCTTCCGATTCCGATTCCGATGACAGACCCGAAGATGACGAACCAGACGAGAGGGCAGGCCGCGGCGCCGAACTCCGATATCCTGAAGTGTGCCCGTAACCGTCCTTTTCGGAACCGGCGTAAGGCTCTTCCTCCATGCCCTTCTTGGACCCAGTGCTCCTGTGAAGCCCAAACAGCTTCCCCAACTGCGAGAGCGGCGCAAAGAAGCCGTCTTCGTCGTACAGGCAGGCGATCAGGTAAACGCCGGGGGATGCTAGGGTCGCAAAAACCCATCGGATAGAACCGATGATGCTCGATACGATGCTGCGCGGGAGCGAATACCACCAGGAACTTGGCTTATTGTCGTACTCGAGAGGATCGCCCAGCAAGGGTGTGTCTTCGGAGGCGTAGTGTTTCTCGGCATCGAAGCGCGACTCGTCAAAGGTGTCTTCGGGGAAGGATTCGGCGCCATGGGCGGGGGTTCTGTCGTCGGATTGATCGTGGGAGTGACCTTCGGGTGCAATGGCCATGGCAATGGAGCCAATGCTGTTGGATCGCGATTGTGTTGGGCTGGGAGGAGGCGAGACACGACTCGTGATGATGTTGATAGAGTTCATCCTGACACGGCCGAGCAAGCCATGAGGCATGGGAGAGGGGGGTGATCGAGTGTCGATCAAGGGCAAAGATTGATGCAATGTGGAAGATGACGAGGAGAGAGGGCCGAAGAATGGCGGATTTGGGTAATGCGCCGAACGACAGGTGGCCTCGAACAAGGTCGCACGCGAGGTCGAAGAAGAAGAGGATGGGGAGGGAAAACGAGTGTCAAGAGGGCAGCATCTGGGTGAGTAATGGGGCGCGCAAACAGAACAGCTTCGCGAACAGCAGAAGATGGGATGAGGATCAGAAGCCTAGAGGGAGAGAAGACAGGGACAGGGTCGGGACTCAGAATCGCAAATGGACGGATGACGGGGGCCCAGGTACTTTGCACGTGTGGAGGAGAAAATAGACAGTGTAGCAAGCGGGAGGGAGTGGCAGAAGATGGAGAGAGGAGGAAAAGACAAGGCGAATTCCTCCCAACGTCGCAACGGGTGCAGAGAGTTGATGAAGGGAGAAGGGCGGGCGAAAGAAAGCCTGTGAAAGGGTGCGACGGACGGAGCGAGGATGCGGCGGTGCAGGTGCAGGTGCGCTCGCTGGTGCGCCTCAGCAGCTTCTGGATTTGTGGCGCTCAACCCGAGCTTCGAAACCTTGTTGGCGGAGATTTCTCCCCCAAAAAAAATGCTTTAGTGGGTGCAGGTGGCCCTGTTCTCTCGTCAAGAAGTCACGGCGCAGGAAGAGAGCTGTGCTGACTATGCGTCGCGGTGGCAGAGAGTCGGTATATCCCGAGCAAGGTGAGTGCAGAGAGAAGAAAGAGATCAAGGTTGGGGTGGCGGGGGAGGAAGATAGAGTGACTGCAGCGAGGGGTGGTCAGAGACGGTCACCGAGTGCACGTCTTCGCGGCAGCGGGAGCGGCAACGGCGCATGCGAAAGCAACGTCAAGACAATGGGGAGTACACAGACGCAGCACAAAAGAGCACAGCCGGGAGTGGTTCGAGAGGTACTATCCGAAGACGAGACTCAACGTGAACGAGCGACCGGGGGGTTGAAGAGAGTGGATGAGTGGACGAGTGGACGAGTGGACAGTGGACAGTGGACGCAGCCTCCCCAGTGGACGGATCATGGTTGAGGGACGCTTCACGTGTTGGGGAAGAGGCAGCATCAGCATCAGGTGCCGAGAGAAGTGCTAACGGTCGACCTAGGCTAGGGGACCAGGGCAGAGGCAGGGTTATTCGGACTAGCAGAGCATCACCGAGACGAACAAGAACTCCATCAACCATCTACCGGCCGAGGGCGCTAGCAGACGACGACTTCTCAACCGCGTCCCTGTCCTGAAATGCTGATGCCGCTGATGCTCCCGATGACAGCCCCCCCCCCCCCCTGGTTGATCAGAGAGGGGTATTCCGCGTGGCGTCTCTCGACAGACCTATCGCAGCGCTTTCATTGTCCTTTTCCTCCTCGCATTCAATGCGTGTCTTAGACCGTCGCCCATGCCGTCCCAGTCCTCTTCGGACTTCGGCCCAGGAGCCGTCCAGCAGCATGGCCGTGACCCGTCACTCTCAGGCACCGGTTGAGCGGGCGGGCCTGCAAAGGACGACGCTTCAACTACGTAATTGGTGGGGTTCCTGTTGGCTCTCGGCGTCGGACTGAGGCCGCTAAGTCGTCCAGGGTCGCCATGCAGCTCCTCACCAATTCTCCCAACTGATATCATTGAGAGAGTCATCTGCCACGGCAGGACGCCGTCTCGGCAGGGCGTGTTGGTTCCGACTTGGGACAACTCTCCCCGAGCCGCAGCTGGGCTGCATCCCACGTGCATGTCGCAAATGCCATCTTTCTTCTCCCATTCGTTTTCGTCTCGTTGAGGAAATCTACCCGAAGATGCCGCTAGGGTAATTCCCGCCGGCGGACCCAACACGACGATTCAACGATTGCCCGTTTCGGCATTGAAAAGCGACAAAGTGTCAATAATGGCCATGTGAATGGCGAGCTCCAAGGAAAACCGCCACAGAGATAACAGAGTGCATGTCGAGGCCAATGCATTGTTAACCGAGCGTCGACGGTCAAGGTGTCGGTGAGCGGCAGCCTCCATTCAGACACCAACACGGGTAGTTCAACTTTTGTCGGACGAACACGTCCAATCGGTAATCACAAGCCTGGAATTGGCCAAGTCGAGCGGAGTAGCTAAGGAACAATCGCATTGCTGTTCTGAACAAGTCACTCTTCGAGGCCAACGAGAGGAAAGGCCAGATATCACTCTGGTTTGGACAACTCAGACGCCGCATTTCGATGGAGGGGAGAGTGTGGCTGATGCAGCCCCCACCCTCTGAGGCTTGAAACTTCAGCCTTGAGCCTCGCCCAAAAAAAGTTGTGTGCCCCGGCCGTGCTTGAAGTTGATTTCCGAGCTGAGTCACAATTTCGAGGTACATTGAAGCACCATTGTACGGCAACGAACCCAACTCACTCAACCCCCAGCGAGATTCATATTCGCGTCTAGGATCCGTCTGCTCGTACTGCCTTCTCCGTCGCCGGCGTTCTCGAATTTCCTCAAGCCTTTCTCTCCAGCTGCCCGACTCTCGGCCACCTCGAATAGCCCCTCCTTCACCCCGCGCAGCGCCATCCCACCACCAGACGACCACACCTCTCCAAGATGCCACCGGCTCACGCCTCCTCGGGCTATGCGCCAGACATTGAGAAGTTTTTGAAATCTCTCAAGGGCCAGCCATTGGAAGCATCCGTCGAGAACCTCATCTCGTGAGTGGTTTCCGCGCCCATGTCCTCCTGTGCGCCTCGTTGACCCTCCCTAGCCTTCTTAAACGACGCCAGATCAAGGGTGCCGAGCCCTGCGCCGTCGCCACCGCCCACATCCTCCTCCAGGTCGTCGCCCGCTCGAGATGGCACGACGTCGAGGGTCTCATCGACAACGTCTCCCGCACCGGCCGTCGCCTCGTCGAGGCTCAGCCCAAGCAGCTCGTCATTGCCAACGTTGTGCGACGAGTCCTGGGTCTGATCCGCGATGAGGCCGCCGAAGATAGGAACGAAGCCGCCAGTGAGACACCTAGCGAAGCCCAGATGACGCCTACCGACACCGTCGTACCCCCCGCTGGCCGCTGGCCTACCTCGACGCAAGCGAAGCCCGACTCGATCGAATTCGTCCCCACGCTCACTCGCCAGTCCACGGCCCGGCCCGGCATGGTGTCGTCTTACAGCTCCGTGAACGTACCCAAGAGCCTCTTCCACCTCCTATCGGTGTCGGGGCCCAACGACGCGGACCCGAACGTCCTCGGGTCCCCGTTCGGCACCTCGGGGGCGTCGACGCCGTCACGCAAAGCCAACATGGCCGTGATGCACTCGCTACGATCCGAAGTCATTGATGGCATCGAAGAGATTCAGGACGAGATTGGCCAGGTGGACGACCAGATTGCGGCGCTGGCCGAGGTCCAGATTCACCCCGGCGACTACGTTCTCGTGCACCAGCCTTCGCGGACGGTGGAGCGCTTCATCCTCCGCGCCGCCCAGAAGCGAAAGTTTACCGTCTTGATAGCCACCGAGCCTCCTCGAAGACGGGAATTCGAGGTGCAGTGCGCGTCGTTTAGAAAGAAGCTCGCCTCGTTGGGGACCACGGTCATCATCATCGAGAACGGCAGCCTGATGGCCTACATGTCGCGGGTCGACAAGGTGGTGATTGGAGCTCTCGCCGTCGTCGCCAACGGAGGCGTGGTGGCCGACGCCGGAGCGGCAGCCCTGGCCAGAGCAGCCAAGGAGCAAGGCAATGCGGTGATTGCGCTCAGCGGGGTATACAAGCTGAGCCCGGAGAGCCCCTTCCACGAGGAGGCATTGATCGAGTGGGGAGATTCGTCGACGTTTGTTGGCTTCGACGACGGTGCCATGGTGAGCAACGTTGAGGTCCGGACCGCGCTGACGGAGCTGGTCCCCCCTCAGTTGATTGACACTTACATTACCAATCTGTGAGTAGAGCAGTTTCGATGCCGGGTGAAGCAAAGACTAATTCATCGTCTAGGGGCACGCACACAAAGGATCACCTCTCCAGCTTGATCGCCGATCACTACAAGCAGGAGGACGTGGACTTTCACCTGTGGGATGAGTAGTGCGAAGTGTGCAGCAATTATAGACGGCACGAAAAAGGAAAAGGTCTCCATTGTCAGGCGGTTCAAGGAGGTCGTGTGCAGGGGCGTGCGGCGTTATCTGGTAGATTGTGCTTCGAAAGAGGCAACATTTTATCTACCAAGGCTTTGATTTGTTTCCCGCGTGGTTTGAGCGAGCGTCTTTGCAGCGTGACGACGGACGAATTTACGCAACGGTCTGCTCTCAAGGCCGATATCGATGCTCAATCAAAACACTTAATCAAGCTTACAGGGCGGCCTCTGCTTCTTAAACGTCTGCCTGGAGCTGGGTGACGCCATGCAACGCGGACTCGGAGAGGCGGCCAATGGGCGTGTTGCGAGAGGGGTCAAGCACGAAGAGGATGGACTCGGATCGCCGGCAAAACGGGAGACGAACGGATCGCATGGCGGCAGCCTCGAGGCGCTTCGTTTGCGGCCGCGTCAGCGCATTTTAATCAAGAGCCCTGAGCGTTGCTTGCGGTGGAGTCGTAGGGCTGGAAGCTTGTGAGGCGCCATGGGAGTCGCGAATGCGAGGGATGCGAGATTCTGCGTGGCCGCCCCGTGCAATTGCTCGCCCGGTTGAAAAGACACTTTGCCTCTTTGGAGCTGATTGGATCGCGTAGGGATCATCTGGCGACGGCTGGCTGCAGGTTGGGTGCTTGATAAATTGATGCTTGATCCGCTGATTCTACAGCCTGTTTGCTCACCTCGACACCTCTTCCCCTCTCACCACCCGCACCGCCCGTACATCACGACACCCTCACCAAACACCAACACCACCACACATGACGCCCAACATGAGCAACCCCCCCTTAAGCTCACATCTCCAAGTCGGCGCCGACGACGTGCCCCCTCCGCCCTACTCGGAAACAGACATCTACTCGGCCGACGTGCTCTCGCGCTCGACGTCGGGCCCCGCCATCTCGGATGCCTCGTCGTCGGCCACGGGCGACGCCGTCATCTACACGCCGCCCCTCACCCCGCGGACCTGCCCCAACTCGTCGACGTCGCTGACGGGCCCGGCCTCGCCCAGCCCCAGCGCGAACCTGTACTTTAGCGACCACCCGGCCTCGACCTCAGCCTCGACCACCGGCCTCGTCGACGCCCAGCCGCTCGTCCACGGCCTCGTCGTCAGCCCGGCCTCGAGGCCCGCCGACCTGCCCTACCCCGTCGACTGGGCCGCCGCCCGCAACGTCACCCAGGCCGACTGGTCGACCTTTGTCAACTTCCTCATCCCGCACCACGACGCCCAGGCCAACGAGGCCCTCATGGGCGAAAAGGTGCGCTCCATCGACGTCGAGGACATCCGCGCCGCCACCTCCCCCTCGGCCTGCAAGACACCTCCCGCCGCCGCCGCCGCCGCAGACAACGACGCCGGAAGCGAAAGGTCCGCCTCCACCGCCGTCGTCGTCCCCTCCAGCCCGGCCCGCCGCGACGCCGCCGCCGTGCGCCGTCGCGCAGAGGTCGAGGCCACCGTCCGCCAGTGGAACGACGGCTTCTTCGTGCCCCGCGGCGTGCGCGTCGAGCTGCAGCCCGGCGGGGAGGAGCAGGACCGCCACGTCCCCGGGGCTTGGGATGCCGCGTTTGATCGCCCGCCGAGCGCGAACATCGCGTCGGGGACGGCCGTGGGCGGGCCGTCGACGGAGAGGGAAGTGGAAGCACCGCCGCCGCCGCTGCAGCTGCAGCAGCAGCAACAAAACGGTGGTTGGCGGGGAGGATGGGGGGGCTTCCGCATCGACAACGACAGCGTCCGGTGGGGGGACAGCTTCGTGGCGGATGGCAACGGCCTGCGCATCGGGAACCTGGTCATGGACAACAACGGCATCCGCATGAACGGCCGCGGCGGCCGCGGCGGCAACCCGGTGCCGGGGGCTCAGACCCGAGACAACCCGTGGGCCGCCTCCGGGAGACCCAGCGCCAACGTGTGGGGTGGTGCCGGCTTCCCGTCCGGCGGTCCGCCCCACTACGGCGGCCCTCGCGCCCGCCGCTCCTCCGTCTCGTCCGAGTCGTCCTCCTCCTCGTCCGACTCCGACTCGGACGCGTCCTCGGTCGGCTCCCTCCCCGACTACGACGACCTCAAGGACCAGCAGCTCCCCCTGTACGTCGAGCGCCTCACCGCGTGGACCGCGCACCCGGACCAGGCGCGCACGAGGGCCGACGTGAGGCAGCTCCGCGCCGAGATCAAGGCGGCCAGGACGCAGCAAAACGCCCTCGCCGCCGCCGAGCGCGCGGGCCTCCAGGCGCAGGCCAAGGAGCTGCGGCAGCAGTGGCGCGCCGTCAAGAAGCAGCAGCGCAAGGTCAGGCGGGACCTGCGCCGGGAGCGCAAGCGGAGGAGAAAGGCCGAGCGCAGGGAGCGCAAGCTGCAGAAGAAGGAGATCAAGAAGGCCTGGAAGGACGCCCGTCGCGGGCACCGCGGTCCTGCCGATGGCGGGCCTCCTCCGCCACCGCCGCCTCCGCCAGGTCCTCCCGGGCCTCCTGGGCCTCCTGGGCCTCCTGGGGGTGGGAACGCGTGGGGGGGTCGGGATCGAGGAGGTCATGGTGAGGCCAGCGGGGACACCTTCTTCAACCCCTCGTTCCCCTTCGGCGTTCCTCGGGGCCGGAATACGCCTCGCGGTCCTTTGGGACCCCACGGTCCTCTGGGTCCAGATGGTCCTCTCGGGCCCAACGGCCCTCTAGGGCCCAACGGCTTCCTGGGCGGGCGCAGCCCCTTCGCCAGCGCGGGCCGCTGTGGCCGGGGCGCCGGGCGCGCAACCGGCCGCGGGTGCACCACGCAGGGCGGCTGGGGCGGCGGCGGCCGGAACTGGAGCAGCCCGGGCACCTGGGGCACGCGGTTCCCGGGGTCGTGGCCCGAGGACGGCAACAGCGACGCAGCCGGCGCCGGCGACCTCCCGCCGCCGGGCCCGGCGTCTGCGGAAAAGTACCGCTCCGTGGCCGGGCTGGAGACGGAGATTGAGTGCAAGCGGGCCGGCATTGCCGGCGCGGGCGTGTCCGAGGCCGAGCGCCGGGCCGCCGAGAAGGAGCTCGAGGCCTTGGTGGACAAGCTGGATTACTTGAGGGTCGAGGCGGACGAGGTGTATGCCAGAGAGCTGGCGGCCAGGGAAGGGCAGTGTTGATTGGATTGGGAGCTACTACGTGGATGAAAAGCAACAGAGCATTGGGTTTCTTTCAGGTTGCGATATGGGCAAGGCATCTGGAATTAGTTTGGGTTTGATTTAGCATGTCATGATGATGAGACGAAGCGAACAAACACGAGAAAAGTAATGGACGACCTGTCCAAGGATGATTGATCAATCTTATTTGTTTCCCCCGAAACCCCATTTTGGTCCTGCCATGCTCCGTTGTGGCCATGCATCTTTTTGTCTATCCCTTTATGCGCAGGCAACGTTGTAAATCCCTTTTCCCACCCAGATATCCCGCCCTCGGCTTCGACAAGCCCCTTCTCGTATCCCTTCCTCTAGTGCTTCGACTCGTCCTTCTCGACCAGCTCGCCCACGCCCAGGCCCCTCCCCACGGCCACCTTGATCTTCCTCCCCCCGGCCTCGGGGTCGCGGCCGACGTCGCCCACGGCGTCGCCCTCGTCGACGGCGTCCTCGGCGGCCATGGCCTCGTCGACCTGGGCGCGGATGCCGTCGAGGTCCAGGCGCATGCAGAAGGCGTCCTCGCCGTCGGCGTAGTACTTGAGCTCCGTCTTTTCGTTTTTGAACCGGAGCGTGTCCTCGTAGAGGTGGCGGGCGGCGGCGTTGGAGACGCGCACGTGGAGGGAGACGTACTTTGCGCCAAAGGTTTCGACCATGGCGAGTTCTAGATGATTAGAGGGAGAGTTTGGTGGGCTGAGATGTGGACGTACGGCTCTGTCGCATCAGCTTCTCAGCAATGCCCAGGCGTCGATGGGTGCGCATGACGCTCAGGCTGGTGATGTGGCCGTGGGGCACGCCGTCGGCCGGCTCCTCCTCCATCTTGGCCAGCACGTAGCCGACAATCTTGGGGTAGTCGTAGGGGTCCCTCTTGGGCCGCGAGACGTCGACGGCCACGTAGCTGAGCTGCGGCCACGAGAGCGAGTGGTACAGGTAGTACTTGAGGAAGTAGTTCTCGGGCAGGTTCTCGAGGTTGGCGTGCTGGATGAGCGGGAGGTCGGCGTTTGTGAGGACGCGGATATCCATGGTGGGTGGTGTTCTTTTTTGGGGGGCGGTGTTGTCTGTGGTAGTGGTGATGGTGATGGTGATGGTGGTGGACAAGTTGCGCGAGGCTTGTAAACTGTGGTTGGAGAGTTGTAAACTTGTGGATGAGGCTCAACCGCCCGCTCAAGACGCTGGGCGCATCCAAATCGGGCGGGGTCCGATTTTTCGCTGCGACTGAACCCCGCCGACGAGAATCATTTCAATCCGCACCAATTCCCCCACCAAAAACACGTCACTCGTCATGATTTCACGATAAAACATCAACCAAAACCCCCCGTCGGTGGATCGCCTCGTCCTCGAGCACATGACGTCGAAAAAGGGGAGATTGCACTAGGAGTCCAACAGGAGCCTCACGAGCAAGCCGTTACAACCGCACCTCTCACCAGCTCCAGCTTGTCCGCCGCCCGCCAAGGACCCCTCAGTCGGGAAGCTCGCAATTGGCGCGCAAAAGGCTGCGGCGGGTGGGCCGCCTCTTTCGGCCTTCTTGCGATGGATTGCTTGTGCCATTGCCCGTCTCGTGGTGGGTTGCCGCAGGACGAAGGAGTCCATTCGTCGTCCAACGTGCATATAAAGAGCAATTGTCCTTGTCCAGGTGTCTCCGTCTCTCTCTGCCCTGTCTTGCCATTGCGCCGTGCTGTCTTGTAGATTTCTTCCTCCCGGCCCGGCCAACCGTCGTGACAGCCTCACCTCCAATCCGATACTCACAATGGCTCTTCCTCTCAGCGGAAAGCTGGCCCTGGTTACAGGCGCCTCGAGAGGTAAGGATAGAGTCATCCGTCTTCCTCTTCTTCGGGCACAGTACCCCCTAACACCCCACAGGCATCGGCCTCGCCATCTCCAAGACGCTCGCGTCCCGCGGCGCCAACCTCATCCTCGCCTACACATCGGCCTCGTCGGCCTCGTCCACGGCCACGCTCGCCGCCGACCTGGCCGCGCAGCACGCCATCAAGGCGGTCCCGATCCAAGCCGACCTCGGAAGCGTGGCCGGCCCGGCATCGCTCATCTCGCAGGCGGCCGACGCCTTCAGCCCTCTCCGCATCGACATCCTCGTCAACAACGCCGGCGTGGCCCTCAACGACAAGGTGGCCGACGTGACCCCCGCCGACTTCACCCGCACCTACGAGGTCAACGTGCTGGGCCCGCTGCTGCTCGTGCAGGCCGCGCAGCCCTTCCTCCCGCGCGACCGCTCGGGGCGCATCATCAACCTCAGCAGCGTCAGCTCCAGCCTGGGCTTCGTCGGCCAGAGCGTCTACGGCGGGAGCAAGGCCGCCGTCGAGGCCATGACGCGCACCTGGGCCCGCGAGCTGGCCGAGCGCTGCACCGTCAACGCCGTCAACCCGGGCCCCGTGCGCTCCGAGATGTACTCGCGCAACTCGGACGAGTTCAAGCGCCTGATCAAGCCTTTCATCCAGAACGCGCCCCTCATGGCCGCCCGCGACGGCGTCGACCCCCCAGACGTCGTCGAGGACGCCAAGACGGCCGGCGGGAGGGCCGGCGAGGCCGACGAGGTGGCCGACATTGTCGCCATGCTGGCCGGGCCCGACAGCGCCTGGTGCACCGGCCAGGTCATCTGCGCCAACGGAGGCATGATCTTTGGCATGCAGTAGACGGCCGACGTTGGGATACATCTAGAGGCGGACGGCGCTGGTTGGGTCCATAGACTTGATTTCTTTCAATGCAAACAGCCATCATTTGGTGCAAGTCTGAACATGTGTGCGTGTCTGTCAAGTCCAAGTCGACAGAAAGTTGCCGACCCTCCGTCAATCTGCGAATACAAATACCCCGCCGTCGTCCGGGCGGGCGGTAGCGCAAATTCTGCCATCCCACTCCCACTCACTCACACCCTCACACTCGCTCCCACTTACCAGGCCGAGCCTCGCCAATCGCCAAAAGACAACCCACCACCAATTCCACTCACCATGGCTCCAGACCCCCTCGACGACGTCCTCAACATCGAGGACCGCTTCTACACCGAAGGCTACCAGCAGGGTCTACAGGACGGCCGGAGGGCCGGGCGCGTCGAGGGCCGCGCCTTTGGCATGCAAACGGGCTTCGAAAAGTTCCTCGAGAGCGGCCGCCTCGCCGGCAAGGCCATCGTCTGGGCGAACCGCTTTCCCCAGCGCCAAGACGCCGCCGCCGCCGGCCATGCGCCAAAGACCTGCGCGCTTCCGCAGCTCCCCGGGAACGCCAGGCTGGAGAAGAACGTCAACACGCTCTACGCCCTCGTCGAGCCCGACACGCTGTCCACCGCCAACACGGACGAGGCCGTCCAGGACTTTGATGACCGGTTGAAGCGCGCCCAAGGCAAAGCAAAGGTTGTCGAGCGCATGGCCGGGGGCAGCGCCACGAGGGAGTCGTCGTGAAGGAGCGTATCATCAATGGCACAGGGGCCATCAAGATACAGGCGTTTAGGATCCGGGGTTTCATGGCTTGCGGCATTGGATAGAGCACGGGCATGGGAGTTTTTGGGTGTCATCTTAAGTTTGTGATCAAAAAGGAACAGCATCTGCTTTGTCAATGGAAATTCTATACCCTCACTACCGCGCACGTTGTATACACAATGGCTTCTTCCATTTTTCCCTTTATTTGAACGACCTGCACGGGTATCTATTTAGACTGTTAGCATTCGCACCCCCCCAATGCCGTCTGGGTGACGTACCCCTCGCCGTAAGACGTTTCCGTCACCTCGTACTTGTGAACATCCCACGACCCCGACGCCAGGCTCGTTCCGCTGGGCAGCGGCGGCAGACCGTCCACGAAGACATCCTTGGCGATGTCCTTGGGGGCCTTCTCCAGGGCCTGGGCGAGGCCCGTCTCGGCGTCCTGCTGGGCGGCCACGAGGGCCTTCTCGCCCGCCTCGCCGATGAGGTCGACCTTGGGGGCGGCGGCGCTGCCGACGGTCAGGAGGGAGGCGAACTGGGCCTGGTTCACGACGCTGAGCTGGGGGTAGGAGCGGCGGGAGTCGCGCTTCCAGTAGGCGTTGTCGGCGATGTCGCCCGCGGGGACCGTCACGGGGTCGTCGTACTGCATCGGGTCGTTGGCGCCGGGCGCCGGGTAGCGGAAGTGAGGGTTGAGGGGCACGCCATTGGATCGGTTGGCGTCGACGGCGAAGACCCGGCGGAAGGCCTCCCAGATGCCCGTGGACTGGACGGTTTGCTTCTGCACGTTGGGGGGAGGGAGCGGTCAGCGAGCTTGCAATCTCTCAAAAGCGTGGCCGTGTAACGAGGTAGCCGGCGAGGCAATTCGGGGAATCGGACGGGCCCCGGGGGCGAGCCATTGGCTGCGATTGAGGTCGGCGGAAGGGGGTCGGGTCGTACCTTTGCAATGTTGACCACGCTGCCGGCGACCTTGGCCGCTGCTTGAGTCGACATGATGGCAGAGGACGGGTGATGTCGATCGTTGAGGTTCGGGTGATGGAGCGTTTGCAACTGGAAATGGAGTCGTGATAATTGGCCGGCAGTCTGGGGACCGGCCGTTTAGCCGAGGCTCTGCCGGTCGCCTTGGGAAGTTGGTTACCCTACACAAACTGTGAGGTGACTTGGGAAATGACTCTACAAATTGGCTCGAGGTTTAACGGATGAAACATGGGTTGTAAACCCTTTATTCCGAAATGTCTGGCCAGGAAACATCAGGGTTGCATGATGGTTTAGTGTTGGTGCATTCTTAGGGAAATCAATGCCGATGCCTTGGCTGAGCGAAATGCTACCTATCCAAGACCCGAGTGAGATGAGTTCACGTGAAGGTCAGGAGAGCCAGATGCTGCCGAATAGCACATATAGCCGTAAAAGATGACGGATAAACGCGCAACTCAGCTCTAGATAGTTTCAAGTCCCACAAACGGATTCAGAGACCTGTCCTTCTTGTGACCTTTAATGACGCCACCCAGTCATCCCACCCAGGACAGACAACGAATGCAAACAATAGATATAAACCAGGTCCACCTATCGTCTCCGTAGGAAACTGCCATGAGAAATACAAAAACACGACCTTGACCAATGTCCACGCAACCTGCCCCCATAGGCCTCATCGCACCTGCATCCCAAGATGCATGCATATAACTGACATCCATATCTCCCGACAACGCATGTTGCCTCACTTCTTCAGCTCCTCGACTAGCGCAAGAACGCGGTCGAGCGTCCCCTGAGGGCTACCGGGCTCGGCAACGAGCACCTCGCCCTCCTTGCTGACCACGAAGACGCCGCGCTGGGTGCCGGCGGGGGCCTTCTTGAGACCAATGGCAGCGATGAGCGTCAGCTTGGGGTCGCAGAGGAGCGGGTAGGGAAGCTTCTGCTTCTCCTTGAATGTGGTGTTGGCCTTGGGGGAGTCCTTGCTCAGGCCATAGATGCCCAGACCCGCGGCCGTCAGTGGCTCGTACGAGTCGCGGAAGAAACAAACCTGCTTCGTGCCTGGCGATGGTTGTGTCAGCGGACCCCGTGAATATCGACTAGTAGAAACTCACAGCCGGGCGTTGATGCCTTAGGGTAGGTGAAGAGTACGACACCAGCCTTGCTCTCGTCGAGAAGCTCCTTCAGAGTCGTCTTCTCGCCATCGTTGGTCTCGACCTCGCCGCCAAAGGTATCTAGGTCGATGGTATCGCCAACCTCGACCTTGCCGGACTTCTTGACCTCTTTCTTTGGCTCGTCCTTGGGTTCGTCCTTGGACTCTTCCTCGGGCTCCTCCTCGGGCTCCTCCTTGGACTGCTCAACAACTTCTTCCTTGGGCGCGCTCTTGGCCTTCTTGCTGGGCGCAGCCTTGGCCACCTTCTCCTTGGGCTCGGCCTTGGGCTTGGGCTTCGCCTTGGTCGCTCTGCCGGCGGCCTTCTTCACGGGCGCGGGAGCGGGCGCGGGCGGCTCGGGAGCCTTGCGCTTGCGGAGGACGGGAGGCATGTTTCGCGGGTGATCTGGGGGTTGGGTCTGGAAGATAGAGAGAAAGTGTGTCGCGAGGCGTGATGCGACCGAGGTACGATGCAGTGCGATGCGATGCGATGCGAAACGCGTAATGCGACGTGAAGCTTCCTCAAGAAGGGGCGGATGACGTGCTCGTTATTTTGATATCAGCTTCGGACTATCGCGAGCGGATGGAGCTTTCGCGAGAAGGAAGACACGAGCAAGGTGGCGAGCGCGCAGGAGGGGCAGGAAAAAAAAACAAAAACAAACAAGGTTAAAGGTTGGGCGCTTAGGGAAAAGGGGGATCAGGTAGCGATAGAGAGCGAGGGAGAGAGGAGGGGAGAAGAGAGAGGGCAAGAGAACGAGGGGAGGGGGGGGAGGCGGCGCGGCCAAGGCAAGGCCAGGGCAAGGGCAGCGACAAAGGCGCGCGAAATGGGGGGGCATTTCCTTCGCAGCGCAACCCGAGTCGCAACAGTCGCAAGTCGCAAGAGGCACCTGCACCCTTTGTTATTGACGCCCGGGACGGGACAGCTCGGTAGCTCGCAGTAACTGGCCCATCTGCCGCCGTCGCGGCGGTACCTCGAGCTACCCAGCCATGGCCAAGCATGCGGCCAGGGCGCTCTCCCTTAGCTGCGCCAATCAGGCCTCGCAAATCTGACAGTAAGCTTCCGGGAGCTTGGGCCCATCTGACACGGGCGGGCTCCCGGGCCAGCTGCACCTACCTTCGCTTAGATTGGACTCGTTGGAGTTGTCTGGACGGAAGTGGGAAGTGGGAATTTGCGAATGGTGGAAGGGGAGAAGTGGGCGTTTTGAACTGTGGGGAAACCGTCCCCCCCAAATCCCCCCCCCTCTTCCCGGGGTCTCCGATAGATGAATATGCGCCCTCCGTTTGCTTATCGATATGCATCAATTGCAGCCAGTGCGCATTTCCGAGCCGTGACCGTTTTGCCAAGCGGGACCCCCCCGTTCAAGTCTCGGCGTTTCGACACCCACCCACCTACACTCTCGACGTTCGGAACAGCAACCCGATATACACGACCATTCGAAATGAATCCTCGGGTAGGTTCTTCATGTTTTGCGAGTGTATCTACGCCCTACATGACTAATTCGTCTACGCGCAGATGTTCATGGCCCCAGCGGCCGCCTTTTCAATGGCATGCGTTCTTCTCGTGTGAGTGGCAATAAGTGGCGTGGTTTCACCTGGACATGTCAACTTTGGATGCTGACCACGAGGAACACCCGCAAAGACACACGAGGTCTTCTATTAGAGAGGCTAGAGAAAACGCGGTATGTCCCTGCATCCTCTTAACCGGCGTCCTCCTTCGTCTGACCTGGTGGTCTTGTAGAGAACCCACAAGCTAGGAGAGAGACCAAGGGGCAACAACTCGAACGAGTGATGTACCAAACTACAACAATACTATCAAGGCGCCTGGGAAGCGAAAGAGCGTGTATAATATGACCTGTTTTTCTTGATCAAGCCATAAGGAATCGAATTCGACTTGAACCAAAGCGAAAAACAGCGGGAAACTTGAGCTCTGTCCCAATGGAGCTCCCGGTGCAGCTGCCGTTCGTCTCACCCAGTACATGCGAGAGACCCCGCGACTTAATGACAGACACGAACCAAGGACATGGACGAGTTTCGAAGAATATGCTTATTTGAAACCAAGCAAATTCATTTGCCATAATACAATATCTCGTTGCCGCAATGCATGCCAGCCTCCTAAACCGCATCGAACATCCTGCACGCTCCCCGCCAGAGACTGCAGGCTAAATCAAACCAAATGTGCAGATGATCGGCGAGCGAGAAATAGCAAGGGGAACCACCCAGCGCCCTGCTCATCCATTTGTGTGACCGTCTGAACCATGAAGATCGCGTCTAAAAACCTACAGCCGACCAAGGGTATCTCAGCCCTGTGCTCCGTCCACTCGAGCCATGCCCGTTCCTGTGCGAGCCCTTGTGTACAATGGAACCCTTCCCCGTCTTTGGTAGCCTGTTTCCCTCCTCCTTTATGCCTTGTGTGTACAGCGACTCCGTATTTACTGCCCCGAGTCTTCCTCCGATAATAGCACTCGTGCCTCGACTCTCGTCTTGTTTAATTGCTTCATGACATATTCGTATGTCAACATGGTGACCGTCGCCGCGGGGACGGCCCGCATCATATTCGTCCCCAGTCCGGCGTAGAATGCCCTCCAACCTTCCTCCCGAAGAATTGTCTTGAAGGTATGCACAACCCCCCTGTACTTGGGGCTTTCTATAGGGGGTTGCCGGGTAGAGCGACCGGGAGTGACGCCCATCCCTTGAACAAAATGCTCTCCGGCGACGGGCCGTCGTTGGGTTTGTAACCGAGTTCGGATGACCTCATGGGGATATGTCGCGCTGCTGGCCATGATCTTGGAGAGTATCGAGGCCGACAGAATGCCAACCCATTGGCTGCCGTCGCCTTCGGCAGGAGTTTCGCCCATGCCTTGCCCCGTGAAGGATTTCTTGAAATATTCGTATGTCGGGAATTGGACTGCCACATGGGTCAGGCCGAGCAGGGCGGGCGTCAGACCCGAGTAAAATGAGGCAATTCCTTCCGAGGTGTACATCTTGCGCGCGGCGTCGATTGTTGACCGGTAGTGCCACGGTGCATGTATGCTCGGCCGCGCCGTGGGAGTACTGCCGGGTCTGGGGATTAAGGAATCGGGAATGTGACTCTGTGACATGAGCCGGGTCTTGATGACCCAAATCGGATTTGTGACGATGGTGCTGCTCGCGCCCGCTATTATTGAGGACCAAAAGTTGACGACATGTGTGCTTTCTGGAAAGAAACATATTAGAATGGCATTGTCAGACAGAGATCTTGCATCATCGACTTACCATAGTGTGGCCCGAGCCAGACCTTGCTCTTGTTGTAGACGGTAAACCACACGGCCCACGTTGGCAGATATCCCATGACAATGGGCCCCAATCCGCGATAGAGCCCGCGGATGCCCTCTTCGCGCCAAATGACGCTCGCGGTGCCGACGAGGCCATTGTATAGCTTGGGCTGCCCGACGTGGCGGCCCTTGTTGAGCGCAACGTAGCCACCCTGCGCCTGCAGCTTCGTTTTGATGACGTCGAGTGGGCACGTCACGACGCCTGACGTGAAGCCGCCGATGGCGCCAGCAACGGCGTTGAACTGGGAATCGGAGGCATGGAGAGCCCATCGATGTAGCGGGGTCACCGCCGTGGGATCGCGCATCTGAGCGTCGGGAGCGGTAGAGAGTCCGTAGGCTGGTGTAGCATACTCTGGAGATAACGGCCGGCGAGCTTCGGGTGAGGGCTGGTCGTGAGACGACATTCCCGCCGTCTCTCTTGTTGGCAGTCGCTCGATCGATTCGGCCAGGCCGATCTTCGTCGTAGGTTTGCCGTCAGGTTTTGGTCAAAATGGCTCGAGGTGCCGTCGTCTTTGTCGTCGTCAAAAGCCCTCGTCGTCGCTGTCGTCAAAAGCCCTCGTTTTGCCGCTGCTCCGTTTTGGCGCCCGGTCGGAAATATTCCCGTCGAAGGAAAGCGACGAGACAGACCGCCGTCGTCGGAGTCGAGCGAAAAGCGAGAATTCCTCCCTCGCTCTTCGGGGCCGTGGCTTCCCTCCCGCAACCAAAAGTTTCTTCCCGTTCAACGAGCCTCCGGCGTCAATGTCGGGGGGGCCCTTTGCAAAAAAAATTTCCCCGTGCTTTCGAAGGGTTGTCTCGTGCCGGTCTAGGAGGGGGGGGCCTGTCCGGTACTGAGTACGGATACTGCGGGGGGGCGAGCGCTGCCCAGGCGAGCGCCGTAACCCGTTCCCGCCTGCGGTTAGCGATTGGCGCCGGCCATTGACTTTGGCAACGAGACTGAGGGGATTCGCCTGGTCTGTCCGAGGGGACCGGGGCCGGCAAGGGAGATGGGCGGGAGGTCCGGAGGGATTGGGAGGAGTGGAAGGCGAGGCGGCCCGTGGGAGGAGGAAGGAGAAGCGACGGGAGGTGGTGGGAGGTGGAGAGGAAGAGAAGGAGGGAAGTGGGAAGGAAACCTGGAAGTGACGGAGGGAGTTGGCGGAGCAGGTTTCTTAGCAGTTTCACAGGATGAAGAAACCTGGAAGGAGGGCCGTTGCAGGCTTGCGTCGACCATTCGCCGGCGGATAGGCTGAGGCGCTGGAGGACCCAGCCTGTAGCGTCTGTAGCGCCTGCAGCGGTCAACGTCCGCCTGTCTTCAGCGCCATCGCTCAGTGGAGGTTAGTGGGGCACCGCTCCCCCTGGGTTGAGTGCCAGCCTTTCGGTGCGGTCGCCAGCCCACGCGACTTTTTTGCCCGTCGCAAGCCGCCCGAAGGAGAGTCGGGAACAAATGACGCAGTTTGTTTCTGATTCCTTCATCAAAAGACTACCTACATGCGAGTGCATGTTCTGTCGCGGGCGATGGTCTGAAGAAGCAGGTACCGGGGCGATATATTAAAATTGCACCCGTCTTGCGGCATCGGTGCAGGACGAAAGCGCGGCTCGCTGCACAACGCTGCACGTCTTGCGTGCTCCTCCTGTACACATCCCACGTCCACCTGCACAGATCCGATCTCCATGTGACGTATCCGCGTCGGCGTGGGATGCGGTGCATTGCAGTTGATAAGAGTTGTGGCGTTTATTAGTTGGCTCTCTTTTCACGCGTACCGGTGTTTACGATATATCACGAAGGGTCTTGTCAATTCGCAATTGAAATGCTCCATGTCAACTGTCTTTGTTGGGTGAACAATATGAGGCTTGAATCTGAGCGTTCAACACATGCCTATCTGATCAGAGGCGCTCCTCCCACCGTTCAATTCCGAAACCCGGCGCCGCACGGATCGGACGGAGACGCCTTAACCCCCACTTTTCCCTTGCTGCACCCTTCCCCGTGACCGCATCCGTTCACCCATCTCAAATAACCCTCCGTCCGCAAAGGCCCCGTTCCTGACAAGAAAAGATAAAACGGTTGGATCACGTGCCATATCACGTGTATTCACCCCTCTGTCAAAACTTCCCTTGCCGGACCCACCCGGCCAATCCAGCCAGCGAGCAGCCAGCAATTCAAGGAATGGTCATCAACGGCGGGCGAAAATGCCCAAAGCCACGTGACGTCCCGAGCTCGTTCAACGGAACTTTTTGCTTCCCTCAGCCCATTGCCCATTTCGCGCATTCCCGGAAGCCCGACGACCGTATCGACGACGAACGAACCGCCAACCCCCCCTTCCTCCATTTGCGTCAATTCCCTTCGCAATGAAGTACTCGCTCGCCCCCTTCATCCTCCGACGGCCCTGGCTGGCCAGCTTCTTCAAGCCCGTCGCCTCGTGGTACACCAATGCCGCCGGTTACCGTCAGCTCGGTTTGAGGTACGCGAAGAGAGACCGAGAGAGGAGAGAAAAAAAAAAATTTGAACCACGACCGAACACGATGCGACCCAATCGAGATGCGCACTTAATTGGGCCGTCCCGAATCTACAGCGTCGGTCGGTTTTTGAGAGAATTGCCGCTGACCGGGTGCCTCAATTGATGCAGGTACGACGACCTCCTCGAGGAGGAGAACGACACCGCCCAGGTCGCCCTCAAGCGCCTCTCCGCCAAGGAGTCCTACGAGCGCATCTACCGCATCCGCCGTGCCGTCCAATGCAGTTACCAGCACAAGCTTCTCCCCAAGGACCAGTGGATCACTCAGCAGACTGTACGAGAACCCCCTTGACTCCCCCCCCCTCGGCAATCACGAGGTTAACCCGTTTTCTCCCTACAGGACGCCCGCTACCTCCAGCCCGTGATCGACCAGGTCAACGCCGAGGCCGCCGAGAAGGAGGAGCTCGACACCATGACCGTCCTCCGCAAGCACTAGATGCATTCTCGTCGGGGGGAAACCAAACCAGTGTATACAACAATAAGGAGGAGGAGGTGGTTGAGCGTGGCAACGGCGGCTTCAGGCTAGGACGGTGGCCAAAATGGACTAGACAGTCTCGTGTATCCTATGTATAGACGTCGTCTTACCGACTCACTTTTGCACAATTCTTCATCCGGTCGTTGCCCGTGCAGTCATTGAATGCGATTATTTCCTTTGCTTTTTCCTAGTTTACCCTGTCGACCGGATGGAGCTCTGATATCAAAGAGCCCGCCTCGGCCTAGATGTTGCATCGCCGTATAGGTAGGTTGATAAACAACCAACCTGACATAACAGGATCCCCGATAGGTAGAAACGTATCCGGAATCTGCACATCGTACACCGTCCTAAGTATATCCACTCCATACAGGTAATTCGGATCCTCATATCCTTTTCCTTCTCCCACCCCCTTCCGAGCCTTCCCCTCCAAATGAACCGCGCCCGGACGCCGAACGCCGAGCCAGCTTTGAATCTGTCAAGACACGTCCGTCAGATTTTCCTTCCATCCACGATAGGTGATGCACCCCAAATAATGTGGTGCTGTACCCTTGTCCTGATCCAACATGGCCGTTAACGATCGTCCAATTCCGCCCTCCTCTTCATGAACCAACAATAGAGTATAGCTGACACTGCGTAGCCGGAAGCCGCACTTCGTAGGTAGAAGGGTCAACTCATACACGCTGGTAGAACAGCAGGTAGGCCACCTTGTTATCCTTGATGCTGTCCTTGACCGGCTTCGACTTTGAGACAGTCGAGTTGGCACCATTGACGACACTGCTCCAGCGCTTATTTCCTCCGGCAGAAGTTGTGACCTGCTTCCAGCCGTCCTCGCCTCCCGCATCCTCATCCATCATGGCACCGAATCGGTTGCCCGAAGCCCCGGTGGTTGGGCCCTCCTTTCGGAGGTCCCTGTCGTCTTCCTCTTCGCCGCCCTCAGCAACGTCCTCGCTTCGTACTCGTCGGATGACCGTATCGTCGAGTCGGATCCATTCCTTGCCCTCTTGACGTCGAACGTCCACAGTATAGTGTCCACCACTGGCATTTTTGCCGTGATGATACACCACACTGATGAGCTTGTACTTGGGCATCGCCCCTTCGCCCAGCGTCTGACGTTTCTGGCGCGACAAAGCTTCCCGAGGAATCTCAAGCTCGAGGGGATATCCGACCTTCTTCCAGATCTTCACAGTGCCATGGCCCTCGGCATCGAATTGGAATCGCTTAAGGTGCAGAATGAGCACCGGAGGAAGGGTCTCAATGAAGACCTGCTTGGTAGCCGACACGTCCTTTCCGCGAGGGGAGTTGAAGTCACCCTGCATGCGCTCGGGGCGAGTCAATCCGCGCAATGCATCCACCACATTGCGTACATCGGGTGACCCAATGTCCAACTGGAGGGGTTGGTAGGGCTCAGTGGTGATGGAATCCTTCAAGCCCGGCACGCGGAACTCTGACCTGAGGAAGCCGCCGAAAATCTTAGTGATGGGAGTCGAAGTATTGGAGCCTGCAGATCGAGTTACAGCGGCACGCTGCTTTCGGCCAACCTCCATCCAATCGGCCCCATCCTTGCTGCTAGTGGGGGAAGTGTCTCCAGAGACGGCCGACAAGGAAGTGCCCATGACCAAGGTACACTCGTCGTCAAGAGATTGAAGCAAGAAACCAAGGAACTCCTCAGCATCTTGTTGATGGCCACGCTGTTTCCAGTTAGTCGAGGTTTCACGTTATTCACTGACAGTCACCTACCCTCATGCTTGCAAACCGGGTCAGCTTTCGAATGGCTTCGTAGACAAAATCCGGGGTAAAGGGCTCGCCATAGCGTTCGAGCTCTTCGCTTTTCAAGGCACGCCGCAGAGTCTCAACAGACGGAGCTGACTTAATCACCTTGTACTCGTGCATGAACATGATCCTGAGGTCTGTTAGTTTCACACTACGCGATTCCTGGCGACTCGATATTTACTTACATGGCATCGACCAAAGGGGTGTCGCTTTTAAAACTGTGAGCAGCCCTCTTGCTCACTTGACTAAGGAAATCATAAAACGGAAGGCAAAACATCAAAACTTGAAGGACCTACATCTTGTTAGCACCCGATATTTCGATGTCACGATATGCAACTTACCGAGTTCATGTAGCACATGTTCCCAGTGTTGATTAAGCCGCGAGGCTCCAGAAAAGAAATCTTATCACTTCCACCGACCCGATAGTCCTGAATAGCGGCTCCCACAGAGTTCGCATTGGCCGTCAGGAAGCTTGGAACACCACTGTTGACTCCAGCACCCTCAGCATCGCCGCCATTGGTCGCAATGGCACCTTCGGCACCACTTGGCCCGACGCCCTTCGCTGCAGGCTTGGTAAACAGGTTTGCCCAGCTTGTTGGGGCGGCTTTCACGGGTGCAGGTTGAGGAGCACTGGACTCGGGCTGGGCAGAAGAAGCGGGCTCGACAGGGGCGGGGGTTGCGTCCGCAGGTGCGCTCTCCTGCACCACGGTCTCCGCCGTCACATGGCCGTTTACGGGTTTCTCGGCGGGAGCTGGCTTGGGCTCCTTGGGAGTGGCCTTGGGCAGAGTAGGGACAGCAGGAGCAGGATGGGACGTGGGACGAGCTGCAGACTTGCTCGAGGTGGACTTGGTAGCACTCGTGGCAGTGTTGGCTCGGGAGCGTTGCGGAATGGAACTTGGAGTCGTAGGTGTAGCAGGAGCAGCCTCTTTGGTAGCTGGGGATTGGGTCGAGGGAGCCTCGGACTGGACATCAGAGACTACCGAAGGCTGGGTAGCGATGGCAGACTCCTGGCTCGTCTTCTCGATGACTTGTTCAACCTGTTCGGCGGACGTCTTGTGTTGCTCAACTGGCATGGACATGGACTTGCTGTCGGCATCTAAGAGCTTTCTCCGTCTTCTTGACTTGGGGGTCTTGGTTGGGAAGTCGAGATCGGGACGGGAAAGCCACGGCAACTGCGAATCATTAGGACTTGGAACGATTCTCGACGGCGATTGGCGACTTACAGGAGGCCGGAAAGGCTCAGAGACTTGGGGGGCTTGAGATTCCAGAACAGACGACTCCGGGACAGACACGGCGGGAGCAGGTGGCTCGCTAGTTTGGGGAGTCGGAGGAGTTGGCGGAGGAATCGTATGCGACGAGGTGGATGAGGCCGGGGTGGGAGGAGGAAGGGGGGGAGCGGGGTTCGCAACGGGCACAGGCGGAGGTTGGTACGGGGTGGACAGCGCAGGCGATTGCTGAGCGGCACGATAACTCGGGGGCACGGTAACGCCGCTCATGGGAACGTACTGCTGAGGCATGGAGGGAGGCGACCGACCGTAGTTCTGGTACATGTAGCCCGGCTGAGGCATGGCGCCGCCTTGGTAGTGAGGGGGCACGTTGTAGTATTGCTGAGCGTAGGGCATGTAGTTGGAGTACATGGGATGCTGGTGGCCGTGCTGTTGGTGAGGCTGGTGAGGTTGATGTTGGTGGTGATGGTGGTGATGGGGGTTGTATTGTGGGACGTAGGGAGGGGGCGCCTGCCTCCCACGACGAGGTCCTCCCCCCCCCCCAACTCCAGGACCACCTGCCATGTCTACACCGGGCATACCACCAGGTCCTCCCTGTAGATTCTGCCCAGCCGGCAGATGGCGGTTACTCATCGTGCCGGCTTGGGGATGGAATGATGACGGGCGCCGGCCAGTTGGCGCGACTCCCAGTCACGGCCTGGCTGCTGGCACTCGTTCGGAAGCGGAAGGCTCGAGTCGATGGTCGGGCGCGAGCTTCGGGATTGAAGCTGCGTCGGAAGTCGGGAAGGCGGTACGCGATGGAGGACGACGAATTGCGGATTCGGTGCGCGAACGCGACGCTGGCGACAGCGTCGAGGTCGGCCGAGATGAAGAGCGATGGTCGGAGGGCAAGAGGGGACGATGGGCTGGCCGCTCGGGGAACGCAAAGCGGAGAGCAGCAGGCAACGGACAAGAAGAAATGAAGCAAAAAAAGGGGGCGAGCAAGGAGCGGAGAAGGCCCAAGTGAGGTCGCCCGCGGAAGTCGAAGTCGAAGAAGAGACGCACCGGGTAAAAGCTGCGTCAGGCGGATGCTTGACGTTGGCGGAAATGAGTAGAAAATAAAAAAATCGGGCGTGGTCTCGGAGTTTACCTACACACAAAAGGACGCGGGAACCTGGAACGGGCATCCAAGCACGCACGCGCTGCACACGAGCCAACCACAGGGGTGCGGAGCGCTGGAACTCCTGCGGCCGCCTGTAGCTCATAGTGGGTAGTAGGCTGAGAGGCTGCTGTCTGAGGCAGAAACTCGCTGGGCATGAAGGTGCTTGTAAATGGTCTGTGCGCGTTTGCCTGCTTGCGTCGTTGCACATGATCTCTTGACCTTTTCGTCAAGGCATCGAAGAGCCTGGTTTCGACTGGCTCTGAACATGGAATAAAATGAAATCTTCTTGGTTATACTCTTTCTGAATACTGGATGACTTAAACACACGCTATGGCCGTTAACCCCCAAATGCAAACACCATCCATATACCCATGCATCCGTCGATATCTGCACAAACTCCCTGCCTGTGCCTCTTGGCCCTCACTTACACAGGGCTTATCAGACCTTCCCTTCTCTTATCAGCCCGGACCCCTCTATTCATCTCTGAATACCCATCTGCCCCCCGGCCGCATCGCTTCCCTATACCTGTCTTGTACGGTTTGCTTCTCTCGCCTCGCCGCCTCGGCCCTCTCCGCCTCGAGCTCTTGCGTGCTGGGAAAGTCGGGGTTCCAATATCCAGGAGGCGACTGCATGCGCGAGTATCGATGTCGATGCTTGCCGTACTTGTCTGCGAGCTCTTGCGTCTTGGCTTCTACCCATAGCTCGTCCCTGTCCTCCTTGCTCATCGACGAGAGGCGGTAGGCCAACTCGCCGAGGTAGGTTTCCAACAGCTTCTGTTCCTCTTGTCGCTGTGCGGGCGTCAGAGGCGGGTCGGGACGTTGTGACAGCGCCAAGGACCGCCACTTCTTCCCGCAGCAGTGCATATCTGTGCATCCTGACATGGCCCCTCGATCGTCCTTGTTCCGCACCACCTCTGTATACGCAAAGTCGTGGCCTTCGTTGGCAAGAGGATTGATTTTGAAATCGTCTGGGCCGAGTTCCGATGGTGGTTTGCTGCGCAGCAACGTGTTTCCCCCTTTGTGAGCGAGAGGAGACCTGGTGTCTGGGGGTTGCATTCTGGATCTGGCAACAGCTGATCTCGCTGTTGTGCTGGTTTGCTGGTTCGTCGGCGTGTCTCGAGACTGCCTCTCACGTTCGAATGGAAGCTCTCGCCGTCCGGGAATGGACAAATCATCCGCCAGATTTGCCCTTTGTCGTGGCCGGGGGTTGGATCGAGTGAGGGGCTCGTCCTCTGAGATGGAGCGGTTATTCAGCAGGGCGTCCAGTCGTCCCTTAGGAACCGGTTTCGCCGCGCTCTTATCACTGACCGCATCCTTTTTGTAGACGCCCCCGTCTTCAGCTAGACTGGATATGCCAAGGCTCAGGCCTCTCTGAAGCGGCGCTGGCTTGTCCGCTCTTGGTTTGTCTCCTCCCGACTGTATCATTCTTCGGTTGACACTGAGTGGCGTCAAGGCTGAGCTTCTGAATGAGGGGCGAGCTGTTTGGGGGTTTGGATCTGGTCGAACGTATAATGGGGCTGGAGTTGTCGTTGCTGCCTCGAAAATGTCACGAGCTTGCTCCAGTTCTCTGCGTTTCCGCGGTGTGGCCATCTTCTGAGCAACCTCTCCCAAATCGATGCTATCCTGCAGATCAAGGAAATTCTGTCCCGTGGCAACAAGAGGGCTTGACTCATCGCTGGGTTCCGCCTTGATCTTTCGAACGGGCGTCTCGTCGGGCTCGACCACCTCTCGCTTCCTCTTCTTCACGACTCGTTCAGACACAAAGACGGGCAGGTCCGATGAGGGTGGCTCCTTAATCGTCACCTCATCAGGGCCGTCTGTTGATGGTAGCTCGGGGAGGTCATCTGATCCCCTCGCATCAGATTCTCCTTGTGTCGATTCGGACTGGGGACTGGCGACTTTCTTAGCAGCAGGGTCAGAAGCTTGGTCTGAGGCTTGATCCGAGAGAGATGCTGCTGCTAGGGGGGGCAGCTCCAGGTCGGCCTGGTCAAGACCAGCGTCGGACACGAAGCTGGTGTTTGGGCTGGGTTCCGGTTCCGGTTCCGTCTTGGTACCTGGATTTGCCGTGGTTCGACCGGTCCGGTTACTTCGTTCAAGGATGGAAATGCCATGCTCCTCTTCAGCTGCCTTGAGTTTCTTCTTCAAAAGCTCGGCATGCTCGATCCACCGGTCTCGCTCATCCTTCCGTCTGCGAAGCGCGTCCTTGGCCCTTTTGAAGTTTTCCGACAATGCATTGAACTTGGAGCTCACTCTGGCGCACTCGGCCTTCCGGTCTAGCTCAGACGCGCCTCGGTCGGTTGGCAAGGTGCTGGTGGGCTGGGCTTGTGTCTCGTGCAACTGTTCTTTGAGACGGGCATTCTCGGCTTTGAGCTTTGAATTCTCCAGTGACACTTTATCTCGTTCTCCCTGAAGTTCCCGAATCTCCATTCTTGCTAATTCCTGCTCTGTAGCCTGTTAGTGGGTGGTTGCTTATGAAGGTCACCAGTCAAACTTGCCCTTTCTGATGCCATCTCCAACGCGGTCGCAAGCTGCGCGCACGGCATCAATGATTTCTAGGCGTCCAGTGCTGAGCCATGTTTCCATGATGAAGTACGAACACGACGCCCCGCAATGATGATAAGGAGACGGATCGTAGATGCTTTTGAGGGTTGATTCACGGTGTGAGTCGCGCGTTAAGGCGAGACAGAACGCGTCTCCACACGGTGGCGCGCTGGCATTTTGGAGCCTGGAGGCACCTGGGGCTTCACGTGACGCACATCAACTTGGAACTCTTCCCTCCCTGGCTGGCTTGACATTCAAACTTGATTCTTGGATAAATTTATGTATTGTTATATGCCTTGGAAGCCTTGTTATGAAATTTTCGTCGGTACGAATAGCATCGCGTTATGCAGTCTTGGTTGAACTTGGGCGTGCGTAGCCTCCCTCTGGACTTACAGCGATACCTTATTTTGATGCCGGTTGACTGCTAAAACCAAACAGAAGCAAACATTTACAAGCCACCCCTCAATGCGCGAACCGGAAATCCTTGCGCTTACTCCCGGAATCGGTCGTTGTCTCGAGATAGCTCAATCGCTCCTATCATGCGTTAGCTCTGGCACATGGCGGCCCAAGAAAGAAGACTCACCTCCTTGCTCAGAGCGTGCCATTCGCGATCCCTCGTCTTGTTGCGCCAGATATAGTAGCCTTTGGTGACAAGGTACAGGCCGATGTTTCCGGCACAGATGGCCGTCAGCTGCATGTTTCCTCGTCGATCTGATGAGGAGCGTTAGTTGGAGGAGAGCAAGGGTGACAGTCGTGGCAGAACTCACACAAAGGCGCATCATCGGCACGATAGATGTTGGAGTGGACGATGCCGCCAACCTGGCAGAACATGCTTCAACAGAGTCAGCTCGTGTTCCAGACCCCTTTTACTTATATCAAAGGCGACCTACTTGTAGAGAGCCGCAGAAACGGTCCGGGTCCGGACAGTGTTCGAGTTGCGACTGCACCATCCGACCTGCATGGCGTGTGCTATCCTTGCTGTAAGCTTCTGCTGACGAACGCGGTCCTGACCACTTACCTGAAGGATAGGAAAGCAAGACGGTCAGAACGGCGTACTTGGCCCACGACGGAGCCCCCTCCGGGAGGACCGTTAAAGCGATGATGGTAGGGAGAATCCAGAGCTGCCCCAAGGCTCCCATGATTGATCTCTCGTTCCAGATCTCGGAGAAATATGTAAAGACCAACATCTAGACCATGCGTCAGTAGCTCTCGCAAGCATTCGAGAGGGGGGGGAACCAACAGTGACGGCGCCAACGACTTGGGTCGGAATGCTCAGCAGGTTGGAGTCAAAAGTATCAAACCCAAGGTTGCGCAGAGTCAGGGTGAGGTACTGGTCGGGAGGACCCGACGGAATCAGAAACGTCAAGCCGATCAAGTACATGGGCCAAAGGTCGTAGTCGGTGAGCGACTTCCACAGCAGCTTCAGGTCGACGGCTTGTCGGTTGTGCATGTCGCCCTTGGAGGGATCGTCTCGAAGAATGCGGTTGACCATGATGACTTCTTCGCGCTCGTCGAACCAGCCCTTCTTCCTCCACCGTGCCTTGGTCTGCGTGGGAGAAGCCACCATGGTGAACCAGGACCAGACGCCAACTGTGAGGGTGAGGATGCCTTCGATTAGGAAGAGCCATCTCCAGCCTTCGTAGCCGTGGTGACCGCGGAGTCGCAAGAGGCCGAAGGCCAGGATGGGCGCCACGATGTCGGTGACACGCAGCGTGGTCCAGAACAGCGCGAGGCGGAACGGCAACTCGGTGCCCTTGAAGAAATACGACTTGATGGATCAAGGTGTTAGTCGGACATGGACGAGCAGAGGTTCAAGCAGCGAGAGGCATACCAGGTAGAGAATCACATCGGGAATGAAGCCTCCCTGAAGCAAGCCCAGGAGAGCTCTGCAAGCCAAGAAGCTGTTTCTGCCACTGAGCCAGAACTGGGATGCCGCCACGATACTCCAAAGACACATGATTGTCGGGATCTAAGAATGTCAACGGAGGGACTGATGAATGAAGTCAAGGCACGCCTACCCATCGATCAGGCCCTATTCAAAGTTAGATGTGAAGTTAAGAATCTCGTCCAGCTGACATACCGAGTTTCTTGCTGACCAGCTGCGACGGAAGTTCTGCGCAGAGAAATGATAGTCGAAAAACGGTGTTTCCCAGGTTGAAATCTGATGACATGAGAACTGATGTCTTGTTGACAGACGATAGACCCGATGAATGCTTACCATTTGTGCTTAGACCCAAGTCTTCCAAGAAGTTGTCAGTATTTGCTTGGCTCAGGTTTCCCCTGTCGAGATCCAGAGCGAAAAAGGCCACACAAGCCCAGGCCGTGATCTTCCAGTCGAGTTTGTTGATGAGAGGCTACCGAGTCTTGTCAGTATCTCCAAGAGAAGATAACCAGGGAGGCCATACCAGTTCCTCTCCCCAAGTCCACCTGGCGCTCGGGTCGAAGCGATGCAAGTTCTCATACTTGTCCGTCGGCTGGAAATACTTGGCGAGCTCCGGGTCGTCGTAGACGGACGGCTGCGTCGCAACCTGATCCAGGTCCGGGTGAAACTTGTTTCCCCTGAGGAGGGTGACGATGGGAAGAACAGGGGGCTCCGTCTTTTGAAGGTCTTGCTGCTTGAGGATTCGTTGTCTGATGGCTTCGACGTCTTCCTCCGACTGGGACGGCGCTGCCTTGTCGTAGGAGATGACCGGCTCGGGCTTCTCTACGGAGGAAGAGGAGCTGGTCTCGTTTGTAGCCATGGCGAATTCGGTGTGTTTAGCTTGATGTTGGTGGAATTGGGGACTCACGGTGACAATGCTCGCCCTTCGCAGTTGATCGACAGGACACGGTCAATTATTAAATAACCTTCACTTCTACACGTCAAGCTCTAGGTATCTATCGAGGGATGGAGTCAGTAGCCCTTTGTATGGCGAAAAAGACCCAGATATCTCGTAATCTACTTGGCATCCAAACGTGAGGGGTTCAACCAGAGCGTCTCAAGCACTCGACATTACCGGGTTGCTGGAGATGGACAAACACTTGGCATTGATGAGGAATATCTTTGGGCAGGCTTTGTGTAATGCATGGAATGAGTGGCACAATGGAAGTGCTAAGATGGCTAAGATGCTGTTTTTCCGCGGGCGCGAGCACAACATTTTGGCAAGGAAGACGGATGCACAAGGTGAAAGAGATGTGTGTGTGAGGACGAGAGCTAGAGGTCTTGGCCAAAGACTATTAGCCGATAGACCTGACAGACTAGAGTATAGTGGTGAGTAGGATACTATGAGACTATGCCTCGAGACATTCCATGTGAGCGGACGAGGCTGCCCTCTCGTTTCTACGAGGACCTCAATCTTCCCCGCGTCGCAATGACTAATAACGGGGAGACGTGCCCTGAACCGTTGAAACTAGAGCAAAGCTTACTTGGACGACATGAGAAGAAGACCTGAGCCAATACGCAACAAGGCAGTGGAGAAGGTGCCGAGGACGGCCATCGGGGAAGCAGCTCCAATGGAGGCCTGGACATTTGGTGAGGATTGGTAATCCGAGCCCGCAGATTCCTGTACGGGACTAACATGAATCATGTTGGACGGGATTCGTCATGACGGTGCAGCGAAGAGGACGTAGCGGATGGCGCAAGACGGTCATGGGATGAGGCTGGAGCGTCGCTTATCGAGGCCAAGAGGAGGAACTGTGCGATCCTGATGGTAGATAGACGGCACAAGGTCTACTAGCATATGAGAGCTTACCAATGGGGAGCAACTGATACACCGGCGTAATGCCCGCGTCTCCGATGGTGTGCCTGTCTGGGCACCAAGTGCCTTGTGGTATAATCGCTGGGAGCAATGGCGCAAAGGATCGACGTAGCAATCAACAAAGCCAAGCACTCATTCCCAATCTAGTGTTGAATCCCGAAGACACCTTGTTTCGTGGGGTACGTGGGGTCGGGGAGGCACCAGGAGATATCACCTGGTCCGAAGACGCCCAAGCATCCTCACCTACCAAGGCTCCAACTCGGTGCCAAGGCGATAGTTCAACATGGCTTGGACGACTCCTCGCAAGAGAAGGACGTGGGCTCCCAATGACGTTTGATCCGACTTCCGGATATCTAACAGACCCGATGTTGTGGTTGTGCAGCTGCCGATGCGGCAACAATGGCGCAAGATGAGGTGATTTGGTTTGCCAGCGTGCTTCATTGTCAAGCTACACCACTACCACTCCACTACAACGACCTCGATAGAATCGTCGGTGAGTATTTGAGGAGAGATGATGTTTGAAAAGACAAACACCGCAAGTTTTGTGTAGTCTATCAGTTGATGTTGATGGAACGAAGACTTGTACGGCTGCACCCTTCGTCATGAGCTGCCAAACCCAGCAACAATCCCATCGTTGGTGACGAGAGAGACGCGGAAGAATGCTCCAAGAAACGACATGCCGGAATTTGCGGAATTAAGAAGTACGTGTGTTACGGCCATGTCTTGGTGTCATGTAAGTCTATTGACGCAAATCAGCAACACTCGCACCTCATACTATGCAGGCAGACATGTGATGGACATCCAGATCAATGGCCTGCAAAGTAGTTGTGTCGCATTCCGTGGACGAGAGGAGATACGAGACACGCTCGATGATGAGTGCCGTGTCTGTACAAGTATAAAGAGAGTCGCCATCATGGCAACAGAGTTGAGAACATCTTCACCACCAACCAGCGTTCTTCACACCAACGGTCGAACTCTGAACAACACTCACCTCATCTCCAACACTCCCAAACTACACCGCACGCACACAGCCATGTCTCCTCCCGCCGCCGACGTCGACGTCCAAGCCCCGGCCCCGGCGGTCCAGCCTGTCACCAAAACCCTCGGCGCGTCCAAGAGCGCCTACGCGAACCAGCTCGACCGTCCCCTCAAGTACGCGGGCGGCCTCGACTCGTACGAGCAGTTCGACGTCACGGCCGCCATCGGGCGAGAGTTTCCCAAGCTGCAGCTCAGCGACCTCCTCAAGGACGACGAAAAGCTTCGGGACCTGGCTGTTCTCGGTAAGCAGAGCACAAAAGACGTGAGAGAAGCTCGTTTTTTTGGTTGGGTGCTGACTGTTTGGGGGAAAAATAGTATCGCAGAGAGGCGTGCTCTTCTTCCGCAACCAGGACATTGCCATTGAGGACCAGAAGTTCCTTGGCCAGAAGCTGGGCGAGTTGACGGGAAAGCCCGAGTCTTCCAAGGTATCTATGCAACCGGTCCGAGGAGAGGTTCTAGTCGCTGACCTGAAGCAAGCTCCATCGCCACGCCCTGTCCAATAGCAAGCGAGGCATCGCAGTCGACGAGCACGGCAAGCTGGACGACGAAGTGTCGGTGATTTCGTCGGAGCAGAACCGCAAGTTCTACAAGGACAAGTTCTCCCCCGTGTCCAAGAGCCTCGCCGGCGCTGGCTGGCACGCCGAGTAAGCATGAAACACCCCTGGCCAAGACGTTGCCGTGCTAAGGGAACAACCCCCGTTACAGCATCACCTTTGAGAAGATCCCCTCGGACTACGCCATCCTCAAAATCGTGCAGCCGCCCGAGGACGTCGGCGGCGATACGCTCTGGGCTTCGGGCTACGAGGCCTACGACCGCCTCTCGGCGCCCATCCAGAAGCTGGCCGAGGGCTTGACGGCCACCCACTACCAGCCCAACTTTGTGCGCGTCAAGGACGAGTTTGGGCAGGATCTGATTGAGACGGACCGCGGCTCGCCCGAGAACAACGGTCTCGACTTCAAGGCCTCGCAGTAGGCTGCCCCCCTCCCGAGCTGTTCGCCGCTTCTCAGATGGCTAACGAAGTGAATCCAGTCCCGTCATCCGAACGAACCCCGTCACGGGCTGGAAGAGCCTGTTCGCTGCTGGCGGACAGGTCCATGCCGGGCACATTGACGGCGTCACCGAGACGGAGAGCGAGATTCTCAAGAACTATTGTAAGCAGCACCCTCAGGAGGCACCTCGATTCGTTGGACTAACCCGCTGCAGTCCGGACAATCATCACGGAAAACCACGATCTGCAGGTTCGCTTCCGATGGAGCAAGAACGACGTCGCAATCTGGGACAAGTAAGTCGAAGCGTTGGGTGTCCTCGTGTTATGAGTCGGCGTGCTGACTGGAAATCGCCATACAGCCGCTCCGTGTTCCACACAGCCACCAAGTAAGTGAATATGCAAGGCGTATCGATTTAGAACACTGTGCTGACTTTGTGATTTTATCAGCGACTACAATGGGAAGCGACAGGGCAATCGGGTTGTGTCGCTGGGTGAGAAACCGTACTATGATGCCAAGTCGGTGTCTCGTCGGGAGGCTCTTGGATTGGTCGAGTAGGTGGCAGCTGGCGATATGTGCGTACTAGGGAGTTGAAACGGACGTACCTAGGTACTTAGGAAATGAAGTTGTCGTTGATTTCAGTTGCTGCCTTTCCCGCGTCGGCCCGTGTCGTCGAGGACAACGCTTTGTTTGATACCTCTTGGTACAAGGATGCGTTAGATGCTAAATCCCCACCGTCTCCACCGCTTGCCCCGTCTGTGCGACTTCCGGGTTTTTCTAGATCTCGTTTGGCACCTCACGGCGCCGTTTCCAAACTGCAGCGTTTCGAGCTTGTGGTGTTGCACAGGTGGCACGCCGACGATCCCGACGGTGAGGGCTGTGAGATACAACAGGTAACAGCAAGCATCCAGAAGACGTCTTGGACGGTGGACAGATGCTGGAACCACGGACGTAGTATTCCCTGACGAAGCTGGCTGGTCCGACAGGGGATGGCGGGAAATGGTCTCATGGGAGAAAACTCTGAGGCTGAGAGCGCAGCGCAGCACAGCACAGTGCCTGATAAGCACATACGAGTCTTTCAAATGGCCAAATCTCCGATGGAATCTTGCAGCATCTGTGTGCAATACAGACCGGCCGAGCCAACGCATCAGGTCATGTACCACGCGCCGCCTGCGAGGGGCGAATGCCTTGGTGCGACTCGACAGCAGGACGACCTTCCTTAAGCCGCAAGACTATCCGGGCAGTCAAGGCGCAAACAACCGTGATATATCCCAAACAACACGGGGCGGGAGCCTACATGCGGAGGCTTCTTGGGCGGATGACCTCATGTCTCAGTCTCCGACAGGGAGAGAAGCGCGCAGCCGCCAGCATGAGGCTAGAAAACTTGGTTTCCGACCGACCCAGGGAGCCAATGGCCTTGCTGCGACGTCAACAGTGACGAAGATTGGCATTGGCATTGGCACCTGACCAACTGCAGTTGTTTGTGAATTGGTGTTTGTCATTGGCTGGACGCCTGATGATGAAAACTCTTCACCTGGGCAGCGTCGCTGGTGTCAGTGCCGGAAATGACAACGCTGTTGGAAAGCCGTTTCTTGCCCCATCTGAGCGATTGATCCGAACGGAAAACAGTCGAATGATTCACCGCGCCGGGCGACAAAGTACTCCGTACGCAGACGTCGGCGTACGGTCGCTTGCACAGTAGAGGGTTTGATAGCTGGGAAGTCGGGTATCATGAGACTGCTGCTGCAAGGGACGGATGAAGTGGGTGGGCACGTCCAGTCCATCGACCACAGAATTTGCCCAATAAGCGAATCAGCATGCACGCTGGAACGAACCACGGCTTGGATTTTGTCTGTGTCTGCGAGTTTCTGGCCGGGGGACGTTGCCCTAGTCTGGGCTCTGCACGATCCCTTTCATTGTGATCGTGTGAGTGAAGTAATTGCAGTCCCAAGGTAGGCCTCAGCCCTGACCTGATCAACCATGCCCCCTTGAAAAAGGTGTGCCAAAAAAAAAAACCATCAAGAGGCTTGAGGGCCTGAGGGCCTGAGGGCCTAGTGGCACCTGGGAGGCATCTGCCTTACGCACTTGGGTCGGGTACATCAAGTGCAGCAGGCCCGCTCCAGAGCACCTGCCACTCTCCATCCTCCTCCACAAACACAAAGCTCAGGCGTGTGCGTCAAACGGACCTGAACCTACACAACCACCAACAACTGTCGCTCCACCAAGACTTCTTCCGAACCTTCTTCTTTTCTCCTGCATCACTACGCACCCTTCGACCTCGTTCGCGAAGCAAATTTCTCGGCACCTTCCAGTAAGTTGTTTCTCATAGCTTGCGCTGCTCTTGCTCGCCTCTTGGACTCTGCACCTTGCCAATCACGTCTTCCTCACTCCTTCCCCAATTTTCCCACCTTCCGCTCCCTTCTTTCCATGCACTTTCCCAGCTTCTCGCCGAGTGTTGCTGCTGCTTGGCGACTTTCCGGCCAAAAAAAAAAAAACCACACACATCTCCAGCTGGGAAATCTCTGCAAGCGATGCACCACCCCGCCCCCGCCTGCCTTCCATTCCAAAGGAGGGACCAGCTCCATCCAAACCGATCCTGCTCGGGACGGATTGCCCAAGATAAAAGACTTCCCAATATCCCTGCTCTACGCATCGTTTCCCATTCCCTCTCCTTTGCTCTGTCATCATTGCCACCACCAGAGAACGCCCCTCATCAAGACGCTTCGACTCGGACTCGAGCTTGGTCTGGATCACCCCCTCATCGCCTGACTCGGGGTATTGGCGGTCTATGCTCTCGCCAATCTTTTGCCTCTATCGGATCTCGGGGCGTAGACACTCGCGCTAGTCCTCGCCTTGCCTCTTTGACAACAAAAACAAAAACCTCGATCAGCTTCACAACTGACACACTTCAGATTTACCCATAACTCTGCAAAGAAACACCTCTTCTCACTTCCAAAATGGACTCTTTCCAGCAACCTCCCCGTGGCGCCTGCTACTCTTGTGAGTCTCTCGTCGTCATCATTTATACTCGAGGCCTTCACTGGTCGTACTCGTCCCGTACAATGACCACCACAAAGCAATGTGGCTTCTCCCTATTTTGCTTTCCCCCCTCAAACGCTCTTGTGAGCTGTCACATTCTGTGTCTGCGGGTTGAGCGGGTTGCCAAGGGCTAGTGACTGGTGGGATGCCGTCGCTAGGCGCATCTCATTTTTCACAAGCTGCCGCATCCTTGAGACCGTTTTGTTATCTCTTCTCTCACACCTGTGCTCCAACGGCTTGACGCCAACGCCCCAGTCTTACCTAATTGCGTTTTTCATGCACGCTGCAATTGCTCGGAGCAGATATGCTGACATCTTCATTCTACAGGCGGTGCTCCCGGCCACCAGGTATGATTTCGCGTCATAGCCCGTGTTCTTGTACTGACATTCATGCCTCAAGGCCCGCGACTGCCCTACCAAGGGACCTGCTAAGTGGTATGAACTCCTCCTCCGGCCGATTGATTGGCACCAACTGACAGTAATTCCAGCTACAACTGCGGCGGTACGCTTCTCTTGATCTGTATTACATGCATTTAGTTGGATAGCTAACACCCCGATCTGCAGGCGAGGGTCACATGAGTAAGCTGGCAGCCACCCATCTTTTCTCCCCCAATCGCTAATCCAGAAATCACAGGCCGTGACTGCACCGAGCCCATGAAGGACACCAAGTCCTGCTACAAGTGCGGCCAGGCTGGTCACATTTCCCGCGACTGCCCCATGAGCGGCGGCAGCGGCCAGGCCACCGAGTGCTACAAGGTAAACTGAAGGATCCATTCGCTTTTAAACTCAGCTACTGACAAGACCAGTGCGGCGAGATGGGTCACATTGCCCGTAACTGCCAGAAGGCTGCCTACGGTAACAACTATGGCGGCGGTTTCGGCGGCGGCGCTGGCGCTGGCGGTGCTGGCAAGACCTGCTACTCTTGCGGCGGCTACGGCCACATGTCCCGTATGTCGTGTCACTCATATCTGGTGTGATGTTCTGGCTAACCCGTCTTAGGCGAGTGTGTCAACGGCATGAAGTGCTACAACTGCGGCGAGTCTGGCCACTACTCCCGAGACTGCCCCAAGGAGTCTGCTGGTGGCGAGAAGATCTGCTACAAGTGCCAGCAGTCTGGTCACGTCCAGGCCCAGTGCCCTAACTAGGGATGGCGACGAGCGTCTCTCTTGGTGAACAACCAGGAGAAGGTTGACGTGGCAGCTCCATGATACCCACGGTCGAAAAAAATTCATTTCCTTTGTTGGTTCCTTCGACGGTTTTATTTACAAAAGTTTCATCTCGAACACGACTTTACGACCATTAAAAATCGCCGCTTGCAACTCGCGTTGCTCAGATCTCGGCAAGGCCTCTGGCATCCAGCCCTTGATTGGAACATCTCAGTATTGGATTTCGTCACACCACATGGGGCCTTTGAGAGAAAGCCCCCGGTTCGACATTAATTCAGCGGGAGAGACGGATGGTGATGGTTGATGAGTGACGAGAACACAGAAAATGGTGGTTATGAGCAACTTTTCGGATGCCCTCCCATTCCAGCCGCAGACGTGGTTGGAGGGTAGGCACCGAACTGATGGGGATGGCTCTTTTGGTAGTCAGGACGAGATGAATTGCGTTGATCCCGAAGCCGACGGGAGTCTGATCTTGGTGTGCATGTTTGTGTGTCATGGTGTTATGATCCGTTTTGTGCGCTGGCTACGTTGCCCTACTCAGCGTAAGTCATCTCCGAGGGGACGCGGCAGGTGACCTCTGCCGTTAGCTGACCTGTATTCACCGCCGATTGTCTAGGCTTCGAACATTCCGATAACCAGTAAGATGCCCTGTTGCGACAGATCAACGAGCTCACAACTATATCCATTCGATACATCACGGCAATCAGTCGTTTGAAAGCAATGCGAAGACGAGCCCAGCCAATTCGCTGGGAAGTATGGATCTGAAGCGCCAGGAGTTCTACAATTATTTACACGGTTGGTATATCCGCCTCGAGCTGCCCTACAGCATGGCCTTGGGGAAATTCCGCATCGCCTGTCTGACACCGAGGTCCCCCAAGACCTCCTCAGCGCCACCGAGGATGGCGTCAAACTTGTACGTCCGGTGGAACATCTCAATGAACTTGCCCATTCCGGACTGAGTAAGGCCACGGCCGCCCCAAATCTGGACCGCCTCGTCGGCGATTTCATGGGCGGCGCGGGTCACGCTCATCTTCAACAAACCAATGGGCCCGGCCAGATGCTGGGCTTGCTGCTTATAGGGCATGTGACACATCTGGTAGGTTATGGTTTCCAGCCAGGACTGGTTGGCCTCGACCAGTGCGATCATCTTGGCGAGCCTAGACGACTGTTAGTTGCTGCGTCGACGGGGTCGTTCTTGAAGAGGGACGCACTTTTGACGGATGACAGGTTGCTCGATGAGACGCTTTCCAAAGACCAAGCGCTGGTTCGCCCACTTCAAGCACTCTTCGACAATGAATCTTGATACACGGGTGCTGCCGCCTGTCGACTCGGTTAGTTCTCCATCTGCGGTTCGGCGGAGCTGCAGCAACTTACAAGCCATGGTCCATCGCTCGTGGTTGAAGTTGCTCAGGATGACGTGGATGCCCTTGTGCTCCTCGCCGAGGAGGTTTTCCACGGGAACCTTTACGTTGTCAAAGGTGACGTAGGCGGTTCCGGCGGCGGGGGAGTAGGACGTCTTGATGGGCTTGGTCTCGACGCCCTCGCCTCGCTCGATCAGGATAACGCTGAGGTTCTTGCCCGTTCGGACGCCCGTTACGAAGTAATCGCACCAAGTTCCGTTGGTGATCCACTTCTTTGTTCCGTTGACAATCTATCCGTAGCCCGGGTTAGATGGCGGTTTGCTCGCAGATTCAGCTTGATGACCTACGTAATGCTTTCCGTCGGGCGTCTTCTCGGCTGTGGTGCGCAGGCCGGCGACGTCTGAACCGGCGAATGCCTCCGTAATGGCCAAGCACAGCTTCTTCTTGCCGCTGAAGACCTCTTCGGAAATCCTCTTCTTCCACGCCTCGTCGCGGGCAAAGTTGAGGACGGCCGTCAAGCCAATGGTCATGCCGGCCATGTTGCCGTCTTGGAATCCTCGGGCCATGGCGCGGGACATTTCCTGCGAGACGATCAAGTCGTGGAAGTAGTCAAACTCCTCGCCAGCGACGGCGCCGCCCATGAGCTCGACGCCGTGCAGGTGCTTGCCGGGCCCGATGCGCATGTGCAGGATGCCCAGGCGGCTCATGCGGTCAATCATGTCCTGGCTGATGTAGCGCCCCGTGGCCTCGCACTCCTGCGCCTCGGGGTACAGGTACGTGTCGGTGAACTCGCGCATGGCGACCTGCAGGCGGCGGTGGGAGTCGCGGTAGTAGGGGCTGCGGAAGGGGGGCATGAGCCAGAGGGGCTCGGCGTAGGGCACGGGGCTGAGGTCGCCCGGCTGCGGGGTGATGACGGAGGGCGTCTCGCCCGCGACGGTGCCGACGGCCAGGTGGGCGTAGCGCGACAGGACCTCGTGGCGGTGGAGGTTGTAAAAGGCCGTGGTGGCATCCTGGCCCGCGACCTGGCGGAGGACGGATTCGCCGCCCGGGTGGGCGTCGACGAAGTCGGTGAGGTCGTAGACGGTGCTGTCGACGATGCACCAGAGGGAGTCGTCGGTGGTGTGCGAGCGGACGTCGTCGCGGGTAAAGGTTTCTGAGGGGGGAGGCATGTTGGAGCTGTTGTGGGAGAGAACTGAGGAGGGTGGCTGGTAAGTCTATTGTTCCTTCTAGTACGCCAATGTCTTGCCTGTGTGTAAGTGAAGTCGAGAGAAGCTATCCAAGAAACAAAGAATGGTGCCAAGAGGACGAAGAAAGAAGAAGCAAGGGAAAGAGGGAAAGATGGACGGTAGATGCCGCGCTCAATTATCCAATCATGTCGGCCCAGATTCCAGATATCAAAGCGGTGATGGCGTCAGGTCAGCCGCGGCGACGAGATGGTGAGATGGGCACCGTGACGTCGGTACCTCGGTTTCTCCACAGCGGAGATTTCGGGAGGTGCAAATGCCGGTGCCGTGATTGGTCGGCGGGCCCTGGTCGGTTAAGTAGCCTATCGCGGGGGAGGGGACTCGCCCGAGAGAAAAGGAAGTGTTGGTTTGTGCTGTCGCGCGGGGAACATGTGATTGAAGGCATCTGAGGCATGGGGCTTTTCGGCTTTTGCCATGGACGTGAATAGGAGTATAGGACGTTGACAAACAGCCTCCAGCTTTCCTACCTTTGCATCGGCGCCTGTGCCGATACCGCCGCCTCCGTGTCCTCCAGCAAACCACCCAACCCCGGTGGCAGATCCTGCACGGCGCTCGTACATCTCTGTCGCACCTCCGTTCGCGAAGGGTTCGAACATTCTACACGAATACAGGCCGCCTCGAAAAGGCGAATCATCTCCGGCTGGGCCTTGTTGGTCACGAGCTCAGTACTTCCCATTTCGGGCATCGATAATATTCGATCAGTTTCCGAGTTCGCTGTTCAGGAATCATCTTTACGGGCTGTACTCGTGTCAACTCGTGTCAAAATGGGCTGCGGCTGCGAATGGCAGCCACGTATGTATGTACATGGCGTAAGTCGCGAGACAAGGGAGAGCAGAACCTCGCCGCGGCATGCATTGTCTAGGACAAACATGCAATGGCCAATGTCGCAATTCCGAAAACCGGCTGGTGGGGTTTGCTACAAGCTGCAGCATACCGGCCAGTTGACTGATTGGAGTCTTCCGGCATGCTCGTAAGGTTGTGCGGCTGGGAAGGGGTCGCTGATGCGAATCGCATGTCAAGACACTCCTTGGAACAGCAGTGGCTGAAGTGGCATTCGGCTGCTATCACAATGGCAACGGGTAAATGAAAGACAGGTCCAGGTCATCGGCCGAAACGTGTCTCGCGGCACGCGCTGGCATGCCTGGGTCGTTGCTGGTTCCCCTCAGCCGTTGTCTGGCATCCGGCGAGGGGCTGGAGTTCTTTGGCATCTGTAAAGAGGGCTGCCGTTCCGATTGTGAGACAGTCGCTGGTTGGGGTGCAGACCTGAGCATATCCTAGGGAGGCTGTGTCTCGAGAGGTATGCTGGGTGTCGCTGAATTGCTGCCGGTGCAAGGCTAGCACTAGATATACTTAGACCTTCAGTCTCTTACAGAGACTTGGCGAATGCACTTTCTGGTTGCTGAAGTGAGACATGGCAAGCCTCGACCTCGTGGCATTCAAGGAAGCCTCGACCTTTGTGTATAAAAGAGCATCGGCGCGACCAGTTGATGAGCACTCCGTCACAGCAGCCCCCTCACCTCACTCGCAGCTGTATCCTGCGGCTCTTTCCACAATCTATTCAACCCGAGAGAACTCGAAACCTACCAAACCATGCGTTCCACCATCATCGCCCTCGCAGCCATGGCCACCGGCGCCCTGGCGCAGGCCGACTACGCCGTCAGCGGCTTCGTCTACCTGGGCTGCGTCCGGGCCCCCATCGACGGCACGACCTTCTCCTCCAGCCCGGCCGTCACGCCCCTCGACCCGGAGGACTGCCAGCGCGCATGTCCGGCGGGGACCACGGTGGTGGCCGTCGGGGCCGGCTGCCACTGCATCCACCCGGGGCAGGCGTCGCGTTTCGACTTTGAGCGCGTGGCCGAGGAACGGTGCAGCATCCCCTGCGGCGAGGACGACCGGGCGCCGTGGTGCGGCGGGGGCACCGAGACGGACGGCCAGGGCGTCGACGTCGTGCCGTACAACGTCTACGTCGCCTCGGGATGGGGGCCGGCCAGCACGCCCACTCCGACGCCCGTGCCGACTCCTCCGAGCAACAACACTGGTGGAGGAGGATCTGGAGGAGGATCTGGAGGAGGTTCTGGAGGAGGTTCCGGAGGTGGCTCTGGGGGTGGCTCGTCTGGATCTGGTGACAAAGGCAGCGACTCGGGAAGCGGTTCTGGGAGTGGCTCTGGGGACGGATCTGACAACGGATCTGGTTCAGGTCAAGGGGAGGACGGGGGTAGCAACAACGACGCGGTCATAAGTGCCGGATTCAAGGCCCTCTCTGGAAGCATTGCGGGAATCATGGGCGGGACTGTCATCTTCGGGCTCATCCTCGCCAGTTTCTAAGCGGGATGGGAGAGTGTACTGGAACGTTTAATGATTGTACGGAATGAACATGTCACGAAACGGTTGGACGGATACATGGTCTGGGAGGGATAGATAGGTCGGACTACAAACCTGGCTCCCACGGCGGCTTCAACGGACGGCTCGGGGTGTTTGCGACGGGGAAATACTGTGTCATGACCTAGGAGCGAGGCGGCCGATGATAAGAAACAGAGTTGCTCTCGAGCCAGTCATGTTGAAGATGGGAGGAGAAACTAAGAGGGAAGAGGGACTACGGTGATCGGTTCCGTTGGAATAGCGACGATACCCGCGCACTGTGCCGAATGGGCGCCGCTTCAACCGGCCATAATTGCCTCGTTCTTTATCTGATTGCTAATGTTGCCGTCTTCGCATTTGAGGCATTATATCAAGTCTTTCGGTTTTGATTCCATGTCCAGCCTCTTCTTTCCACTTTCTCGCAGGTTCAAGCTGCTTCGCACTGTCGTCTCTCCGAGTCTCCAAGTTGGGTGTCTCAATCGGTACGTACTTTCACCATTAGTCATCGCTCTCGTCACCTTCCTCTTCTCTCTCTCATCTCCGTGGCCTCTTCTCCCATCTCGCACTTCAACCTCCCCGCGGCATCTTCCCAATGACACCACCGCGGCCGTTGGACCGGACCGAAGCTTTCCCTCACAAGAGCCGGATCTCGTCTGGGTCCGAGCCGCTCGCACTGGGTCTCCGTCGATGAGCCATGAGCCTAGCTCCAGGTCTTTTCCCGCCTTCAAAATGGCCGGTGGCTTTTCTGACTCTGACAAACGACGCGTCTGCTTTCCGCCTCGTGTCCCCTTCGAGCCGTCGGCGGCAATGGCGATTGGCTCGTGTTACTGGGTGCCGACTCCTCACGAGTCCTTTTCAGTCTTCTCCCACCCGCAACGTCGCCATCGCTTTGGGGAATGCGAGATTGCGAGCTGTCATTGGGGGATTAAGCTGGAGATCTGCAGGGACTTTGCTTAGGACACGCCTCGCCAGGGCAGCTCAACAAAGCCTCTGACCAGAGACCAGAGCCGCCTCTTATCAGCTCCGCCCCACGACTCGCGTCCGGGCCCGGTGAAGATATGGGAGAGCTTCACCAGCAACCAACTGCCATGGCTGTTATGCCTTGTTGGGCCTGGTTCTTTGTGCCGCTCCCGCATATGACTCGGCCGTCCAGCCAAGACCCTCTCGGAGCATCTCATCGCACACATGTGCCCGCAGCTGGTGCAAGTGGAATCCCCCTCGTGATCGTCCCTGTCGCCATATCGATCCTATCCCCTTTTCGATAGACGCCCTCCTGTCTCACGGTCGCTTTGCCTCCTGCGGGAACTAGTCTTGTCGCCTGCCCCCAACACCCGGTGACCCGTCTATTCATCCCGTGAACCATATATGCCCCATGCGCCTTGCTGTTTTGTCCCTTGTTCGCCACAAACGGTCTGGAAGCTCAGATTTTCAACTATTCCCAACACCGCCCAATCCCATACAGCTCTTGCGCCCGTATTCAACTGCCCGTCATGGATGCTTACTCTATATGTTCCACTAGTCCTTCCAAACGGAATTCTTCCAAGATCTACCAGGATCTGAAGTCAATTCGTACCCTGGTTGATCTCGACCAAGACCAGCTTTTGAGGGAACTCACCACGATGGAGGGGTTCAGACAGGTAGGACTTGAAGCTTCCTTGTTCGTATTGATGTCGATTCTACTTCGTCGAGTTGTATCGCGGCATAGACTGCGAGTACTGGCTGATATCTGATTCCCCTCTGCTTCATCATGCCTCGCCTGATTCGACGATATAATTGATGCCCCCAACTGACACATTCCCCGCAGCGCAAGTTGGGTGATCTCACCTGGAAACCCCACGTCGCCATTATTGGCGCCGGCATTTCCGGGCTGCGATGTGCAGACATCCTGTCTCAGTATGGCTTCAAGGTCACCATCCTCGAGGCCCGTAACCGCGTTGGCGGCCGTCTTCACCAGGCGACGCTTCCCAACGGCCACCTCGTCGATATCGGACCCAACTGGATTCATGGCACAAACGACAACCCGATGCTCGACCTGGCCAAGCTGACGGGCACCGCCGTCGGCACCTGGGACACTCGATCGTATGTCTACGATGAGTTTGGCAAGCTCTTCCAGGTCGACGAAGGCGAAGCTCACGCCAACATCATGTGGGACATTGTCCAGGATGCATTCAAGCACTCCAACAAGTCCTCCAAGGACATTGACCCCGACGAGAGTCTGCACGACTTTTTTGTCCGAAAGGTGGCAGAGAAGGTCCCCATGACCGAGAAAGGCTACGAGGATAAGAGAAAGACCATCATGCAAATGTCCGAGTCCTGGGGTGCCTTTGTTGGGAGCCCTGCCTACAGGCAAAGTCTGAAATTCTTTTGGCTCGAAGAGTGCATTGAAGGAGGTGAGTGCAGCCTCCCTCTCACACTGCACCTTCCATGACTAAACCTGCGCGCAGAAAACTTACTGTGTGCCGGGACCTACAAAAAGGTTTTGGACACGATCGCAAAGCCAGCCCTGGAGGCTGCCGACATCAAGTTTGAAACAAAGGTGGAGAGGATATCGTACCGCAGAGACCCCGAAGAAAAGGTCAGGGTTCGGGTGAATGGTGGGCAGACACTCGAGTTCGATGAGGTGGTCGTCACGACGCCCCTCGGATGGCTAAAACGAAATCTCGACGCTTTCGAGCCTGCACTGCCGGCTCGCATGACCAAGGCTATCGAGGCGATTAGCTATGGATGCTTGGAGAAGGTCTGTGCCATGACGATGTTCAAGTTGCTGAGCCGTTGGTGTTGACAGATTGCCAGGTTTACATAAGCTTCCCAAAACCCTTTTGGCTTTCGCCCGACGGCAACGATCAGAAAGTCAACGGGTTCGTGCAATGGCTGTCGCCGACATACGCCTCCGAGTCAAATCCACGCAAGTGGAATCAGGAAGTGGTCGAACTGGCGAGTCTCACTCCCGAAACCTCCCACCCGACCCTCCTCTTTTACACCTACGGCGAGCAATCGCAATACCTTACCGACCAAGTGGCTGGGCTTTCGCAGGAGAAGAAGGATGAGTTTTTACTGGACTGGTTCAAGCCCTATTACTCTCGCCTACCCAATTATTCCGAGACGGAGCCTGACTGCAAGCCCTGCGGCTGCATGGCGACGGACTGGTTGCACGACGAGTTTGCCGGCTTTGGCAGCTACAGCAACTTCCAGGTCGGGCTGGAAGCGGGCGACGACGACATCCGCACCATGCGAGAGGGGCTTCCCAACCAAGGCCTGTGGATGGCGGGAGAACACACGGCGCCGTTTGTAGGGTTGGGCACGGCGACGGGGGCGTACTGGAGCGGCGAGTCGGTCGGGAGGAGGATAGCCGAGTCGTACGGGAGAAGCAAGAGGAGGAGTGGCGCGCTCGAGAACCTGTGAGGGCTCCCAGATGGATACCTCGGCTGGGCATCGACGGGAGTCGCTGTGGGGGAGACAATGTACTATTAAACATAACCTACCTAGAATTTAGAGTCTGGAGTCCGGACTTGACTATGCATAGATGAGGGAGGTCGGACGGCGACAGGGGAACATGACGAGATGCCCGGCATAGAGACTTTTTGCTTGGCGCAGTCGGTGAGACGGTGAGACAGCCTGGTCTGCTCGCGTGAGACCTTGCGACTTCGCAATCAGTGTAAAGATGCTCTGCTAGTTCCGTTTGGGTTCGGGGCGTCTGCAAGCCCGGTTCCTGGAGAGATGGGTGGCTTTCCGGCTCTGGAACGTTGTGGTTGGGGTGGTTTTGCAACTGCAAGATGTGCGCAGATGGCGCATCGCAGCTTCGGCCTCAAGGACATTCTGGGAGAAGCTGACGCACCGAGTTCAGATTCGTGGCTCAGCGAAGCAACTGTTCGACCACGGCTTGATGGTGGAGTGGAGTCCGGACCATGATGGCATCCAGAGCACATCCATGATCCATTCATGAGTTGGAGAGCGTGTTATCGATAAGCGTGCTCTCCTCCACTGAGAGGCCGAAGCACGGGTCAAATGATGGAACGGAAGGAACTTCAGAAAGTGTCCAACGTCACTGGCAAGCCCGACCCACGCGGGCGGACATGCGGCGAGACCCCTGGACGACGAGTCACGAGCCTGCGCTGTAGCGGTCCTAGCGCTGTAGCTCCAGCGCGTCGGCAGCGCATCACCAGGCCGGATAGGGCCGGCGCCGCCTCTGCTCTGCCTCATCTTGGATCCCATGTCGTGACGCTCGAGGTGACCCGACCCTGCGGGAACTTCGAACAACCGCAAGCTTTCGTTGTTCGCTCTCCCTTTTCGACCAACCCCTGCCTTGAGCGCCATCCACGCAAACTTCCCTTCTTTATTCGCGTGGTCCAAGAACCCGACTGCGGCCACATTTCCCCTTCTCTCGCTCGCTCATGGACTTCCGTCTCTTCAAATGATGCCTTGCGGCCCCGCATCTGGCCGGGGGTCCAACTGATAGCACCCCAAGCCGGCTCTGCCTAGAGGTCGACTCCGTTCGTCGACGACTCGCGAACATCGCTCTGACCGTCTCTTCTACTTCTACTTCTACTACCGCTGCCCTCGTACTCCTCGCCTTTCTTCCGCATCCACCGTCTCCCTCCTCCCGGCTGTGAGGGCAGCCATCGCCACCCCGATTCGAGACCCCCCCTCCCCCGCCTTCCCGCCATGGCCATGTTCTTCCAGTCCTTCCGGAGCTCCTCCATGCCCAAGAGGCTGCTCCGGTATGCCTTGTCCAAGCTGGAGCTGCTCGACGCCGAGGCCCTCGACGTGGAGAACCTGGATCTCGCGTTGGGCAGGAATACAGTCTTCGAGTTTCGTGACGTGGGAATCAAACTGAAGGTAGGGCAGGCATCACGCTTGGGCGACGCGGCGGCAACCAACTAACATGGCGCCCGCAGAAACTCGAGAAACTCCTCCAACTACCTCTTACCCTTCGAATAAAACGGGCCAAAGTCCTGCTCTTGCGAGTTACCATTCCGATGGATTTTTACACAAGCCCCATCACCGTCGACGTCGACGGTGTCGATATCGCTCTCCAAGTGCTGGAGACCGAACCCGCGCCAAGTCGCACGCCAGGGACGAAGACGCCCGAGGAAGCCGCCGTGGTACCGAATACCGTGGACCTGGCGCAATCTTTCCTGGAGACACAGCCCTCGTCGGAACGACGCAAGCTCGAGGACGCTCTGGTGGCCGAAACACAAGATCTTGGTGCCTCGGTGACGTCGAGCGAGGAAGGCAGCGAGGAGGACTGGCCGACCGGAACTGGTCAGCCGCTCTCGTTGCCCGCTTTCCTCGCCGATTTTCTCCAGGGAATCGTCGATCGGACGCAGATCAAGATTCAGGGCGTCAAATTTCAGCTCGATGTCGACGTGCCCGCTGAGCCCACCTCCACGACGTCTGAGCCCGTCTCGTTCCAGGTCGCTCTCGAAGGAATCGATGTTGAGGGTGTAACGACATACTCTCAGGAACAAGACGGCTCGCCCACCATCGTGCCCAAGGAAGGCAAACGCCACATTTCGCTTTCCAACGTTCGCGCATATCTCGTCTCAGAAGCGAATGTCTTCTCCGCGCTGGCGCGATCTCCATCCATGACTTCTCCCTCCGTTGCTTCCTCCCCGGCAATGACGAGGAATCCTCCCTCCCGCCAAACCAGTGCCTTGTCATCCAGCAGTCACGAAGACCCCCCGGCCTCGCTGCAGGGAAGTTTCAGAGATCATATTGCACGACTAGATGATCGAGATGAGCCCGATTCCCCTGTTGAGGATAGCGAAGAAGCCCTGTCTATCCCGTATGAGCTCTCCGGCCCGACAGACGAAGATCCCGATGAAAGCCCTGCCACGCCTAGAGCCTCGATGTACCTTGATTTCAACAATCCATCTCCCGAGAGACCAGTTGAGCAAAGTCTCGAGGATGCCATGGAGGAGCCTCTGTTTCACTCGACTGTAGGTCGAACCAACCACGTGGCAAACTCATTTGCATTTGAGGACCAGAGACCACAGTGGGCGAGCATCGAACGGGAAGCGAGATCAGCGCCGAATCTAGACCTCTCATTCCCCTCCACGGGCTCGGATTCGCTAAGGCCGCCATCTCCTGATGAGCATCTGCAGCTCTCTACTTCGTCGAATGGAAGCCTCGGGGCCAGATCAAATGAGGACCTGGCCGAGTCTCACGTCTACACTCACGAGGAAGCCGAGAGCATGTACATGAGTGCCTTTTCCACTAATGAGCAGCCGTCCTCGACGATTTTGTCTCCTGCTGCGTCGCATCACACGCTCATGAATCCCCATTCGACTCCAGATCTTGCGGCATCGATGAACGAAGACTTCCAACCGACTATGGAACGATCTGTGGTTGAGGAAAAACCAGTTTCGGGCCTGGCGAAGACCACGATAGCGGACGTGGTGACACCAGACAATTCGAGGTCGACGGAGAGCGGGATACCTCCCAAAACTCAGGGAATAGGCAGGGATCCTGAAGTCGATGTGGACCGGCCTCAAACGCCCCGTGCCGTTATGCCAGGTGCTTGGGAAGAGGACGACGATGAATCGTTTCCCCAAAGATCTACGCTCGCGTCCATTTCAAGGAGCGTGGCAAGCCGCAGACCAAACTGGAGATCACCAGAGTCCGATAGTGGTTCATCTTCGCCTGCCTTCTCCAGAGCATGCATCGCCGACGTTGAGCCAGAAGAACCGAGCACGGAGAAGCGGCAGGATGATATCCCTACGCCCAAAGGCCCGACCCGGCTTGTCAAGGAGATATTGAGCCTCAAGACCATTTCAATCTACGTACCGTCTCATCATGAGCACATCGAGGTCCATGGAGCCCTGTCCGAGTCGGTCGCTCAAATGTCCCAATCCATGGGTCGCTCTGTGTTTCCGCAGGCCCCTGGGGCGTTTTCTGTCCACGGCGCTGCAACCACCTCGCCCCGAAGTCCTCCTACGGCGACCGAGAGCAAAGACGGCTCACTCGAGGTACAATTCTCGCCAATCAGCATCAACTTTGATGCTTCCCTGGGATTCCTTCTGTCCATGGTCGTTGGCAAGCTTCTCGAAGCTACCAAAAACGATAAACCTCCGGTCGCTACCAAAGACTCCCAACAGTCAGAGCCAAAGAAAGCCCCTGAGACGAAGGTCAAGTTTGAGGAGATCAAATTCAGCTTTCTCAACAGACTGGGTGGCATTACCGACACGTCTGAGCGCTATCTGGACCCAACAGCTTTCATCCTTGATCAGGAAGTGCTTTTGAGCACCACCCTTCAGAACCTATCGATTTCGACATCTCCTGTTGAGATTCCCTCGGGAAGAAACGCTCAGACGCAGCCGGGCACTTTAACCAGGATAGACCTACAAAAGTTCCGTTTTGGCTACGGCAACGGGGACATCATCTCCTTTGATAGTGGGAAGCCGATGAGTACCTCGGTCAGAGATACTTTTCTGTCGTCGGGGACGGACATTGCCATCAAGATCCTACAGTCAGGCGACCAGATCAAGGCCGATGTCGAAACCCTACCTTTGGTTGTTCAGATTGACCTCCAACGACTCGACGAGACCTTCAGTTGGTTTGGTGGGCTCAGCAGCTTCCTCAACATGAGTGCGTCCATGGCATCGAGTCCATCGCCCACTCCCAAGGCCGCAGTGATTCCTCAGAAGCCCAGGGGTGTTCGGTTTAACACACCAATCGACCCTGGTGACAAGTCGGCGGCTTCGGAGAACAAGGTGAACGTGAGGATCGGCGGTGCTCTTGTAGAGCTCCTCGGAAGAGACTGCAGCGTTTCAGCCGAAACTACAGCCCTCAAGCTGGTCAGTCGTGACGAAGGGATCGGAATGGCTTGCAGCGTGATTCGAGTCTCGGGCCCGTATTTGAAGAACTCTTCGGCTGAACCTGCGATTACATGCGATATCAGTCGTCTCCGGTTGGACTTCCTCACATCGCCCCAGCACAAGGACCTCGAGAAACTCCTCGAGCTCATCATCCCGACAAAGGTCAAGTTTGACCACAGCGATAATGAAATCATGGTCGATACTCTGTTGCGCCAGCGACGCAAGGGCTCCGTGCTGAGAATCTCAGTCGAAGCGGTCGACGTACGGGTTCAAAACATGGCGCAGTTGTCTGTTCTTCCCAACCTCGGAGAAGAAGTCGCGAAGCTCTCTACAGTAGCCAAATATCTCCCAGAGGACGACAGACCGGGACTCTTGACTCTTAGTGAGATTCAGAAAGTTTCCGTAAGCCTGGACTTTGGGGGCAGGCTCGGACACTTTGGGGCGGAAGTACGGGATCTTCATGTCGGCCAGATTACGGTTCCCTCCCTCGTCGCCATTGCGATCCACGGCATCTCTGTCAAGCGAAACAAGACGGAAGAATTGGTTGGGAATTCGACCTTTAGTCCCAAGGGCATCCCCTCCCTCGGCCCCGTCATCATGGCTCGGATGATTGGGGACGAGATGGAACCAGTCATCAAGTTGAAGATGCGGGATGTGACTATTGAGTACCGGGTTTCTACCGTGATGGATCTCTTGGACCTGGGTGAGGATGCTACACCGCAAGATTTCGAGGCCAGTTTGGCCGCCTCAGTCGCAAACCTGGGAGATCAAGCGCACCATGCGCTCGCCGCGCAACCGAGCTCTCCCTCGGGCAAAGCAAAGGCAGGAAAGCCAATGACGCTGGATATCGGGTTCCGCGATTGTCTCTTTGGGCTGAATCCTCTGGGCAAGCCCTCGAAGATGGTCATCGCCTTGACAGACGCACGTCTTGTGGCTGTGCTCCCGGAAGAGGTCGATACCCATGCCGTTTTCACAATCAACAAGGCGTCCATCTTGCTCATCGATGACATTGCACAGTTGGCAGAGGAAAGTCTGCCCCCGAGCCACCGGCCTCGTGCTTCGTCTTCTACGTCTCGACAGGTGGTTGACATGTGCACGCGAGGTTTCGTCGACATTAGCTTCCTGTCTTCTGCCAAGGTAGTTGTGGACGTGAAGACCAGCGAAGATGGCGAGAAGTACGTCAACGTCGAGCTTCGAGATGACCTCTTGGTCCTGGAGACGTGCGCGGACTCCACGCAGACCCTAATCGCCCTCGCCAACGCGCTCAAGCCACCGACGCCGCCGAGCAAGCAGAACAAGTACCGTACCAAGATTATTCCCATTCAGGATCTCCTCGCCTCCGTCTCAGCCGAGGCTTTCGGTAGGTCCGAGGGGGAGTACGACTTCGATCAGGATTTCCCAGGTGCTCGGGAGCTTGCCGGCAGCGGCTCAGATACCTACTCGACCGATAGCCCCCTTCAGGTCGAATCCCAGTTCTACCAAGAGGACCAGGTTGGGGAGGCGCTCTTCGACGCAACAAGCAGCTCGATTCTATCACCTCGGACCAGGACGAAAGACGATCATGATGATTTCCTACTCGCCGACCTTGACGACTCGACGCCAAACTTGGGTCAAGGTTCGGAAGATGCGGACAGCCTCAGCATTCATGAAAACTACTACGAACGCGAAACCTCGAAGCACCCAACCGCCAAGGTCTGGAACTCGAACACGAACACGTACGACAAGACGCCCATCAGCGTTGTTGACCGCAGTCCTATAAAGGTGTGTGTTCGAGATGTCCATGTCATATGGAACTTGTTCGACGGTTATGACTGGATTCACACTCGGGACATCATTACCAAGGCCGTGCAAGAGGTGGAAACCAAGGCATTCGAACGCCAGTCACACTCTTCGAACCAGGAGGATGAGTTTGAAGACGAGGAAGCCATTGGAGATTTCCTCTTCAACTCCATCTACATTGGCATTTCTGCAAACCGTGACCCCAACGAGCTCGCGCGTGCCATCAATGAAGGCCTCAACGACAATGCAACCGAGACGGAATCGATTGCCACGACGGCTTTCACCTCGTCGACCAACCGAACGGTGCGCTCTCGACAGCCGAAGCCGAAGAAGCTGCGACTCAGGCGCAGCAGGCACCACAAGATCACCTTTGAGCTCCAGGGCGTCAACATAGATCTGGTCGCGTACCCTGACGGTTTCGGCGAGACGCTGAGCAGCATCGATGTCAAGGTACAGCACTTGGACATTTTCGACCACGTTCCAACATCCACCTGGAGGAAGTTTGCCACGTACGATCGAGACATGGGGGAGCGGGAGATGGACACTAGCATGGTTCACCTGCAGCTGCTCCTCGTCAAGCCGCAGCAGAATCTCGGGGCATCAGACATTGTGCTCCGGGTGAAGGTCCTGCCGCTGAGGCTCCATGTCGACCAGGACGCTCTCGACTTTATCACGCGGTTCTTCGAGTTCAAGGACGACGATGCACCGGTGCACGCCTCTCCGAGCGACGTGCCCTTCATTGCGCGCGTCGAGGTGTTTGATATTCCCGTCAAGCTCGATTTCAAGCCAAAGCGAGTAGACTATGGCGGCCTTCGGTCAGGGCACACAACCGAGTTCATGAACTTCATCGTGTTGGAGGAAGCGACGCTGACTTTGCGACACATCATCTTGTACGGCGTCAGTGGCTTCGATCGCATGGGTAAGGAACTGAACAACTGCTGGATGCCCGACGTGCAGGCGAACCAGCTTCCTGGCATCGTCGGTGGCCTCGCTCCCCTCCACGGCTTCGTCGGCGTTGGCCTCGGAGTCAAGCAGTTGGTCGAGGTCCCGATGCGAGAGTACAAGAAGGACGGCCGCGTGATCCGCAGCATTTCAAAGGGCGCCGTGGCCTTCGCCCGTACGACGGGAACCGGCCTGGTCAAGCTCGGCGCCAAGATTGCCGTCGGAACCCAGTACGCGCTCCAGGGAGCCGAGGAGATGCTCACGGAGCAGAGGCCGCAGGATGGCGGATGGGAGGACGACGAGTTCGACGAAGAGGAGAGGAAGCAAATCTCCCTCTACGCGGACCAACCCACGGGCGTCGTCGCCGGCATCCGCGGCGGCTATCGCTCCCTGGCCCGAGACATGAACACGGCTCGCGATGCCATCATTGCCGTCCCCGGGGAAGTCATGAGCAGCTCGTCCGCCACCGGAGCCGCAAAGGCCGTCTTGAGGCACGCACCGACCATCATCTTCCGGCCTGCCGTGGGCGTGAGCAAGGCCATTGGGCAGACTCTGCTGGGAGCTACGAACTCGATTGATCCGCAAAACATGCGCCGGGTTGAAGAGGTAACCATCGTTCTGTTCACCTTGGCAGGGATTTTCCGCTAACCAGACTGCAGAAATACAAGCGACACTGAAGCTCTTCCCGGAATTCGTATGAAACCTCTCTCTCGCCCTGTAACGAAAGCCCCCCCCTCTCTGGAGAGGATGGATGCAAATCACGACACGAACGAATAACGGAGTATAACGATGTATTTTTTTTCCACTTGCCTTTTTACTCTTTCCTCCCTTTTGGATATCGGCCCCTTTCTCATCTCTTCTTCACGTCAAATCTACAAATGGTCTTTCTTTCTTCCGGGGTGGCGGCAGTTTCACCTTTTTTTTTCCTTTCAAAGACTTGCGATTATGCATCCGTCCACGATAGACCGGCAAACGAAAAGAAACATACAACGCAACACACAAACACGCACAGAGAATGGACTGGCTCCTATCGTGTACATGCACTAGACGTCAGGGGCAAGAGAAGCAAATGAGAATGTGGTATTTACTGCCGGCTGGAGTTGGGGCTCGGTTTTCCTGTCTTTTTTTTTATAATAAGTAGGATTCTTTTATTTTCGTTGGGGAGTCAAATGTTTTTTTTTTTTTGGTTTTCAATGTCAGGCCTAGGGGCGGAGGCAGATGTCTTTACTTGCATACCTAGATACCTATCCAGAATGATGATGTTTTTTCCAATCGAGAAGAGAAGCCTCAGAACCTGTACGGAGTATGCGTGTGACATTTGCAGACTGCCACCATCTCGGTTGGTCAGGGCAATATATTTGAGACTACAGTCGCTATCCGTACTCATGCAACCAAGTCTCGAGACTCTGGGGGAGGATCAGGCTTTCCAACTGCGGGCAGGATGCACAAGTCCCTATCCAGTAGCGCGTTACCGTCTCCTCAGAGCGGGTTGTATTTGTAATAACTCGAGCTTAGTCGAGAAGCACATTTCCGACCACATCCGCGTCCCGGATGAATGAGCATCGAGAGGTATCCAGACAGCGTCGAGTTACTAGGTGGTAGGCAGCGTGGCATCCGACGGGAGAGATAGGAGCGGACGTGGCCGCGATGTGGTTCGCCAACCTTGTCATGATCAAACCACCAAATGCCACACGCTCAATGACGGTTCAATTCCCCCCAATGAAAGCGACCGGCGTGTTGTTCCATGGGTTGCGTCTAACCAGCCAGTGCCTTGGACGTGTCGGCGCGAATGCAAAGAGAAGGGAGGGTGGGTGACATAAAACGCCCCTTTGGGAATCGGATCATCCGGCGCCCAACACTCGAGGATGCGTCCGTCCTGTAACCTTGAGACAAGGGTGACACGCCGCGCGTGCGGGGGATGTGAGTACGGCCCGGTCGACGTGATGCCGGTCGCAATATCAGGAGAGATACTGTGCCGGCCGTCTCTGCAAATCGAGATAGCCACGACGGAATCCATTGGAGCGCGCCAGGGCCAACTATTGAAATGTCCCGAGCAGATAGGCAATGATGCAAAATCGGTCCAGGTACGATGCTCTGGAATTCCACCAGTCTCCCCCAATAGAGAAGAGTGGATATCTATTAGCAAGCGACATGTGCGACAGTGTGTCCATGTATGTGGGTGCAGGGATGCCCACATGATGATGGACATGGAACGAGGAGCTATCGAGATGGTGTTGAGAGGATGAGGGGAAGCGGCCAGGGCCGTAGGAGAGCTGCTCTCGTTCTCGTGCTCGTTCAATTCATCTCGCCGTCTCGTCTTGCAGCTTAATTGATACATGGGCAAAACGAGTCGAGCCTTTCTCGACGTCGGATGCGTCTCCGATGGACCTTGACATGACAAATTCGTCACGGTCGGAGGGTGCCGAAAGGCCATCGGCATCACCACCGAGTCACCGACTGTTGAACAAGTACGTACCTTTCTGTTGAGTCTTGTCATTTCGCCGTCCCCTGGACACTAAACCCCGGTGAGCAACGAGCTTGCGTCCTTCACCTGGATACTGCGGGCCATCATCTTCCAGAGCCAAGGTGACGGCCGGGGAAGTCTGTTCAACCGATTCCAAAATAGCAACTGTTGCTAGGTGTCGACGGCGTTGAGATTGGCTTCTGTCCTCGTTTTTCGATGCCGCCGCCAAAACCGCCTCGCCTCGCTCACCGTTTCTTCCTCCACGCCCCAGACGCCGCCATCCCTTGAGAGGACTGGCACGTCTCGTTTGGCATTCGCGAGAGACGCGGGTTGGAATGGATCAGCCATGTCCTCAACAAGGATGGATGCAAATGCATGAGTGATGCACGTGCTCTCTCCCTAGACATACGCCCAGGACCTCTGTGACTCGCCAGAGAGCAAGGTGGGGTGGGTAATGGCTGTTGTCTGGCTGGTTTGGATGTTTTGCGGCAGTCAGCCAGCATCCAGCGCCAGGACTCATGTCGCAAGCGAACAGGACAGAGGTGATGCCTCAGAATTCAAATGACGACTTGACGGAGATCAGATAAACCTCGGCCGATTTGATCGGCTTTCCGAGACGACTGTCGTAAGTACGATCGGACACGATTGACGTTCTTCATCCTCATCGCCGACACCAGCAACAGCATTGAGGTCCGGTGGTCCGCGGCAAAGGCACCGAAGACGAGTCTCCCAGTGCCGTCGGAAAATACGCCGGCGCTGTGAAAGGTTGTGTGTGCAAGTGAGTGCGTGTGTGTGCGCCTGTGGAATGCCCCGGTCAAGGGGAACTCCCGAGCAACCGAGCTGGCGGGTTCCTGGAAAGCTGCCCCCTTGGGCCTTGGTCCTTCGCCTTGGTTAACAGTGACATGGGGCCCTCGTTCGTTCGTCGGTATTCGGTGTCACGGCTCGCCCCAGAGCTTGAGCTTCGCTGTGGTGCTGGGGAAGCATAACCGTCGTCTCCAGTGCCGTGCGGCAAGGGATCTCTAGCTCAATTGCCGCTTTTGGGGAAGAGGCTCTCGCGGTGCTGGAGGGAGGAAATAGAGCTGAGTCACGGGGTCTCATAGTGCCTGGCTGGCTGACATGGTGTGATTGCGTGTCCTCTGTCGTGGCTGTGCCTAGACGAGATAGGTCCATCCGTTTCGTTGAGATGCCATCTCAAGGCGGTCGAAGCACACACCCCACGTTCACAGTCGTTGCTTGTGCTCCCTTCCTCACAACTTCCATCCCCTGCCGAGCCCAGATTTGAGATCGTCCGACGAAACATGGAAACTTGGCAGATCCCTCCTTAAAGCGGCGCTACTCCACCGACTCGTCGTGGAGTCTTTCCTTGCTCCCCGAAACCTCGAGTCCCAATTCCGTTCCGTCGACTTCTGTTGCAATGCGATTTTCGACGGAAGGATGCACATGTATGTATGAACATTGATGGGGAGGTTGCAGTTGCGAAGCTCATGCTGAAGCGATCTGCGTCTTCGTTCCAACGTTCGTAACAGCGCCACCGTCGTCCGTGAGCCCTCCCTGTTGATCTGGATCTGTCAGAACAAGCAGACAACCAAGCACGTGGCGACTTCTCCCCTCGTTCCAAGCTCCTTTGCTCGACCAGGGCACCCAGGCGGTCAATGGCCCTGCCCAGGATGCTCAACCCTTTCTTTTTTCTTTTTTGTGCGCGCGTGTGTGTGTGAAGACGGAGCTGGAGCTAGAGGCGTCGGGGGGGTGGGACCGAGACAAGTTCCCCAGGCAGGTCGGAGGGCAGCTGGGAGGTGAAGCTGCGGGCGGCGGCAGGGCGGCGCGCGCGCGAGTGTGGAGGAATGTTTGGGTCGTCATCTCTGGAGTCTCAACAGACCGCCCTCGGCTTGGATTCCCCCGTTTCCCCCGCCACGAGGGCAATTGGGACCGGGCTCGTCTGTCGCGGACAGAGAGGAGGTATTCGCGGTGTGCATGAAGCAGGTTGCATAGTAATTATGCCGTAGTCGTACGAATAACTGTTCTGCACAGCGGGAGAATGAATGGAAGGAGAGGACGGACATGACCTTCCATCCCCCCTGCCTTTCCCAACCTGGAAGGGACGGGTGACCAAGTCGAATGGATCCCATCAGGCAATGAATGAGGAGGTGGGAAGTGGGGGTGTACCTACCACCTGGAAGTGAAGGAGAGAGTGAAGGAGCTCTCCCGTCCGCAGAAGACGAGAGGAAAGAGCTTGATTGCAGTCACCCTGTGGGACACCCCAACTCGGCCACTCATCGCACGCCCCCTCCATATCCATTCCCATCCCGATGGCGACGAGAGCTGTCTGTTTTCCAACCCAGTCACACAGCTCCGCGGGCTAGGTGGGCGGCCACGGCGGCCATCCATCCCAACTTCTATATCTAGACCTCCCACCTCGTTCCGTCCCTCCCTCGCTCCCCTCCATTCTGTCTTCCCTCCATCTGCCCATCTTGTCCTGCTCCGATTCCTGTAAACAATTCGGCTCCAATCTCCCTCCTGTGAAACCACAGGCTCGGTCATCGTAACGAGCGTCGCATACTCGGCCTAGTCGCTTGACTGCATCACTTCCCACACAACCACCGTCGCAATGTCGAGAATCACCGCTCCCGTCTCAAAGCTCTCCCGCGCCGTCGTCGACTCCCAGCGCAATGCTGGCGCAGTTCTGATGCCCAAGTACGACGAACTCCTGCGCAACCGCCGCGGCGAGGATGTACGTTTCTCTCCCAGCCAATGCCTCCGTTCATTCGGCCACTAACGCCTCGCCAAACAGTCCCGTCGCATCACCACCGCACACCGTCCTACTCCTCAACCCTCCATCGCCAACCGTCCCAGGCCCCTGATGCAGGGCTTCGGCGCCTCCACGCCCGCCAGGGCCCTCTCCACCACCCGCGTCGACCCTAGCGCCACCGTTATCCTCCCCGCCCTCCATCCCGTCCACGTCGCCTCGGAGCCCGTCCCCCGCGTGCCTCTCCTCCCGGACAACTACGGCGCCTACCACGCCTCGCTCTCCGACGCCGCCGACCTGTCCGCTCGTCCCGGCACCATCCTGGCCACCAACCCGGAGAACGTCATCCCCGGTGCGCCCCTCGCCGAGATCGAGCCTGTCACCATTGATGGCATCGAGCTCAAGTTCGCCCATCAGCCGGCGCCCGTCCACGACGTGGACAACCAGAGCACAATCATCCGCGACCTATGGCGCGGCATGGTCGAGGACGTGGTTGGCGGTTCCCCCAAGAAAGCCATCTAACCACACCAATTGAATGGTCATTGGTTAAGGGTTAATGTCACGATATGGTGCAAGAGATGGATGGAGTTTCACATGCCCAGGGCAACGGTCTTTCATGATCAAGCCGACCCCGGCGGATTTGGAGAATATCAGCGTTTCAATTGTTTTTGGTGTTTTGTTGTGCACGAGTCTCCCTAGACTGCCGCCTTTTTTCTCATTATCTACCTATGCTCAAGATCGAGCTACGAATAGCTTCATGATCTGGATAAGCCAGGCCAGAATAAATTCAACCTGGACCGATTGGCTCTCCATCTCGAGTTGACGAATCGCAATGGTGCATCCAATAAGTTATAGTTCTACCTAGGTAATTCCTTGCCATGTTTTTTGGGATATTTTTGTCGCATTGTTTGTCTTCTTTCGTGGTATCATCCCTTGAACCCCCCCCCCCCCCATCCACCAAGCAGGCTGGCTACTCGTCATGCTCCATCCTCATTGCTCTCACCATCTCATTTTGCGTACAAATTTGATAACCAATCCCAATGTCGCGTGCTTATTGCCCCCTCTCCCTATCTGTCGCACCCTTTACCTCTTCTTCATCGAGGGTCGGGGCTTGCACTCCTCCGGGTTTACGGGGTGCAGCATCACCTTGACCGGATAAGACTGGTTGTTGTGTTGGTAGCCCTTGGCCCAGTCGTAACTAACGGCGTAGGCGAAGATGGTACCGCCCTTGTTGAACGTCGTGGCCGTGATGCTGCCGCCGACGTTGGGGTAGCCCTTGAGGCGGTGCTTGGCGTCCTTGTCCCAGAAGTGGAAGGTGCCGTCGCTACCGGCAGTGCTAAAGGTTCCGTGGACGGGGTGGAAGGAGATGTCGTTGACGGCGTAGACGTTGGTGGTGTTGTTCTGGGAGGGATCGCGGTGGCACTTGAAGGAGAAGTTGGAGCTGAGGCGGTTAGCAGGGAGCGGGTATGCGAACGTGGACGCGGGGAAACTCACCTGTGGTCTTTGTCCTCGACATACTGGATAGCACATCGACCTTCGATACTACCAATGGCAAAGCCAGCAGAGTCCGTGAAGCAGCTCACCACGCGGGTCTGCCACTTGAGCGGGCTTTGCAGCGTCTTGTAGAACTTGGTCGGGTTCTTCAGGTCGATGACGTTGATGTAGCGGTCGGCCGTCCCGACGACGCAGAGGTTATCCCGCACATCCATCGAGTAGACTCGCTCCTGACATGTAACGGTCGCGGCGGGACCCTGCTGTCGGAGATCCCAGTACTTGACCGTCTTGTCCCAGGATCCCGACACGACCATGGACCCGTTGCCGCTGTCGAAGAAGCGGCAGGTTCGCACCGGCTGGTCGTGGGTGCCCACGACGATGTCTTGCTGGGAGGCGAGGTCGCAGACCTTGACGTTCTTGTCGGCGCCGGCGGAGGCGACTTTCGTGCCATCCTTTGTTCTGTCAGCGATCCCATCCTCCAAGCACGGCATGTTTGCCAAACGGACTCACTTTGGAAAAGTCGACGCCCAAGACTGGTTGGCCATGGTCGTAGGCGTGTCGGCCTTGGCTCTGCCCGGAGGCGTTGATTTCGTAGATGCGGACTTTGTTGTCCCACGAGGCCACGGCGAGGAAGTCGGGCGTGTTGGGCGCGGGAGAGAAGGCGAGGTCGGAGATGCTGTCGGAGGGGGGATCGCTCAGGGCCACGTCGCTCTTGAGGTCGCCCGTCGTAGTGGCCGCGGGAGCCGCCGAGGTGTTGCCAAAGAGCCCCGACATTGTTGTGGCGGCGACGAAGGAAACGCGAACGTTTGACTTCTGGATTTTGCGCTCGTCAAATCGGAACGCGAGTTTGTCGGTGGCCGGCGAGGGATGAAGGTTTCGGCGGTGAGAAGGTAAAATCGAGAGCCGCGCGTCGATTGCAATGCAAGTGTATTGCGAACGAGAGCCGAGCAGACGGGCGACGTTCTTTGGACTTTATGTGATGAGGTATGAACAGGCACGAAGGCAGCTACCCAGCCTTGTTGGCGCGACGCTTGGATTGGTTGCTTGTCCTGGCTTCACCGCGTGCTGAGAAAAGCACACTAGCACGCTAGCAACACCCCCAGAGCCTATAAATTCACCCCATGCAGAATAACAATTAGCTACGAAATCACGGGCAGAGATATTCCAGAGTGTTTGCGTTTAAATACAGGCGCCTCGGAATACAATGTTGTTCATTTGATACCACAGACAATCGAATGGAAATTCTGTTTTTCAATCGTTCTTGTTCGGTCTTCTCGTTGCTGGATCTTTGATGACAAAGCTTCAAGCTCAAGGCCCACCCAGCTTATCACCACGTGACTGCAAATTTGCCGACTCCATTTTGCTTCATTCGCTCCGTCCTTCCTTTCCTTCTTTTCTTTCCTCACAACCCCCCTCGTTCAACAAATCGCTATTCGAAGCTTACACACAGAGACACTGCTTCGGCAGCGTCTCCCCTCGACGCTTTGGGAGAAAGTCCCCGGACGTCTCCTCACGGAGCTTGCGGAAACGCGCCGCCATAAAAGCACTGCGGCTGACCTTGGTACCCAGGCCCTCTCCTTGTCGCCGGTCCTGTCCGCCGTTTGATCCTCGCGAGCCAATTCGGTTTCTTCGGTCGTCTCGATTCCCTCGGACCCCATGGATGAAGATATGAGTCCGAGCCGGGGGATTCGAGAGACGGACGAGCCCGAGGCGGCGCGTGGGGGGAGGTGGGCAGCCGCCGGTGCATGCGGGTGTGGCATCGGGCGCAGAGGACTTGTTGTCACGGTCGATAGGTATGCGATTGCTCGGCGAAAGTCGAGTTACTCAATGGGGCTCATTCTTGACGCGAGGGGGGCCCAATTGTCACCTTCCAGGCGATGGTTCCCTTTTTTAAACACTCTAAACTTCGTTGGAAGTTTCTCCCGGGAGCCTGACCCTTGGTTGAGGCAGGGTTGAAGTTCATAATGATGAGGACAATATTAGAGTCAAGCACTGAGGCAGGAAAAACCTGCCGTTGCGGAGAACCAATATTTTATGTCAACTGAAGAACTTCAACCCTAGTCGATTTGATGCCCTCGGCACACTGAGTACTAGTAGTTAGATGTCCATATTTGCTGCTTCATCAACGCCTTGACCCCTATGTTGCGCCCAAGAGGTGTGAGGTGTCACGAATACTCGCGACGCCCCTCTCTTGCTTCGGCGAGGTTTGCTGCTGATGCTGCAAGCCATTCCTCGATTAATGTTCTCGAGCACTTACTGGCCTGCTACTATTGGAGTCGGCGCCATCCCAAGTTGTGGCCTTCTACGTACTAATTACGAGTACCTGGTAAAGGGACGTTCCTATGATGAGTTTATGGGAGTATCTAGTTATCACCTTGAGGCACAGCCTTGAGTCTTGGTTCAAATGAAGTCGAGACCACGCTAGCTTCGAGTTGATTCCCCGGGGAAACCTTCTTCCACGCTACCCATCAACGCCTGGCAGTGACCCGAAACCGACATTGTTCACCTCTGACCGAGAAGTGGCCGCCTTCGGGCCGTCAGTGCGTCGCCCCCTCGGAGCACGATCACGGATACGCGCATCGGGAAGATTCAATCTCGGCCGTGACGAAATATTGGCGAGAGTTCGAGACAAGGGGCGGCACAGCCGGGACGCGTGGTGGTGTCGCATTTGCGGCGTGGCTTCCTCGCCTGCAGGAATTATTTCGGGACAAAAAATCTTGCATCGTGTATGTACAGTTCAGGTCTGTCGGGGGGGGAACGAAGCCCCCCTTCGTATCAGGTGAAGTCGCGAGAGATGCCGGCTTGGGACGGTGGAGGCGTGAGCGTTGGTGGATGGTCCCCAGTCTGAAGTGTGCAGCGTGTTGGCCTGCTTTTCGACGCGTGGGAAAACGAGGAAAACGTCGAGTCAAATAAGATGCTTCCATGTAGATCACAGCAACCAGCAGCGAGCGGGAAGCGCAAAGGCCTCTCGGCGATTCCTGCTCAGAACCAAACCCATGCCGGTTCCCAGGCTGACTGGAGTTGCATCGCGGAGATGGTGTAGGGCTGAGCGAGGCGATTGGATTTCCCCAGGGAAGGGGGGGTTGATGTCGAGCGCAGGGGGGGAAGAGAAGCTGTCTGATCTGACGGGGAGAGGTCGAGCGCGGTTTGAGTCAAAAGGGTCAGTTACTTGTACTCTTCAAGTTACCTTTCCCATTTCCCCAGCGCAGCCCACGGCAGCCAACCAGACGTCACCCACCCCGTTTCCATCATCACATCCCCCAGGCACCGCGACGTCGCCATAGGCTCGAGCCCCCTCGCCTAGAGCGCTGCAGCGTCGACGCCGGCCCAGCGCCACACTCTGTTTTTGGTGCTTCGACGGGCCATGGTTCGCTGCTTTTCCAAGTCTCCATTGCCTTCATTCGAGGCCTTTTTCTCCCCCTACCAAAGTAGCTGTGTCTTCGCTCCATCGGGCAATGTGACCTCGCGCCCTCTGTTTGGTCGGGTGCTTTGACGACCAGTGCGCGCCTCTCAAGCCTCTTTTCCTCGACTCGCCTGCATTCCACTCTGTGATACGTCCCCCGACGAGAAGAGTATACGAGCGTGATATATTCGTACCTGCGCTTGGACGCCCCCAAACGGCGCAGCCCTTCTCTCTCTCGGCCACGCGGGAGTCGGGAACGAGGGATGGAGCCCCCCTTCGGGAAGAGGGTGTGTGTGATGGACTTCATGTATAGGTACTGGGGTTATGCCAGTTTGTGCCGCCTGTTTCTCTTCCCCTTCTTTCGTTTCTTCTTCTTCACTATTGCCGTAATAGCAACGGTATCGTCGTCTTCCTCCTGGGACTGTGGACTGCCTTCGTCGTGGTTGTTGCGCCAGGCGGCCTCTCCATCACCACCGCCGACCATCCCAAACCCCCTCGTCGAATCCTCCCATCAACCTACCGTGACCGAGTCCGTCCACCATGAACTCTGACTTCTCGCCCCGCCGTCGGAGTCGGAGTCGTCCCCTCCTCCTCTTGGCAACCACGGCCCTCCTCGCCACAGCCGTCCGGGCATCAGACGCCTCCGACGTGGTGGAGCTGCAAAACAACCTCCCCGAGTGCGCCGGCGAGTGTCTCGCTACGGGCGCCAAGGACCAGGGCTGCACCGTCATCGACATTGACTGCCAGTGCAACCACCTGCAAGCCATCATCAACTCCACCTCGCCGTGTCTCGTGCAAGCCGGCTGCACGCTGGACGACATATCCGGTACGTTTTTGCCCGGCGCCGCTTCCGTTGTAGTCTCAAACTAATGGCCCTTTTTGTAGACGTTGCCCAAGTCGTCGGCAGGATCTGCTCCGACCAAATCGCCAACCTCACGTCCAAGGAATCCACCGCGACGCCGGCCGCGACGCCGACGACGGGCGCAGCGAGTCGTCTTCCGGGGAACTTGGCGTGCACTGTGCTGGTCGCGGCAATGGCGGCGGCTGTTGCCGCTTTCATATAGCTGAAACGCCGGATGGTTATCAAAGGCAAAAGGGTTTATTCGAATCGTTGGCGTCGGGGCGCATATGAGTGATGTTTGGAGAGTTTCACAATGGCTGGGCCGGTATGCCTCTGGATAGGATCCCTGAGTAATGTAGAATCATATGTATAATCCATGTCTATTACAATCATGAGCACGTCTATCGCGTCAAAAGTCCATGTCTAGGGGATAGTCGCACCAACCCATTAGGAGGGAGTCCCAGCTTCCGTTCCCTCGTCCAACGCCCTGTCTATCCTGTGTCGCCAGTTCTAGTTCACCGCAATCAA